>JAYEPQ010000011.1:26829956-27204956 GCA_036321105.1 Dracaena cambodiana
ATAACATTTTACGCCATCTAACTAACCAACATACACCCATACTAATGCATACATGAAACCAAATCCTACATCACGCTGTCAATTTATCATGGACATTCCCAAATCTTGAAGGTCGTAACGGTAGCAATTAACAAAAAAACCTGAGAATGCCTATTGGCCGTTGGCACATTCTTTGGTGCAAAAACAAGGCATGCACTGTTATACTGACTCAAATCAGTAACCATGACTTTCAGTGAGTCCATAAGAAATTGCCATATATACTGAATAGATGGATACTAATACATTCCTAAAGCTTTACTTGGTTTACACATTAATAAAGAACATTGTTATATAACAAATTCAAAGACAAGAGAAAAAGGAAAAGAATGTAAAGAAAAAAAAATCCCCACATTGGCTCCCCTTCCCCAACTTGCAGATCCATGCTCGGCCTGTTACCTTTGCTATTTATCCCAAACAGAGAAGATACCATGGCAGCACGAGCAATCCTCACGTCCAGGGCACCCAAAGCAAAGCCCACATAAATTATGGGGAGAAGAAAAGGAGACCAAATCTAGAACTTTAGCTTGTTTCCAGCATTACTATTTTCCTCGTCACATCTACCTAAAAGCATATGCACGTTTTCCTGTTAAATAAACAGGTGATGAAGAGAACATTCTCATTAAATGATGACTACATAAGTAGAATGTGGTAATTTTTGAGGGGTGTTAGTACAAAATCTACTTGTGCTTGCCGATACTGTAACATAAGATCAAATTTCTGTGTGCAAAAAAATGAAACTGGTGGTAGGAGATATCATGGTGGTAGCCATCAGACTGGAGTTGTTAAAGAGAAAATATCCTGGTAATTGCTGATGTTTTATAACATAGGATTAAGCGCCAATGTGCGGGAACAGAGAGGAGAGCTCGTGGGGCAAACAAGTGGAAATTAAGCCAAAGACAAGTGGCTCTTTAAAGAACCTCGCAGTAAGGACCAGATAATTGAGGCATGACAAATCTTGGTGAAACAGCAAAATCAGTACAATAGGAAAGCTAATTGGATATTCTTGGAGTGTTAATTTACACATTTGATTATCTCTAAGTATGTATTCAGAAGATTACAGCTGCTAGCCAGTAAATAGACACTTGGGATATGAACATTTGGTAGGGTACAGTTGTAAACAGCTATGCTCACAAAATATATGACACTTACATGAAGATATTTAAATAATAATAAAAATGTGAACCTCCTGACAAAATACGCACAGTTCAAAAGTAAAACTTACTAGGAATTATAATTAACTATCTGTAGTTGAATGAAATATAGTATATAAAGAAAAGGTAAGATTTTGTTCACTTGGTGACGCAGGACGAAATGTGATTAGAGTTTGTGGTGGAGAATTGGGAAAAAAATTAGGATTCCAAAAATAAATAAGGGTTTTTAGATCTCACGACCAGACAAATCACACGCTCACTCTCTCACGAATCACTCATGAAAAAGATTTTGAAAGAGACAAATCGCATGCTCTCAATTTTCATTCATCATTTCTCTCTATAAAATCAAGATTACAAGAAATATTTATAATAAATTACAAGATAAAAACAAATATCTAAAAATCCAAAATCTAAATAAATTCCTAATCAAATCAAATCCAACTAAATCTAATGTTATCTCTATCAATTCTTCACCGCTTGGAAACATTCACCACCGGTGAATGGCGGCACGAAGAAACTCAAGCACGACGGACGAAGGCAAACAAGCTACTCGATATTTGGTAAACATTTCCACCAAACTATGTAAATCGGACATATCCAGAATCAAATATCAACTGTCTTGCTTTACCATGGTGGTGACACTTGTGGATATGGAAAAAATAGAACGAGCTGAAAATCTGATGCTATAAAAAACGTTGTGCATAAAGCAGGAGCTCGAATATTAACTGGAGTAGAACACCATGGCATATGAGGACTAATAACATATGAGCGAATAAAGGGGTTGGTGGAATATCCAACTCCGAAGAAACCATAACAAACTCCCGTAAAAAGCTAAAAGGGTTCGTATACACCAAATATGGAGAACCTCTACGTTTTCAAAAAGAAACCTCGCAGGTTAAACCCTAATCAGCACGGATCCAATTAGAAATACATGCACTCTATCATGTATATCTGCAGTAAACCTGTAAGCATCATTGCTAAATACAATTTGCCTATGAAGATTCGCACGCAAACAATCCAGGAGGGGTGCAAGTGAGCCTAAAGGTGCATTAGGTTTGTCAACTATAGGACCAGAATCGATAAGAAATATGGACCTAGAGTCGATAGGTTCATGGTTCTTATGCACAAATTTTAATGAATTTATCACCTTGTGTTAAGAGTTAACCCATTCTTTTTAGTTTTAGATGGATTTTAGTGGAGAAGGAGTCAACACAACTTTCTTTCCATTAAACATAAATGTATAAGTATTGGACTTTCCAAAATTTTTAACATCTAGGTCAAATAACCAGGGTCTATCGAACAACAAATATGCAACATTCATGTGTAGAACATCACACTAAATATAATCATTGTAACTCAAAAATTGAATAGGCACAAGACAATGCTGAATAATAGTATGAAAACTCTTATCAACCCAAGTTACATTATACGGTTGGCGGTGTGTTTCAACTTTGAGGCCCATCCTATCAATAACTGATTTAGAAATGATATTCACACAACTACTTCCATTTATTATAACTTTATAACTCTCACCATTGTGTGTGATATAGGTGCAAAATACATTAGACCTACACTAATTCTCGTCTCTAAATACAGTATGCAAACACCTAACAATATGTAAAGGCGTATTTATCAGGTCATCCTCAATATCATTAAAATTTCCTTGAGCTTCATAAATTTCTTCTTCAATCTCATTATCATCTACATTATGAATCTTGTCTATTAACAAATTTCTAGTGGGACATTGATAAGCAAAGTAACCAAAACCATGATATTTGAAGTACTAAATTTTTTGTAGCAGGTTTTGATGAGTCATTCATGATGGTTTTATCATTTGTATCCTTAGAAACAAAATTAGTATTTGTAGAATTAGTGTCAGTGTTCAAATATGTCTCATAGTTGAGAAATGCACTAAAATGCATTTCAACAGAATCTAAAAAATGTGTAAACACTTCACGCATGAGCTCAGGTCCGAGTTCAGTGCGAAATTGTGAAAGAGTTTAAACAACTATCTTGTTAAATATCACATCTTACTAAGAGCTCATCAAATTTATGCATATATTCGATTACACTTATATTTTTCTATCTTAAATTAGATAGCTGATCAAAAAGGTAATCCTTAAAAGTTGGATAAAGATATTTCCAAGCTCTTCTTTCATTTCAAACCATATTTCAATTGGTTCATGTCGCTCTCTTCCTAACTATCTCTCAACTGATATCCAATACACTTTAGTTAACCCTTGTATTTTTAACTTAGCGAAACAGACCCTTCAGGCCTCTTACATACCAATAAAAAAGATAGTCGATATCCGCTAACCAATCATAAAAACACTGGAGGTCGTAAGTGCCGTATAAAAAAGGGACATCTACCTTAACCTTACGTGTGATATCATCGTGTGGATTTTCATCTTCAAAATTTTTATTTCTTCCAATGTTATGGTGTCTACTTTCGTTTCTTTGATTATTTTCAGTGATTTTTGTTCATTGACTCGTGTTTCTAAATTATCTAAACATGTATTGATTACATCTAGACCAGTTTGAAGTTTACTATAAATGTATGCAATTTCGTTTAATTTATTCATGATTTTAGTGAGGTCCATGACTTCTCTAAATTTTTACTACTATGAAGTATACAATAGTTATTATATATGCAGTTGCAACCAAGCGCACAGATGATTATGCCAATCCTAGGCACCAAAACTAAATGTGTGACTATATGATCAAAATAAAACACTCTAACAGCTGAAAAAATTACTATATGTAGGAAAATGGAATTCCGACATATGCAATAAAATGCAACACATAGATCACAATAAATTTTTTTTGAGCCTATGTAAATAACCAGAATTGAGTGTAAAATATTACTGACTGAATAAACAGTGCAATTAGAAATTACCTCATGTAGAGTAAATCACATTTAAGTACAATTCCTTCGAGTGTTGGAAATTTTGCACAAACTCTAGAGTAAAAATCCCAAGAAATGCCTCAAGCATTAGCTCAAAATTATTTTTGCATGAATCAGGCTCGAACTAGGCTCGAATCGAGCTCGAAATGATTTCAAAATCACGCTAAAAACCCTTAACGGGTCTGCTGGGTCTTAACGGTGTTGCTGCTTATTGGATCCACTGGGTTTTCAAGTTGGCGAAGTGGATCATATCGAGTCTGGATCACTAAAAAGAGCAGATCCAAACCCGTGGATCACGACCATAGGGTTAAGAGCCTTCGAGGACGTGGAGCGACTATCTTCTGGAGGATTGCCGGCAGACTTTGAAAAGCTCCGGCGAGAGCAGCGAAGGAAAGGGAAGACAAAGTCGGTGGGCGCAGTGACAATTGGAAGTTGATGCGAGGGCGTGAAGAGGCGGGAAAGGAATGACGACAATGCCAAGGTGTTGCGGAGGCAGAGGCGGAGGTGAAGACCTTGACCTTGAGGGGCTACTGGTTGAAGATTGAAGATGGAGGAGATGGGCTTGAATTTTTTTTAAATGGGGACCTCGATTTGATGATGGGAGTCCTGCCGATGCTATAGGGAGGGAGAGCATTTTGGTTTCTCTCTCTCTGATTTGTGATGGATTTTGGATTGGTGGGGGAAAAAGGTGGCGGTGATAGGGATAGAATGATTTTCCCTTTTTTCCTTCTTTTTTTGATCTGATTTTTCTTTTGCTCTCTTTTTTACCGAGTTTTTTCACTGATTTTTCTTTTTGATATATTCTTTTTTTTATTTTTTTCTTTCAATTCTAAAACACACAAATAATAAAGAAAGACGAAAAACAGGGTGGCGAAGGTGAAAGGAGAAGATTGAAAAATTAGACTGTGATACCAATTTGACTTAGGACGGAAAGTGATTAGGATTTATGGTGGAGAATTAAAAAAAGAAATTAGGATTTAAGGGATAAAATAGGATTTTTGGATCTCACATCCAGACAAATCACCGCCTACTCTTTCACGAATCACCCATAGAAAAGATTTTGTAAGAGACAAATCATATGATCTCAATTTTCATTCATCATCTCTCTATAAAATCAAAATTACAAAAAATATTTATAACAAATTACAAAATAAAAAAAAATATCTAAAAATCCAAGATCCAACTAAATTCTTAATCAAATTAAATCCAACTAAATCTAATCTTATTTCTATCACTTGGTTCCTAACCCGCTCTATAAAGCATGCATTTGTGTGTAGCAATCCAACTAGAAGACAACTAGTTGTATTTGAATAATTTGAGAATTGTCAAAACATTGAAAATGAAATAAATAAACTACATATTATGCTAAAAGTAAGCCACTCATATAAATACTAAATAATTATCAAATATAAACAATGCAGCTAACTTGCAAGTTGCAACATAAGCTACGATTTGCAAGAGATGATGGGACAGTGTAACCTTTCAATAAAGAAAATAGTTCCGAACTTTTGCCCAAGTTATTCAAAACAAAAGGACATGGAGATAGTAATCTGCATCACAAGTTGCCATTTCTAATTGAAATGGCTGGATAAACTACTTGATTTTGCTTTTATAAATCAAGCTGCAGCCAATGTTTAAAATAGCGATAACAATAAAGTAACGTTTTGTCTTTGTTAGGTTATGTCGCATATAGCGTAACGCATAACGTAAGTTATGCAATTTTCTATTTATTTAATTAAAAATAAATATAAAACTATATAAAAAAAAATTTATAAATTCAAAAATAAAATTAAAAATATCAAAAAATAAAGAATATAAAATTATTTTGTAATATATAATTTATTCTAATTTTATATTAAGTTTTACAATAATTTTCACATTTATGTTAATAAATTATATTAAGTCTCCGACCGTAATTCCAGTTATCATTTAAATAAAATAACAATATTTTAATTTTTTATTTCAATTCCAGTTATTAGTATTGTTGTAATTTATATTATGCAATGTTCAATTTATGTTATTTATAATTGTTGATTTCAGTTCAGTTAAAAATTCAATAAAATCAACAAGTAAGAAATTAAAGCAACCGGAGAGGAATTATAACAAGCGAACAAAAAAACAATCGCAAATTAACAAGTTAACAATTCCACAAGTAATTAAACAAGCCAACAATTAATCAAGAAAATTACAACAATTCGCTAATAAACAAAATAATAATCAATAACAATATAGAAATTACTAAAAAAATAATTGTAAATAACGTAATATAACGTACCTTAACGTAACGTTACGTAATATAACGTAAAATAACATAAAAAAATGTATTGTTACAATTCATTGAGTTATTTTCAGTTGTTACGTAGCGTTGGGGTCCCGTTAGGTTACGTAACGCAATATAACGGGTTTCATAACGTGTTATTTTCAACATTGGCTGTAGCTATCTGAGTAATGCAGGACAGAAGTGAAATTAGGATTTATTGGAGAATTGGGAAAAAAAATTAGGATTTTTTAAAAATTGAAAATTTTAAATCTCACATCCAAGCGAATCACGCGCTCACTCTCTCATGAATCATTCATGGAAAAGACTTAGGAAGAGGCAAATCACATGCTCTCAATTTTCATTACTTATCGCTCTTTTCATTAATTAAAATCAGAGTTTTACAATCAATAAATAGCAAATCCTAATAAAACAAGATAAAAACAAATCTTTTAAATTTAAATTCCTAATCCAATCTTATCCAAAATCTAAATAATCTTACATTTATGTGTCTATATTAATTCTCCCCTACTTGGAGATATTCACCTCTAGGTAAATGGCGACAAAAAAAATCAAGGACGGTCAACTAAAATTGGTCAATTTTTTCGATATCTGGTAAACATTTCCACTAAGCTGAGTATAAGATAAAGATAAGATTTGTTCAGATTTCGAATAAGATTAGACTAGGAATTTAATTAGAATTTCAAAAGATTTGTTTTTATCTTGTTTTACTAGAATTTGCCATTTATTGCTTGTAAAACTCTTATTTTAATTGATGAAGAGAGTGACGATTAATAGAAATTGAGAATGATTTGGCTCTTCTCAAATCTTTCTCACGAGTGATTCATGAGAGAATGGACCTGTAATTTATCTGGATGTGAGATCCAAACAGTATTCTAAATATCGGATACCGGTCCCATACCGATCAACCAAATTACATACTGGTTACCGGATACCAGGCAAGATATAGCGATATGACCTTAAATACCAGAGTGTCATATCGGTATCATACCGGTTAAAAAATAATCATATAATAGGCTATATAGAACATATTAAAACGCATAAAACAAGTTTATAGTACTTACATTGGCTTATTTGCATTCAACTTACGAATTTACAGATACCATTTAGAACGTTCGCATATGCACAAAGCGACATATAATCATAAAATTAAGAAAAATAAGTTTTCAAGATAAAAGAAAAGTATTTCTACAATATATAAGTGATATAATTTATAAAATTACAACATTGTCCTTTAAATAAGCTTATTTGAAACATGTTAGAAACTTTATATCAGTCTTTACAATATATTTTCTAGTTAGATTCAGAGTTTACTGGTTCATTTGATGGCATGCCTTACTCATCATCTGATGATAACGATGTGTCAAGTTCTTCTTCATCATCATCTGATGCATGCCGCTGCTTAAACTTTGAAAATGATGATACTTATTCCTTTAAAATTCTACTACTCTTGGATTTGGATACCTTAACTCTTTCACTCTTTCTCATCTTCGGATTAGCATCCATAGCAATTGACACCGGTCGAAAAGTCAATTGTTCTGAAGGAAAGACTTCATCATCACTAGTCTTATAAGAATCGCCAATCTTTTTCTCAGACATGAACCACTCGGTGACATTTTCCTCTTTATTGTATGCTATTAGGGGATCTCTGTTTGGAATTGAAAATTTGCTTTTGAGCCTTACATTGAATTTGACAAAAACTAAGTCATACAATTTCTTAGAATTTAGCCTATTTCTTTTCTTCGTATGCACCTAAATAAAAGATAATCACATGAATTTCATAACATATCTATTTGGAAGAAAGAAAAATATTTAATTAGCAAATTTAAAATTGTAATACCATCTCAAATGTGCTCCGAAGAACTGGTTGTCAAGCTCAAAATCCTTATTGCCATGATCCTCAATTCGGGAGCATCTGTCCCGTAGAATTGCCACCATTGAGCTAGCAATGAATATTTAGAAACAGTTATTAGCTATTTAATAGTTTCTTTAATTAAAAATAGATTGAAATTTGCATTTCTTAAATTGAAATGCATATCTGAATTAATAATTCTCTTTACTGCTGCGCTTGCAAAAAACATTCCAAATGATCCATTTTGATCTTAATACATTGAGAGCTGTTGTGCAATCTTATCAACTCTATCATGATCATCTGGATAGAATCTGTACATCACGTCAACGAAGCCCGACATGAACGACCCATCAGCATCAATCTCAGACTGCTTCGCATAGTAATACAGAGTGTTTAAGAAATATCCAGTTCTATGCAGAGAACCCTTAAGTTTTTCCTCCCATCTCCTATTAATAATCTTTCATATTAGAAAATATTTTTTTCTCTTCACTCCCTAGAGTATCTCTTATTTCCTTTTTAGCAGTCTCTAGGTCACCATACAGAAAATTCATTGAAGAGACTTTGTCCCCATCAACTCTATGTAAAACTTTCACTAGTGGAATAAATACTTTTAGGGCAATGTTTGTGCTGTTCCAAAATTTGTTACTAGCAATTATTTCTGCAACCTAAACATTCATAAAAAGATGTATTAAAAAAATATGAATAACGTATAATTTAAAATTATAAAATATAAATTTTTATTAATTTAAATAAATACCTCCTAACCTACATCTGTTCTGGACAGAGTGCAATCCATCCAGTCATCAGAAATAAACATATGCTACAGCTCCTCTCTGATTGATGATAAAGAGAAAAATGCTATGGCAAACCTAGTTGTACCCGGCCTTATTAGCTCTCCACCAATCGTCTTTCTCATAATATCTAAAGATTTGGTGTAACTATATATATACATCGAGACTGATCTCCCAATCATAATTGCACTTCGGATATATTTAATCTTTCCAATATCCATAAGCCTCAGATTAACTATATGTGTTGCACAAGGTGTCCAAAATATGTTTGGATGCGTCAGAACCAATGTATTTGCTGCAGCCATATTGTTCGAGGCATTATCCGTCACAATCTGTATAACATTTTCCACGCCAAGCTCATTCATTCCCCTCTCCACAAATTTGTGGATATAACTGTCATCGTGTCTCTCAGAAGATGCATCTTGAGACAATAAGAAGGTTGTACCGACCGGACAATACACAACGATATTCATTAAACTTCTCCCCTTTGGATCCGACCACGCATCAGTCATTAAAGTGCAGCCATTTGTTCGGCAACTCAGTTTGAATAATTCAAGAGTTGCATTTGTCTCCTCGACCTCTCTTCGAAGACAAGTATCGCTTAGCTTGTACGGGCTGGGAGTCTGTAAATTTGGTCCATACATGCCAATGGCTTGAACCATCTGCATAAAAGATGGCAGCGTAGAAATATTGAATGCAATCCCTCCATAAAAAAAACCTGGCAATGTATCGAACTGCATCGTCTCTGGCCTTTTTTCTGGAGGCAGATGGTACGGTAGGATGTCTTTAAGCTGCTTCCACTGCCTCCTCGACCGATCCAATAGCAAATTAATCCATCAATCATGTTGTTTTGCGATAAAATTGACCTGCTGTTTTGTGAGAAGATGACTCCTCTCGAGTTGTCTCCTCATCTTCTTCCCCAACACGAACTTTTTTAACAAATTTTGAAGTTCTGTTGTTTTTCCTTTCTTTACTTCTCTAGTTTTATTTAATATTGCCAGAGTTTTCTGCTTCACGTCATTTGGGACCAGGGGACAACCTCTAATATTCTCGCTGATATGACCTAAATATTACTTCAAGCAAGTAATGCCTCCCCCATATTCGTTCTTACAGAAATTGCATTCCACTTTATTGGGCTTATTAGGTATTTTTTTTCCTAATCCCAAACTGGATCTTTACCTCCTCGTCTCTCTTAGACATTAGAAGCACCAGAAGAGGACATTCTTCAAGTAATTTCTAACTTCAAATTTTATTTAAAAACATAAAAAATTAATTAAATAAATAGCAAATATAATAAACTTAATCCATTTCATAAAAATCCTAATCTAATCTATTTGAAGTTGAGTGTCCAATATAAGTAATTATTGGCTACTTTTTTTCCCAATCCTAATCTAATCATATAGTAGGCAAAACTAAATTATATCTTACAAAAAATTATTTCATTAGAACTACATAATCCAAACTACATTGTACTATAATTCAAAATTTCAAACCCTAACATATCCAACAAATACAACAAATTACAATGTCATATAATTATAAATTTACAATTGCTCAATGTCCTGGAATTAAAATATTCTACATGCACACAATTAAAATATCCTAATTAAAATATACTTTGCTACATATTTTCAATATGAAAATTCTCATTCAAATTCACTTCTAATTAGTAATTACTCATCACTCAACAAAATATCAAACAAATTAACTTCGAAATTCTAATTAAACTGTCACTATTCAAACAATTTATCAAACAAATTAACTTCTAAATTCTAATTTTACTGTTTCAGCCACTCCCCTTTTATTCAGTGAATCAAATTCACTGATTTAATCCGAATAAGTGAATCGATTTACTGATTCGATGTCACATGAATCAGTGATTTGGTTCACTAATTCACACCAAATCAGTGAATCAATTCACTGATTCGGAGTGAATCGGTGAATTTGATTCACTGACTGAAACAGTGAAACTCCACCCAATCAATGTGTGCAAACAACCAAATTATCTCAAATTTTAAGCACCCAAATTCTCAAACACATATGACAATCAAAATAAAATATTTGTAAAGAAAAGAAATTTGGGGCTAGCTAGACTTACCACTTTACCAGTGCGGCACTGACTACCAAGCTCCTCGTCGACGCCACTGGAAACTAAGCAATAGGAGTAGAGGGAAGTCGGGAGGCCGGCGAAGTTGTTTTAAGGCAAATCGAGCTACCGAACTTTCTTTAGCGAAAATCAATCGAAGGAGAGAACTCTCAACGTCTCGCTGAGCAGTTTTTTATGTTTTTTTGGGATGGATTTGGAGTTACGACCGTTCGATCGGTCAAAGAAGAGAGGGAAGTCAGGAAAGAATGGGAGATTAGGGTTCGCGAGCGATAGATTTGGGGGAGAACGCGAGAGAAGCGAATTTTAATTTTTTTCCTATCGGGTCGAGTCGAAAGGGTAAACGGATTTCAACCGCAATCCAAACCCATCAACAAAAAAACTGATATTGGCTCATACCGACCGGTATTTATCATACCGGATACCGGCCAATATATCGCCACGTGACCAATATATCGGCCCATACCGGTCGAAAATGATAAGCGATATAAAATTGGTCATATCGTCTCGTTTGTGGGAAAAATCCGATATACCATCCGGTATACCGGTATACCGGTCGATATTTAAAACAATGGATCCAAACTCCCTAATTTATCTAAAATCCTAATTTCTTTCCTAATTCTCCACCACAACCCTAAATCTGCTTCCGTCCTGTGTCACATTGGTATCGGAGCTAAAGATTCCGCATATTCAGGTATTAGAGTCCAATTCCATCATCTTCTTCTATCTTTTTATTATTTTTGAGTTTTGAATTTGAAAAAAAAGTACAAAAAAAGAGCAAAGAAAAAATTTAAAAAATAGAGAAAAAAGAAATCAAAACAAAAAAGAAAATCAGAAAAGAAGAAAGAAAAAAAAAAAAAAAAAGAAATCTCATATCCCAATCCCCCTTTCTCCCCCTCCACTCTCTCCACAGGAATTCATACGCAAGCCCTCATTAGAGCCCAACTCTCAACGTTGCCTTCCTTCCACACAACAGCAATACCACCCCCGACTCCATCCCACTTCATCTAACTCCCAACCTGCAGCCCCATCTCCCACATCTCCATATTTGACAGTAAAAGAGCAACCTAAACACCAGCGACTCCGACCACCAACCACTCCTTCCTCCATGTCCACCTTCCTCTTGTCCTCGCCGATTCGCCTTATTTCCCAAATTCAGTCATCGCCTTCTCCCTTTGTTATTTCTTCCAACATCAGCAACAGCAACGCCCCTTCATCAACATTAGCGCCCGATCAAAGGAAGTTAGAGATCAATCCTTCCATAACAGTTCGAAGGATAGTCTTGTGGCTAAGGAAAAGGAATTTTATTGGGTTTGATTCGGGTTCAATTAGATCCAATAGGCAGCAGTTGACCCGTTAAGGCCTGGTAGACCCGTTAAAAGTTTGAATATAATTTTAGTGCCCGTTTGAAGCCCAGTTTGCAACAAATTCGAGCTACAGTTGAGACATTACAATTCTTTTGTATTTTCTGAACTTTGAGCTTGACAATTTTGGAGTTAACTATTGTGGGGTTCTTATTGTGCAGTGAATATATCAAAACTAATACCGATTTCAAACAATTAGAGTATGATATATACGATACAGTCCCATATTTTCAGAGTTATAATGATCCTAATAGTTATTGGAATTGGAAAAATCAACTAAAGCAATTTTTCTATTATTTTTCTGACTTCAAAGCAGGAAACAATTATACTAAATTGAAGTTGGTTGGAGAAGTTTATGCTTGGTATAATAGCAACTATAAATCTTGTGCAACTTGGAATTAGTTAAAAAAAATTCTTCGTGCACGGTATGCTCCACTCCATATCTTATCTTTAATTATTTACCAAAATTTTTTAAGACCAAACAGTGTTCTAAATGTGAAAGATATAGACATTCTGTTTACCAGTATCCTACCATCAAGTATTCAGCCTATGGAAAGTTTTGGTACAATGGTTCCCAATGTTCTTCAAAGAGTTCAAATACCGACATATCTGCTTCTGAAATCTTAGATAATGTTATAATTGAGACAGAATCCAACATAGTATCTTGTTAAAAATTAAAAAATTGATGATCCAATTTTCCTTCCAGTGATACATGATGAAATACAAAAATTCTTATTTGAAAATCGTGTTTTCTTGTCTCTCCAGCTTCTAATCCAAATTCTTCATTTTCTGCAGAAGCGATATATTTCAACCAATGTTTAAAATAGCGATAACGGTAACGTAACGTTTTGCCTTTGTTAGGTTATGTCGCAAATAGCGTAACGCATAACGTAGGTTATGCAATTTTTATTTATTTAATAAAAATAAATATAAAACCATATAAAATAATTTTAATAAATTGAAAAATAAATTTAAAATATCTAAAAAAATATAAAATTATTTTGTAATACATAATCTATTCAAATGTTATATTAAGTTTTACAATAATTTTCATATATCTTCATAAATTATATTAAATCTGCAACCGTAATTCCAATCATCATTTAAATAAAAAAGCAAGATTCCATTTTTTTATTTCGATTCCAATTATTATCATTGTTGTAATTTATATTTTGTAATGTTCAATTTATCTTATTTATGATTGTTGATTTCAGTTCAATTAAAAATTCAATAAAATCAACAAGTAAAATATTTTAGCAACCGGACGAGAAATACAGGTGGATAAAAAAACAAACTTAAATTATCAAGTTAGAAATTCCAAAAGCAATCAAACAAGCCAACAATTAATTAAGAAAATTACAGCAATTCGCTAATAATCAAAATAATAATCAACAACAATATATAAATTACTAAAAAAAAATAATTGTAAATAACGTAGCATAACGTAATTTAACGTAACGTTATGTAATATAACGTAAAATAACGTAAAAAACGTACTGTTACGGTACACTGAGTTATTTCTAGTTGTTACGTAGCGTTGGGATTCCGTTAGGTTACGTAACGTAAATAACGGGTTTCATAACGCGTTATTTTCAACAATGATTTCAACTTCTCTCTGGACCTATAACTATTACTGTTGCCACCATTAGAATGTAAAACAGCATAAATTTGGCTACTAATTTGTTCGATTTTCTTATACTTAGTTTGGTGGAAAGTTTTGCCAAATCTCACAAAAATTGACTAGTTTCATTCAAGCATGCTTAATTTTCTTCTTGTCGCCGTTCACCGGGTGGTGAATGCTTCTGAGCAGGGGATAATTGATAGAGATGATTAAGATTGGATTTGATTAATATGATTGTATTAAAATTTAGTTAGGATTTTAAGATATTTATTTAGATTTCCTATAAAACTTCAATAATAAAGATAGAGAGATAATGAATGAAAATTGAAAGCATGTGATTTGCCTCTTCCTAAATTTTCTCCATGAGTGATTCGTGAGAAAATAAGTGTGTGATTCACCTGGATGTGAGATCCAAAACCTTCAATTTATCCCAAAATCCTAATTTCTTATCCAATTCTCTACTATAAACCCTAAATTCTCTTCCGTCCTGCTGTTGAGTTGTTAACAACTCAAGAGGCATATATGTACCTTAATATGCTCACTGAAAAGCACCTTATCTAACAAAACTGCAAACTGAAGAGCATTCAATAGTAACATGCATCAACTAAATTAACTGGAGATAACCACAAATACAGTAATACACTCCCCCCCCCCAAAAAAAAAACCCACCCACCCACAAAACACAAAGAAACCCAAGCTAGCTTGAATGCGAACTTGAAAGTACTCGATTGTTTACATACTCCAAACAAAACTAATTACACACTACGTACACACCTTAGCCGAAAATAAATTGAGGCTCACCATAACACAAATTTTAATCATTAAAATTGCAGATCAAATTAATGATAGAAAGTATAACAGACAAAATAATAAACTAATAATACTTGAGATGAAGGCCTCCCACATAAACTCAATTATCCATCTCAACAAAAGCTAGGAACAGAACAGAAGAGAAGAGAACAGCAGTTTTATAACTAAAGATAATCTAAAAAGGTCTTAATAATCATATTATCTAAAAGATATCCCCCAATTCCGGAAAAACATCCAACCTGAGATACCGAGAAATCAAACCTAACGGTATGACTTTTGGAACCTCGCGCGAGCACCACGCCCACCGAATTTCTTGGGCTCGCAGCGCCTGGGATCGGCAACGAGGAGGGTCCGATCGTAGCCGACGAGGATGTCCTTGATCTCCTTCTTGGCCTGCTCGTCAACGTACTTCTGGTAGTAGGCGACAAGAGCCTTGGCAATGCTCTGACGGATGGCGTAGATCTGGGAGGTGTGACCTCCGCCGCGGACGCGGATGCGCATGTCGACGCCCGCAAAGCGGTGGCGGCCGAGGAGGAGGATGGGCTCGAATGCCTTGTAGCGGAGGATCTCGGGCTTGACGAGCTCGATCGGGGACCCGTTCACCTTGATCAGGCCACGACCGCGCTTGCAGTAGGTGACGGCTACGGCGTTCTTCTTGCGGCCGAAGCACTGGACAGACTCCGTTGCGGCGGGAGCAGACGCCATGGCTAGGGTTAGGATTTCGAGAGGCGAGCGAATTAGGGGGCTGGGGTTTGGAGCGGTGCGGCGAGGAGAGAGGGATTGGAACTTATATAGGGGGTAGTTTAGGAGTTTTCCAGATGGGCTATGCCCTCTGGCCCGAGGGAAATTCTTTTTGCATTTTACTCTTAAGCGAACAATTTTGAAACTTTTATAAGTTTGCCATTATGTTTTTTTTTGACTAAATTACCTTTATAAATTTTAAATTAACACTTTTAAAATTTGAAACTACAAATTATCGTCTTCCTTTTTTATTTTCTCCTTAAAACCCTAAATAATTTTTTTAGTATTTAATAAAAATACATCTCCTACAAAATCATCAATTTGATTTCTTAACCCCTTAAAAATTTTTACATTAACGTTTCTAAAAAGAACAGAAGAATTTTAAATTTTTTGATTTCACTGTGACAAATGAAATTTGGATTTGGAATTTGAGTTTGAGTTTTTTTATGCAAGTTGAAAATTCCAATATGCAATTGGTGTTAAAAAACAAATCTAAGATACGATTTGAATTTTTTTTTTTAGGTTTCATGCGTATTTGTTTGAAATTTATCGTTAATTATCTTTTTTTTACGGGGAGACTTCGCTGCTGGTCGGATATTAATATCTGACCAACACGTTTCTTGGTCGGATATTAATACCCGACTAAAATATTTTTTGTGCTCTTATATTAACATCAGGAGGGTTATTTTTGAAAAAAAAAATTTGGACGCAAAAAGTAAAATGATAGTATTTCAAAATAGGAGTTTGGTGTAAAGTTTATCCAAGGTGCCAAGAATAAAATGCCATGCGCAAATAGAATTTCCCTGTCTCGGGATTTGATGGCCTGGAGCCTCCTAAGGCCAGATTTGAATTTGAGATTTCAGCCCTGGGAACATACTAAAAATTTCGTGACTTTGTTTTTGCTGCAAAATATATATATTTCTCTTCAGCCATTTTCACTTTTTCTTTACTTGAAGAATCGCCCATAAACTTATATGACCATGATAATCCGATTAGTAGGAAAACGAGAGTTCGTCCCAGTAGAATAGAAAGAAAAACTCCATGAAGAATAAAATTACTTATTATGTTAAATTGCACAATTGTTTGTTTATTCTATATCCAGTTTCGATTCGTTGGAGTCATCTGCACGAGCTACTAAGATTTAACAATCGTTTTATGGTGTGATCTTGAGCATTTGCACAATAAGACTCTTTGGTGTTTTTTTTAGATTAATTTACAAAGCTTCTATGTATATACTAACACAGAGATTGATGAAGAGTTTCTAGCATAGAATTTCCCACATAAAAAAGATTGTTTCTTTTCTTATTTCCAAAAAAAGCTATAGTGTAGTTCTCCGTGGTTCTCAAAGCACAATTATCCACACTACATGAGATGCGAAATTTCATTTTTATGTGCTAAAGTATAGTAAAGTAACTCTAACTATTTAAAACCAAGGTATATATATTTATTATTTATTAATTTATTTATTTATAAATGTTATTATGAATATTTTAAATAAACAAATGTTGTTGCTATGATTTTAAAATAAATTTATCAAATTATTATTTTCTCTCTTATTATTCTAATAAAATGTTGCCTTATACTAAATCCCATAACTAATTACCAAAAAAATTAATAATTCTTGAATTATTTCATTAGAGTCCAAGCCTATTAATTTGGCTTAGCTCTAAATAATAACAATGTTACTGGCCTATCTAATTATTAAGTCAACTTTCAATTTGAAATGGCCATTTGAACCTTCCAATTTTACCTCATATTTCCCTCCATCATTAAATTCCTTAATTCTCTCAATAGTCAATTAAGTTAATAAGCTCATTTGACTTATTTGAATCAAATTTTAAAACTTAATATTAAAAGCTTTGTAGTCAACTACAATTATGAGCATTTGATCAATTTTAAATCTGCCCTCAAGAACTTCCTAGTCATTCCAATTTATGAGCTTTTGACTCATTCAAATCCATCAATCTCTCTTCTATATAAACCATCCATTCATTTTAATTTTCTCCTTTCAAATCAAACTCTCTCATTTCTTCTTCTCTCTATCTTAGTTGACTGTCGTAGTGCTGCCGACCACAGAAACGCCACCAACCATTGGAACACCATTCATTGCCAACATTGTCACTACTAATGATAGTCCGCCAACCACCGAAGTGTCACTGACCGCCAAAATAACGCTGACCGCTATAGAAGCCACATCACAACTATTTTCTTTTACCGGAAGTGCTTCCATCGTGCAAACTGCCCCACTGACAATCTTTGCCGATTGTCACCATCCTTACACTGAACCAATGCTGAAATCATTGTTGTCCCATCAAAGCACCTTTCCTCCTCATCACGTAACTTTTCATAATGAGTTCTTCCAGTTGAGCTTAGTAGTGATCCTTTCCTATTTCTTTATTAAACTATACTTGAACTCAAACTGAATTAGAATCATATTGATTGAAAATATATTATACATGACTTGACATGATAATGACAACTGTAAACAATACTGGGTTGGGAGAGACACTAATTGATGTAAATATTTTTCTTCGGCTGTACTGTTTAGTCATACAACTATTTTTTGCGCACACCATAGGTGCATGATGATTAGCTGGATCACATCATAATACTACTATTACCATTGTGCAGGTTCGGTCAGTTCCGGACGATCATGTGACTATTTTCGAAATACAGTTATAGAATATCAATTAGATTCTACAATAATGTATGACATTTTAAATTAAAATTCTTACATATAAAGTAAAAGATATTGTAATTAGAATAAATATTATAAAGAACATAATTAGTAAATTAATTCATGTCCTATAGTTACATTCATATATATATATATATATATATATATATATATATATATATATATATATATATATATATATATATATATATATATATATATATATATATATATATATATGTATATATATATATACATATATATATATATATATATATATATATATATATATATATATATATATATATATATACATATATATATATATATATATATATATATATATATATATATATATATATATATATATATATATATATATATATTATTCATGTTTATTTCAGTTGCTTTTACTCTTTACCATTTCATACTACTATTATCTTTATATTTGGTCGTGATCTGATGATCTGAGGTGCATACACAGATTTTGAGGTAAATATGATGGAGTAGACTAAAGATCTGATGGAGTAGCCGAAATAGCACATTGCAGTTCTCTCCTTTTAATCATGACCGTTATTATTTTAAATTACTTCTGCTATTAAAATATTATCTTTATCCTTAGTTATTTCTCTATCTTTATTTCCATTATTATTCATTGTAATCCAAATTTATATGCTGAATAAAAGTTCTATTTTCTTTTAAATATTATTGTATATTTAATTATGGCAATGACTGATATTGTACTGAGATTTAACGTATTTTCACAATTACGCTGCCAAATGACTCGGCTATCCTGCATTCCGGATAGCGAGCTATTACAAGTAGTATCAGAACCTAACTTTCTCAAAACAGTTCAAGTGATTTGAATTGATTTGGATCCCAATAAAGAAAATTTACCATATATATACACAATGCTTATTAAATTACTCGAGTCCCATTCCTTTGGCCATTCATGTCTCTTACTTTGTTCCAAAGAGATGATTTTCCAAAGATTTTCATTCCAAATAAGAACTAAATATTTACCTCTCAACATCTATTCTTATTTTTTTAAATACATTTTCTATATTATATCACTAAATGTTTACGTCATGAGATAAACATATGTCTACCATTATTAAATTTTCAAGGACGAAATGTTTCTCAAAGGGAGTATGATGTTAAAACTAGTGTGTGTGTGTGTGTATATATATATATATATATATATATATATATATATATATATATATATATATATATATATATATATATATATATATATATATATATATTATTTATAAATTTAAGTATGAATATTTTAAATAAACAAATGTCATTGTTATGATTTTAAAATAGATTTATCAAATTATTATTTTCTCTATTATTATTCTAATAAAATATTTTCTATGAAAGCCAGTAACTATTTTTCCAAAAAACTTAATAATGCTTGAGTTATCTCATTAGAGCCGAAGCCCCTTAATTTAGCCCAGCTCTAAATAAAAATAATAATGATAACAACAACAATAATAATAATTAAAATCAAAACCAAAATTTAAACCCAAGACCAATCATTTACTAGCCTATCCAAATACTAAGTCAACTTACAATTTGAATTGGAAATAATTTCCACTTGAACCTTCCATTTCTACCTTCTAATTCATTTTCCTTCATTATTCAATTCCTAAATTCTCTCAATACTCAATGAAGTTAATGAGCCTATTTGACTGATTTGAATTAAATTTTAAAACTTATTATTAAAAGCTCTATAGTCAACTACAATTATAACCATTTGACCAATTTCCAATTTATGAGCCTCAGAGAAATAACACACACTAATACTCTCACTCACTCAAGATAAGACACACACTAATCTCACACTAATCACATTAGCACACACTACTACTACTGTCACATACTCACACTCACATTAATTATACATATGTGGTGGATTTTTTTAAAGATGAAATGATTAGGTGGCATATGGCCGGAAAGATGGTGAGGAGAGGATGAGGGGGAAGGATGATGCACAGAATTGGAGGAGGTGTTGATGAGCTCTGATTTTTGTGGATTGATCCTTGTTCGCTCCATGCCTTGGAAGCTTTCCATTTATAAGAGATTCCTTCTTGCCGAAGTCTTTAATTTCTTGTTGTTGAAACCTTGGACTTCTTCTTTTGAAAGCCATGGATTCCTTTTGCGTGGGGCCCACTTCTTTAATCATGAAGATGCCTTTAATTGTTTTTTATGGGGACCGCTTTTTAATCATACAATCTACTTTTAGTCTTATCAGACTCTTCTTGTTGATGTTGGAAATCTTTATTGTTGGTGTCTTGTCAAGCTCTTTCTTTTGTAGAGAATCTTTACTATTGTTGATATTGGAAATCTCCACTGTTGGTGTCATGGAATTTTTAACAAACTTCCAGTTATAAATGAGTTTGACTTACTTTTACCAACATCATTTTAGTTGGGCTAGCATGTTATTTCCCTCAGCATGGTAAATTGTCATGGAATTTTTAGAAAATCTCCAGCTATTAACATATTTGACTTGCCTTTATAAACTACAGTTTGAGTTGGGCTAGTCATGCTATTCCTCTCAGTATGGTAAGTTGTCAAGAAATTCGTTCGGGTCTAAACAGAAAACTATTCCTCTTCTCTTAGCTTTGGGTAGTTTTTTTCACAGACTATATTTACATGAGATATTTATGGGAAGTTGTGAATATTATCAGAGATTGAGATTGATATATTCTTCTATAGATGAGGCAGGATCATTCCATCATGTTGGCACAATCTTTAATTCTGGTGGTTTCTCAAACTTTGATTTTGGGACTAATTTTTTCACTTTTGGTGTCCCATAAAGAATATAATAGTCAAACTTTCTAGATTCCTTTCCGAGTAGGCCAACTGCCGGATTGCCTTCTTCATATAACTGTTTCAGTAGCTTTTACACAGAGACTCCTTTACTGTGAGCTTCTTCGTTTATGTTGACTTCTACTTCTACCTCAACTTCTGTATTCATTTCTTCCTTGGTCTGCTGTGTAGAAATGTCATTTTCTTGTATGTCTCCTAGTCTTATAGTTTCCTGGAGACCTACGATCAATTTTTTTTTCTATCTGTTGTGTAGAGAAGTTGCATGCTTTCAAGTCTTTCAGGGTTGTGGTCCCGAACTGCAATGTCTCCCTTGCCCTGCTTGATTTACCATAGTTGGACAGCTTCTTCTCTAGAATTTCACTTATGTTTTTTAAGAGATCATATTGTTTAGGGGTTACTATCCTAATGATTTTTTCATTAAGGCCAGTTATAAAATCTAGGCAAACCTCACTCAAAGATTTAAATTTTGACTCCTACTTTATTATAAGGTTCACTAAGCTTCTCATATGTCTTCGGAAAGCTCGACGACTCCCAATCCCTAGATTTGCATTTTGGTGTGCCCTCCATGCTCCATTTATTTCAGAGTAGAATGGTAATAGGATTTCTATGTTTGGAAAATTCGTTATTTTTTGCTTAAGCATGTGACGAGTGAGGCCGCGGAGTTCTACTATATATGGGTTTTGACATGACATTTTCCATGCTAGGATAGCATCCTCACGGGAATAGTAATTTTTGTCGTATGATCCATTAAAATTGCATACTTAGTCATAATATTTTTTTCAGTTTGTGTAGATACCTGGTTAGTATCCCACAAATATAACGAATACTGCTGGAATGAGGACACTACTTGTTATAGCCTTTCCCTTATCTGCCTTACATGATATACCTCTCATTTGCAAAAAAAAAAAAAATGTTTAGTTGTGTACTAATTTTCTTTGACATAAAAGTTCTTTTTATGTGGTCGGTCGGCTCTGCTATAAAGTTATCTTTCCTTTAATATGTTCTATCTCAAAGGAATATTAGACAATTTCATTATATCACTACAAGAAAATGGGTCTTTAGTGACGATATCGTAGTGACGAGTATTAAAATTGTCACTGAAAATGACTATTTGTGATAAAATTTAAATGTGGTCACAAATATTTTGTTTTTTGTGATGGATACAAATAATTATCACAAAAACATATTTTTTTGTGACAATAGACAATGGGTTGTCACAAAAACATAGTTTTTAGTGATGAGAATGAAATATCGCGACTAAAATATAATTTTTTTAGTAACGATGACTAAAACTTGTTGCTAAAACTTAAATATTTCAGTGACAACAAAGAAAAATTGTCACTAAACATAATTTTCAGTAACGAAGGCTGCAAATCGTCACTGAAAAATTAATTTTTTTGTGACAACTAAAACAATTGTCACTAAAATTGAGATTTCAGTAAGAGAAACTATATATCGTCACTAAAATGTAAATATCTTTTGTGACAACGAAAAAATGCATCACTAAAACTGAATATTCAGTGAAGAAAAATATAGTTTGTTACTAAAACATAAACTTTTTCTGTGATAAATAAAATAATTGTCACTAAAACTAAATGTTCAGTGAAGGAAACTAAATATCGTCACTAAAACACAAATTATTTTTGTGACAGCTTACAAACTTGTAACTAAAACTAATTGTTCAGTGATGAAAACTAAATATTGTCATTAAAATTTAAATTGTTTTAGTAGCAAGTAATAAACTAGTCACTAAAATTGAGTTTTTAGTGACGAAAATTAAATATTGTTACTAAAACAGAAAATTTTAAGTTACAACGAAAAAAAGTTGTCACTAAAACATGGAAATCAATTACAACTATTTTTTATGGACACAAATATTTTTTTTTGAGGGATTATAATTTATTTTTATTTTTTTAATCAATTCTAAAAAATTATCAACTTATAACAATCATGAGACTTCAATTATTTATTTATTTTTTTACATCTAATCATGATCGTCTATCCATATCTTATGATACAATAACTCTTTGAAATATTATAAAAAATAATACAAATAGAATTACAATGTTTAACCTAATAAATATATATATTTAATCTAACTTTATCTCGACTGTCTATCCAAATACTATATGATAAAATAACTCCTCAATCTATTGTAATTGGAATACAAATAGAATTATAATTCTTAACCTAAACTATTTATTTAACCTAAACCCTATCTTAGCCGTCTATCCATATTCTATGATAAAATAAACCCTCAATCTATTATATTTCTAATACAAATAGAATTTTAATTATAATAAAATCTTATTATTATCATTATATAAGACCTATATATATATATATATATATATATATATATATATATATATATATATATATATATATATATATATATATATATATATATATATATATATATATATATATATATATATATATATAGCCGCAACAAAAAATCAGCCACGTTCGGTATAATAAACCCTCTGTCGATACTTAACTCTCACGTTCGGCCCCTCAAACGAACTCCGATCAAACCCTCAAAATCCCTTCGCCATCAACAGCGGCAACTCGCAAAACCCTTTGCGATAAACAGCAACGGCCGCCTCAAACGAACTCCGACCTCGCCCTCTCCGAATCCTCAAACGGCCGCCTCAAACGAACTCCGATCGAACCCTCAATATCCCTTCGCCATCAACAGGCAACTCGCAAAATCCTTCGCGATAAACAGCAGCGGCCGCCTCAAACGAACTCCAACCTCGCCCTCTCCGAATCCTCAAACGGCCGCCTCAAACGAACTCCGACCTCGCCCTCAAAAAAATCTGCATTGAACTGCACCCGTGCGCCCTCTCCGAAGCAGCACTCAATCTCCCTTAGGTCTACGAGGATCAGCAACCTCTCTCCCTCAGATCTGCAAGGGACAGCGCCGGCGCCCCCTCGATCCGCAAGGAGCAACTATCTCAGTACGGCTGCTCTCCAACAAATCTGCGAGGAATCGCTAGGTATGAAGTCACACAAAAATAATTTTGAGTTAATGTTAAGAATATCTAGACGTCCAGGCTATATCCCTATTTGTCTTACATTACTATATATCTGCATGTGTATGTTTTTTTGTTTCCCTTATTCTCTTCAACGAAAATATCCATGTAGAATTTAGGCGTAGAATTTTAGTTAAGTAGTACAAATAGAGTGTTTTGATAGTCAAAAAAATATAAAAGTATCCTAAAAAGAAATGATGTTTTAATTTTGAATAGAAATTTAATATTGCTATTTTTACATTATTTGGTTTATCCAACTTTAGCTCTATAATATTTAAAATCAAACAATCAATTAATATTAATAGTCTAGAAAGCCCAACAACTTTCTAATATGTGGTATGTTGAAAATTAAGTTTTTCTTGTTAAGAAATCCAAACACAAGCTAGATATTTAACCTACTAAATTTTTTATTTCTCTTTAAAACTCCACTAGAGTTCTTTTGCTGTATTGGGTTTAACGACTGCAAGGAGATCAGTAAGTATATATATAATTACTATGTAATGCTTGTAGAAGGAATAGTGAATATCTCGAGCACTAATGATATAGAAAATAAAAGTTAGATTAGATACAAATAATAATGAATTAAACAAAAAGACATTCTGAATACCTTAAACACTAATGATGAAATTAATCAGATAAGAGCATGTAGAGAGAAGAACAAAATCTAGTATAAGGAATGTTTTTTTTTAATCTTAGGATTAATTTTAAATATTGTGGAAGCATTGAACATAAGTAATAGCTTATTGTGAAAGCATTGAACATAAGTAATATCTGTCCGTAGTTTTGCACTTATTTACATTCATTTACATAAGCTGTGCACTAAATTGATTACAAATTATAACAAACAACCATGGATAACTTTAAAATTTTATATTCTGTTTTAGAAGTTTGTTTTATTACTCTCATAAAAATGTCACAGTAATTTGATGACATTTTGACTGAAAAGTAGATATATTCCTCAGTTGTATCCATATCTGTCCGGAGTTTGAATTATACACTTTATTAAGTAGGAATTATAACAAATCAACCTGAATTACATTGAAATTTAATATCCTATTTTAGGATTATGTTTTTAAACTCTCATAAACATTTTATATTAATTGGTTGTGATTATGATCTCAAACTAAATATTTTCTCAGCTGCACCGGTATCAGACTGGTGCATAAGCGGTGCACTAAATTGATTACAAATTATAACAAACCACCATGGATAGCTTTAAAATTTTATATTATATTTTAGGAGTTTATTTTAATACTCTCATAAAAATTTCACAGTAATTTGATTATTTTTTGACTGACAAGTAGATATATTTCTCAATTATATCCATATCTGTCCGGAGTTTGAATTGTGCACTTTATTAAGTAGTAATTGTATCAAATCAACCTGAATCACATTGAAATTTAATATCCTATTTTAGGATTATGTTTTTAAACTTTCATAAAAATTTCACATTAATTGGTTGTGATTATGACCTCAAACTAAATATTTTCTCAGCTGCACCGGTATCGGACTGGTGCATAAGCGGTGCACTAAATTGATTACAAATTATAACAAACCACCATGGATAGATTTAAAATTTTATATTCTATTTTAGGAGTTTGTTTTATTACTATCATAAAAATTTCACAGTAATTTGATAATATTTTGACTGACAAGTAGATATATTTCTCAGTTGTATTCATATCTGTCCGGAGTTTGAATTGTGCACTTTATTAAGTAGGAATTCTAACAAATCAACCTGAATCACATTGAAATTTAATATCCTATTTTAGGATTATGTTTTTAAACTATCATAAAAATTTCACATTAATTGGTTGTGATTATAACCTCAAACTAAATATTTTCTCAGCTGCACCGGTATCGGACTGGTGCATAAGCAGTGCACTAAATTGATTACAAATTATAACAAACCACCATGGATAGCTTTAAAATTTTATATTCTATTTTAAGAGTTTGTTTTTTTACTCTCATAAAAATTTCACAGTAATTTGATGATATTTCGATTGACAAGTAGATATATTTCTCAGTTGTATCCATATATGTCCGGAGTTTGAATTGTGCACTTTATTAAGTAGGAAGTATACCAAAATCAATTTGAATCACATTAAAATTTTATATCCTATTTTAGAATTATAATTTTAAACTCTCATAAAAATTTCACATTATTCGTTAAAATTTTGCCTTCTAACTTGATTTTGTATTATATTTTTGGAGTTTGTTTTGACTATTGTTGCTAATGCCTTTAGTTATTATTATTTAATTACAGGAAAAACTACATGAGTTTGTTGTGAAACAAACACAAGATGATGAATCTCAAATGTCTCTTGATGACATGTTGCTTCATGTGCTTGGTGAGAAATCAGGATATTTTCGAGGAAAATGAGCAGGGAAAAAGCCTCCAAGTAGAAGACCTCGGCAGGATGTTCAGGAGCAAGTAGAGAAGGTTATAAGTGATGCTAGAGAGACAATGGTGATTGAAGTGGCTCAAAAAATTAGAGAAGAAGTTCAGACAGAGTCAGATGAGAAATTAAAGAAATAGCTAGCTGAGTCGGATGAGAAATTAAAGACACAGCTAGATGAGTCAGATAAGAAGTTGAAGACAAAGGTACAAGAGATACGAGCTGAAATTAGAGCTAAAATGCAAACTGAGTTCGAGTCCATGTTTCAAGAGAGAATGGCTTCTTTTTTTGGTTCAGTATCACAATCAAAAAATTGATTTTTATGTGTTTATATGGATTTAATGCTTTGCTTCGAACAAAAACAAGTTACAATTTATGCAAGACTGGATCGTTTTTCTTACGAATATTTTAGCATATTTATGTGATGAATTTTATTTTTCTATTATACGTCATTGATATATATATATATATATATATATATATATATATATATATATATATATATATATATATATATATATATATATATATATATATATATATATATCAACTAATTATAAAATATTTCCTGTGAATATGGTGTTTGAAAATATGAATGATTGTATATGAATGACTATATATATTGTATTTGTAATAGATATTTGTATTAGGTATTTGAAGATGCAGTAACAATATCATCACTGATAAATTTATTTGTGATAATTGATAGTGTCACTGAAGCGTCGTAATAGTGACGATATAAGAACTTTTTTTAGTGACAACTATTGTTGTCACCAATACGAATTAGTGAAGATATTAGTTGTCACAAAAAAAATGTTATAGTGACAATCTAGTTAGTGTTTTGTGACAAGTCATCGATGTCACTGAAAACTAAGTCGTCACTGAAGAGTCTTAATAGTGACGATATAATAACTTTTTAGTGACAACTATTGTTGTCACCAATACGTATTAGTGACGATATTAGTTGTCACAAAAAAAGGGTTATAGTGACAATCTAATTTGTATTTTGTAACAAGTCATCGATGTCACTGAAAACTAAGTCGTCACTGAAGAGTCGTAATAGTGACGATATAATAACTTTTTAGTGACAACTATTGTTGTCACAAATACGTATTAGTAACGATATTAGTTGTCACAAAAAAAAAACTTATAGTGACAATCTAGTTAATATTTTGTAACAAGTCATAGTTGTCACTGATAACTATTTTCAGTGACGGACACTAAAAGTCATCACAAAAACCTTCAGTGATGCCCACATAAGCGACGACACTTAGTCGTCACTGAACTCGTCACTGAATATTTTCAGTGACAACTTGAAGACATTCAGTGACAATTTTTGTTGTCACAAAAAACCCATTTTCTTGTAGTGTTATATCATTGCATGCGTTTTTCGAAGGCCTTTTTTGTATTTACAAGAAAATCTCTTATAGCTTTATTATCTGTTCTGATAATAAAAAATTCAGGTGCAAGAAATATTTGAATTTTTGTAAGGCTGACTTTATGGTGTATAATTCTCTTTCAAATATTATCCATTTTAATTCATTTGGCTTGAACTCTTTAGAGTTGTATCCACAAAGTTTTTCATGTTTTAATATTTTCTATGGTTTCTTCTTTTTCTGAGCCTAATTCCATTATGGGATAAAGGTGGGTCTTATTTGTCCCAAATGTTTTTTGGGATTACTTTTAATGCACACCCCCAACATTCGTCGGATGCATCGGTGTCTAAGATTAATTTATTTCATAGTTTAGGTAGATAAACTTCTGGGGCATTCTCAATTTGTTCTTTTATTTGTTTTAAAATCCTTTTATTTTCATCCATCCATATGAACTCTTAATTTTTATTTAGTTTTTTTAATAGTGGTATTTCTTACTTAGTCATTTCCTTTAAAAATTTCTTCCATAATTCAGCAGTTCTTGCAGGCTCTGCAGTTGCCTCTTATCTTTTATTTTTTCGTCAAATGGTTTTGGTCTTTTCTCGCTTACTTTTTTCCGTTTCTCGCCATTTATCTCCTCACAACATTTTCTCCTTTTAGGAGAGTTATTGATTTTATTTTTTTATAAGATTTTATATTAACACAGTCATCCTGTATTATTTTAGGTGCATAATGAATATGGTGCCCTGAATTGTCCCCCTTCTCGATTCGTTTTAGGTAATTTGGGTGTCCGTTTCGTGTTTTAGTATTCCATAGACTTGGGAGCTTGTGCAAAATGGATCAAACCAGTTTTGTATCTTATCTAATTTGTAAAAATTTTCTTAAAATATTTTGCAATATTCTTCAAACTCATATATGTCGCATAATTTTATTTTGAATAACACATTAGTATTTCTTTCTCTTGGGCTTGTCATAAATGAATCCACATAAATTTTGTTTTGTGCTTTTTATGAAGTCAGTAAGGCTATCCTCAAATCCGTTGAATCTATTGTTTTCAACCCCTATTTCTGTTTATTTTTTCCTTTTTCCAAATTTATCCATTGTTTTATCCATTGCAATACATCTCCTTGTAAGGTTATCGTGATGTAATTGATAAATCTTTCTTTATCCCATGTCCCTTTGTGATTTGTGATTATTATTGTTAGAGACTGTGCCCAGTCATTTATGGCTTTTTGCCTACCCTTAATGTATACGTTAGATAGACCTGGATAAGTTCTTCCTCTTTTGTTAAATTATCATCCTCATATTTCTTCCCATTTGTAAATTACTCAAGTCTATTGGAAATTTACTATTTTCTCTGATATATATCAGCTCATTATCAGATTCAATATTTTCTTCAGATTATATTTTGTACTCATCATGTATAGCCATCTCACAATCTTCAACCATTGAATTCATAACTCTCATTCTTTAGATCTTCATCCTCACTTTCCAGGTTGTATATCCCCAGGTCAAACTTAAAATGGTGTAACAAATATTTATTTTGGAGATACATCTCTTATATCCTATTCACTAGATGGTCTCTCTCTTGAATAATATATTTTGAATCTTTATATAGTTCTTTCCAACAATTAATTAGTTCAATTATCGAGTCATATTCGTGTCTAGAGTATGTTCTTTGGACTTGCATTATATTAATTTGTTGACTTGGTTTCTTCTGTTTTGAACTATTTCTGTGATCTAACCTCCCCACTGCTTCCTTTTAAGTATAAATTATCTCATCATATTTTATTGTATACTCTTTCTCTTGGTCGGAATGTTCTTCAGAGCTTAAGGTTTCATCATTTGTTCTCTCTTCCTCATTAATATTTTCTTAGTCATTGGTTTGTGATAGGTTGTTGCTATCACATTCACTTTCCTTTTCTACTGGGAGATTGCTATCATTTTTTAGTTGTCTTTTCATCATTTGTTGCACTAGATTTGTCTTCTTCTAGGTTCAGCTGGTATCCAAATAGATTTAGTAGACCTTTAAATTTTTTGCAGATCTCTTCACGTGTATTATTTTTTCTCTCCTCTATTGTTAGGTCAGGGTTCTTACACTATTCTTTCCATTACTCTATTGAACGAACTATCTCATCAAATCTTTTCTTGAATACTTTGGGGTGTACATTTTATCATCACAATATATGGTGTTATATAAACTCCAATCAGCTTCATAAAATTTTTGTTCAAAATATTTTGGGGTGTAAGCTATATCATCATGATACATGGTGTCATATAAACTACAATCCGTTTTATAGATCTCACATTTCCAATAAAGATTATCGATAGCTATCTAAGATGTCAGTTCATAACTAGTTATGAGTCGCCTATAGTGCCTAAAACCACCTCCTGAGGATCAACCTACAAACGTTTACTAGCGACAACAAGGGGCACCCACAGAAATTTGGGCTTTAATCTTACTCAAATCTAATAAGAAACACTTAGAATGAAATTAGAATAATCCTTATATGGGGTATGAATGAGAAAAAATCAGTCTTATAGTTAATTTGTCATCATATATGTGCTAAAAGGTTTTCCATGTTATCCCCAAGCTTCTCTAATTTTTCTTTTATTTTTTAATAAGTTTTGCTAATTTTTTATGAATTTTTCGATAATAGGATCGCATAAAGCTGATCTAACACACTAAAGCAAATATAATTTACTTTATAATAATAATTGAAAGTATACAATACATACCGGAATAGTATTCATCACACCGACTGAACACTCTTTGTACAGACTGAAGACTGACTGCAGATCCCTCCTGCCCAAAAAGAAACTGGCCGGGTGATGTGATAAACTGCAAGCGCACAGTATTAGTTGTAGTACTTCACAGGTCGTCCCAAAGGGATCTAAGATTTTTTTGCGTTTCTTACTCTTTCGTTAGTCTAACGGACTAACTATGAGTTTTTAGATTGAGAGAAGATAAGTTTTAAATTATAGAGATTAGTCTAGGATTTTGAATCCATTAGAATAATAGCATAATATTAAATTATCTCTTTCTTTCTATCTTTTTAATTATGCACAGTTAAGTAATATATTAACAAGGTGATCTTTTAATTTGATTTTAATCAATTGCCCCTAAGTATGACCTATTAAGTGATGTACAAGTATAGACTATAAAAAAATAACACCTTCCTCAAAAACAAATCATATCAAGCAGAAAATCTCATAAACAAAAAAAAGAAGTAAACTTCAAACCCTAATTTAAGCATAGACTATAAAAAGACCGAACTTAAATATAACCTATCAAATAATTTAGATTTACAAGTTTACTCAATTCAATTTATTTATAGGAAAATCTCTATTGGTAATTCTAAAAATAAACAAAGAATAAAAATTCCAAACTTCATCTAAGCATAGATTATTAAAATATTAATTAAGTATAATCTATCAAAGAATTATGATTTGTGAACTCTATCTTTTATTTATTTATAGAAAAATCATAACTTTATTTTTTTTAGAAATAAGATGAGATAACTCCATATTAGATCTATTAAACTAACTTCATTTACATTCTAGGGCTAAAGGAAATTAGCTACTCATATTTTTAATAAGCAAAATCAAGTTTTTATTCATGAATATGGTTAACCATAATCTAGAAAACAATAAAATCTAAACTAGAAAGCAATTAACTCTATCTAGAAAGCAAATAAAGATTTCAAAACAATGGCTTACCTCTAGAGTACGGTATTGTGGCCGTCACCCTTCAGCATAACTCTAATTTTATTAATTTTAAAATGAGTACAAAACTTACAAAATTCTCCTAGAATACAAACATATGGCCAATATATAGGTTTCGGAAAACCAAACCCAATTACAATACAATTGTGAAACTAAAAAACTACAACGAAGCCACGGGAAGAAAATCAGATAGTGGGGCCCACTTTGGGCCGCCATTTAGCAGCTAAAACCGCTATTTAGCGGCCATAATAGGTAATTAGATTCTTAATTTCCTTCCCCTCGAGTATTTTCCCCTTTTGAGTTTATTTTGATGACCTTTACTCTTTGCAGTATTGTGGTCTCGTAGTCTTGCCCACTTTAGAAACTTTTCGGATTTTGATTTCCTACTCCAACTCTGATTTCATACAATCTCCTTGTATGAATTGGATTATCTGAAAAAGGCACTAAAATATCCGAGTAGTATTTATTTATATACAAAATAGATAAACTATGGGAGGAAAAATACAATTTATGATACTCATCACACCCCCACACCTATCTTTTGCTAGCCCTCGAGAAAAACCTAACCCTAAAAAGAAAAATAAAAATCTTAACTTACTTTCGCAGGAATCGCGATTACACTTAGCATGTGCAACAAGTTTTTAAACCCCTAGGTTATCCTAGTGAACGAGTGGTGTCTCGTGAGGGTTTGTAGTGAATATACCCACAAAATTCATGAAGAAAATAGATTAAGGAATAAAGAAAAGAAAAATAAGGATAATCGAAAATCAAGAAAAAATAAAAATTTTTATACAAAAGTAAAGAAAAATCTTTTTTATAATATTTTCATCAATTAATCTCATTAATATACAAATTCAAGAGTGCATTTAGATTATCAATTTTCAAATCGCGTGTCATATCAGATACACTTATCATTTTGATCAAAAATTTAAATCCTATTTTTCAATACCCACTAACATATAATCTATTGGCTCCTATACATCTACAGTTATAGTCACTTCGGCCTTAGACTCCAACTCTAACTCATGATTCATCTTCTCTCTCATAACAATTTTTTTTCTTTTTATATTTTATATTTTCTTTTTTTAAAGAATATTTCACTTTTCATGCGAATATTCATGCTTACTTAGGCACAACGTACCCGATTACTTGGGTCATACTCTTTTCTTTTTCTTTTTTTTTCTTTTTTTAGAATATTTCATCTTTCATGTAAATATTCACGCTTACTTAGGCGCAAAATACCTGATTACTTGGATCATACTCTTTTTTTCACTCTTGAGGCTATTACTTTAATACCAGGCGCATCCTATTATTTTATCACTCTCTTTTTTTTTATTTAGAGAGAGAAGACTTACTCAATCGTTATCATCTTTATCGTTAACCTAATAAACTATTGTGAAGTAAAAAATAGATATACACTTGCCTGAAAACTACTGTTAGCGGTATTTATTTTTCAGATTTTAATATTTTTTTCATAAAATTCAAAGTGTATCATCCAATCTACTCTCCTATCCAATTTAAAATCTAAATTTTTTCTTTTATCTGTAATTAGGTTGATTTATTGATAAAAATACATAAATTTGTTGTTAAATTTTTTTTTTTTATTTTTCAGTTTTTTTTAATTTTTTTCATTAGTTACCCTAAAAACTACCCAAAGTGTAAAATAAAGAAATCGAAAAATCATAAAATAAAAACTCTATGAAAACTAAAATATTAGAAAAACACAAAAAAAATATCCTAACCCACTCCCCCACACATAAACTCGTGTGTGCCCTCATACACAAACTAAGTGTGTTAAAATAAATATGAAAATTATTATACAAATACTATACAAATAATGAGAGTCGTAAAAGTTACGATCTCCATATTCTCACCCTATCAACGCATGGAAAGCAGTTACGACCTCTCGATCGCTTCCCACTTTCATAGTGTGTACGTTTTAAATGTGAAGTGGGTGCATTATTATATCTTATCAACCTCCTACAAGTCACGAAATTACCTGTCTGTAGCTTATGCCACCCTCGCTTTTTCTTTGTCCATATGTAAGTGTTAACAATTGGGTTAAAAAATTCTTTATTATAAACCTGCCAATTATCATTAGTAACAAGAATATATGTAGAAATATCGTGAGGTGAGAAGAGTGCTATAGGATCAAGTGAATGTGGTGGTGGCTCTTCTAACTCACGAAGTAATATGAGCTCCTCTGCAAACAAATCCTCAAAAATTTTCTCATAAATCAATGGCACACTTGCACAAGTATCATCATATATAGAATCAGTATGTGCTAATTCATCTAATAATATGAGCTCATCTTTGAATATTTTCTCAAATGAGGGTTCATTATTAGTGCAGGAGGTCAAATGAGAGTGCAAACTATGAATCGTATTGAGCTCAATGAGGGAGCTCGTTGTGTGCTCATCCATATTAAATATATTCAATGCCACAGTCATATTCCCAAACGATAACTTCATAAGGCCACTCCTGCAATCAATTAATGCATTTGATGTTGTAAGGAATGGTCTACCCAAGATAACGGGAATTTGATTCCGTGGATTGGAGATCGGCTCAGTTTCTAAGACAACGAAGTCTACAGGAAAGATAAACTCGCCAACCTTAATGAGCACATTTTCAACCATACAAAGTGGTCTCTTAATCGAACGATCAGTTAGCTGTAATGTGACCTTGGTAGGTTGAAGTTTTTCTAACCCCAGTTGCTAATAAACAGTGTAAGGAAGTAAGTTGACATTTGCCCCTAAATCAAACAACGCCCTATCAAATATAGTGTTTCCAATAGTGTATGAGATTGTAGGGGAATCTGGGGGAATCTGGATCTTTGTACTTAATAGGCAAGGAGTTAAAGAGAATTTGTGATATATTTGCAGTAAGAAAAACTTTCTTACGAATGTTTTTTACTCGTTTCTTAGTACACAAATCCTTGAGGAATTTAGCATAAGTAGGAATATATTGTATAATATTAAGAAGTGGAATATTAAGCTTCACCTGCTGAAATGTTTCAAGAATCTTTTCTACTTGCGGTGAAGGCTTCCTAAACCGATTGGGATATGGTGCTTTCAGCTTAGGAACAGGTTCTTCCAAATGATCATGTGATGATGATGGAGATGATGGAGATGGTTGTGGAGAAAGAGGTGGAAGAGATGATATAGCCTGCGAGATAGTAGGAGTGGGATTAGGGGGCATGACTACATTATTATCCATTTACTTGCCAGATCTAAGCGTGTGAATAGCATTGTATTGGTGAACATGCGACTGATTGGAGTTTGAGAAACTGGCATTGGGGTTTGTTATGGATTCACTTGGAAAGGTACCCTGGCCACGTTCGCTCATTTGACTCGCTAATTGTCCAACCTGCTGCTCTACATTCTTAATAGATTGAGAGTTCACGAGCAGTTGCTGACATGTATTTTGAATAAAATCAGTTGACACTTTCATAAGATTTTGCATGTGTGTGTCAAGATTGGACATATGCGTGTCAAACTTTGAATGAGACTTGAGAAGATTTTCAACGTGCTTCTCAAGTGACTGAAATTGCTTTTCTTATTCATTATTAGACCCCTATTGTAGATGTGAGTGTTTTTGTGCAAGTGGTCTATTCTGGTTGTTCTCATAATTTGATGCATTTGGGTGTTGATAAGCACCCACATTTGGTCTTGGGAACTGACCATTGACTGGAGGCTGCATATTAGGGCTAGGGCCCCCCAGATATTGCCATTGACCTCATGATAGTTTTGGATGGTTCCTCCAGCCAGGATTGTATGTAGGAGCGTAAGGATTGTTCATGGATTGTTGATACAAGGCATTAGCCTGTTCAAGTATGGGACCCATGAGATTCGTTAATAATTGACACTCCTCCATAATATGATTCGGAGTTCTATAATTAAAACATGTGGGAACTTGAATTTGATTTACCTGACCCACCGGTGGAGCACTAGGAGCCTCCAATGACTCAATTCTCCTCATAAGGGCTGCAATCTTAGTTTCGGCAGCTATAGAGTTGTCGATACTATGGATCCCACCCTTATGCGCAGAAGTTGATGCACTGGGCATCTCAGTGGGACTCTCTTACTGCATAGTCTTCCACGATAGGTACTCAAAAAAGTCCCATGCTTTATCATCATTCTTTCTCATGAACTCCCCCTGACACATGGACTCGAGTAAAGTTTTGGATGTGTAATCGAGTCCTTCGTACATGATTTGACACAACCGCAACTTTTCTATCGCATGGTGGGGGCACTGAGCTAAAAGATCCTTGAACTGCTCCAAGTATTTCCAGAAGGGTTTTCCCAGCACTTGACAGAATTGATTGATTTGATTTCTAATCATTGACGTATTATGCGTGGGATAATACTTTTTGAGAAATATTGCAATGAATTCATCCCAAGAAGTAATTGAATCAATAGGCATACTGTACAAACACTTCTTGGCATTATCTTTGAGTGCAAAGGGGATGAAGCGGAGCTTAATTGCGTCCTCCGATAAGTGTTGCAGTTTTATCATCACGCATACTTCCTGAAATTCATTACTAAAGAGATATGCATCCTCTGAATCAGAACCAGTGAACTTAGGAAGCATACTGATGTACTGTGGTTTCAACTCATAGTAATTACCTGCTGCGTGTGAAAGTTTTATGCATGATGGAAGTGATGTGCGTAACGGGTAACATCGATCCTGAAGGATCGAGATCGGTTTGTCCATTTTGGCACCCATGAGCAAATCTGATCTCACTAATCGACCAAATTGATCATGGATCCAATGTGGTATCAGCGACCATGAGTGTATGCGTGAATTTCCTAAACTAATGCAAGAAGTGGGGTGTTGTGGAGAGATAAAACGGTAGAATAGATATGATTAAATAGCAAATTTGATTTCTTCAGTGCTTAATATTTTTTCGGATTTTTTTACAAAACCAGGGAACCAAAATACAGAACGGAAGAAAATTAGGGTTCAGAAGTTACCACTAAGGCCACTAAATGGCGGTGTTGACCGCTTAATAACAGCCAAACCAGAGAGTTTGATTCTCTGGTTTCTGCTGCGTAGATCTGAGGCTTCTTCGATCCTTTTTGTCTTTTTGTATCTACACTTTATGGTCTCTGCACACTCAACACACACTGTTAACCCGTAAAACGTTAGAAAAAGTAAGAAAAATACCATCGATCCTCGGCAACGATGCCAAAAACTTGATGTGATAAACTGCAAGTGCATAGTATCAGTTGTAGCGCTTAACAGGTCGTCCCACAGAGATCTAAAGTGTTTTTGCATTCCTTACTCTTTTCTTAGTCTAACTGACTAACTATGAGTTTCTAGTTTGAGAGAAGATAAGTTTTATATTCTAGATATTAGTCTAGAATTTCGAATCCATTAGAATAATAGCCAAATAATAAATTACCTCTTTCTTCCTATCTTTTTAATTACGCACGATTAAATAACATATTTAAAAGGTGATCTTTTAATTTGATTTTAATCAAGTGCCCCTAAGTATGACCTATCAAGTGATGTGCAAGTATAAGCCATTAAAAATAACACATTTCTCAAAAACAAATCATATCAAGTAGAAAATCTCATAAACAAAAGAAAATAAGTAAACTTCAAACCCTAATCTAAGTATAGGCTATCAAAAGACCGAAGTTAATTATAACCTATCAAAAAATTTAGATTTACAAGTTTACTCAATTCAATTTATTTGTAGGAAAATCTCTATTGATAATTCTAAAAATAAACAAAGAATAAGAATTCCAAATTTCATCTAAGCATAGATTATCAAAATATTAATTAAGTATAATATATCAAAAAATTATGATTTGTGAACTCTATCTTTTATTTATTTATAGAAAAATCATAACTTTATTTCTTTTTAGAAAGAAGATGAGATAACTCCATGTTAGATCTATTAAACTAACTTCATCTACATCTTAAGGCTAAAGAAAAATAGCTACTCATATTTTTAATAAGTGAAATCAAGTTTTTATTCATGAATATGGTTAACCCTAATCTAGAAAGCAATAAAGCCTAAATTAGAAAGTAATTAACTCTATCTAGAAAACAAATAAAGATCTCAAAACAATGGCTTAGTTCTGAAGCACGGTATTGTGGCCGTCATCGTTCAGCAAAATTCTAATTTTATTAATTTAAAATAAGTACAAAACTTACAGGATTCTCCTAGAATACAAGGATACAACCAATATATAGGTTTCGGAAAACCAAACCCAATTCTAATACAATTATGAAACTACAAAATTACAACGAAGTCACGGGAGGAAAATCAGATAGTTGGGCCCATTTTGGGCTGCCATTTACAGGCTAAAACCGCTAATTAGTAGCCATAATAGGTAATTAGATTCTGAATTTTCTTCCCCTCGAGTATTTTCTTTTTTTGATTTTATTTTGATAACTGTATTGCACCTTTACTCTCTTCAGCATCGTGGTCTCGTAGTCTCGCCTACTTTAGAAATTTTTCGGACTTTGATTTTCTACTCCAACTCTAATTTCATGTCATCTTCTTGTATGAATTAGATTATCTGAAAAAGACACTAAAAATAACTAAGTAGTATTTATTTATATATAAAAATAGATAAAGTATGGGAGGAAAAATACAATTTATGATACTCATCACCGGGCTCTGATACCAGAGAAAATACATACACTACTACTCTCTCATTAATCACACTACTATAGATTACACTACTACACTACTGATGTGTTAAATTACTGCAAGCGCACAGTATCGTTGTAGCGCTGTACAGGTCGTCTCACAGGGATCTAAGGTGTTTTGCGATTCTTACTAATTCTATAGTCTAACGGATTAACAAAGAATTTTGGGTTGAAGTTTGCTTGTTCTAATTAGCCTAGGATCTAGAATCCACTAGTTTCCAACCATGTTCTTACTTCTATTATCTTCTTCTCTCATAAAAATTTGATCTTTTTAGTTTAATCTTTATTCAAAGTGCCCTAAGTATGAGCTATCAAGTGGTGTGCAAGCATAACTCATCAAAGATACTACTTTTCATAAAAACAAACTAAATCTTTAGATAATTCAATAAAAAAGATAAAATCAACAACCCCAAAGCCTAACTAAGTATAGGCTATCAAGAAACCTAATTCAAGTATAACCTATCAAAGTCTTAATCTTCGAGTTCTTGTATTTTAAACTTTTTATAGAAGAATCATGTCTTTATTATTTTTATTTAAGAAGAAAATACTAGAGAGCAATTACATGATGGATCCTAACTTCATCTACATCCTAGAGCTAAACTAATTAGCTACTCATGATTCTAGAAAGTAATTAAATCTAATCTAGAAAGCAAATAAATCTATACTAGAAAGCAATTAAATCTATCTAAAAAGCAATTAAAGATTAGAAAACAATGGCTTACCTCTGGAGCACGGTATTGTGGCCGCCACCCCTTCAGCAAAACCCTAATTTTATTAATGGAAGACGAGTACAAACTAAATCCTAATCTACATTAACTACTGCATAAAACCTAGAATACAAGAATACGGCCAATATATAGGCTTCGGAAATCAAACCCTACTTCTAGCAGAACTGGAAAATCACAAAATTACATCGAAGCCACGGGAGAAAATTCAACGAGTGGAACCCACGAATTACCGCTAAATGGCGGTAAAACCCGCTAAATAGCGGTTTTATTAAAGTAAATAAATTTAAATTTCTTCCACGTGCGTCTCGTGTCTTGTAAATTATATTTTCTTGACTGTATTTGACTTTGAGTCTCTGAAACATCGTAGATTTGTAGTTTTGCTCACTTTAGAAACTTTTCGGACTCTGATTTCCTACTCCAACATTGATTTCTTGCCATCTCCTTGTACGAATCGAATCACCTGAAAAAGACACTAAAAATACCCGAGTAGCATTTATTTATATACAAAAATAGATAAAGTATGAGAGGAAAAATACAATATATGATATTCATCAACTACTGACTGCAGATTAATGGATTTGACTTATTCAAATCTATTAATCTCTCTTTTAGATCAAACACTCTAAATCCTATATAAACCATCCATCCATCTTAATTTTCTCCTTGCAAATCAAACTCTCTCATTTCTTCTTCTCTCTACCTTTGTCGACCGTCAGAGCGCTGCCGACCATAGAAACACCACTAACCATTGGAGCACCATTGATTTCCAACATTGTTGCCGCTAATGATAGTCTTCCAACCACTGAAGTGTCACCGACCGCCAAATATCGCTGACCACTATAGAAGTCACCTCACAAGTATTTTCTTTTGTCGGACGTGCTTTCATCGTGCAAGCAGCCCTACTGACAATCTTTGTCGATTGTCACCATCCTTACACTGAACCAATGCCGAAATCATTGTTGTCCCATCAAAACACCTTTCCTCATCATCACCTAACTTTTCATAATGAGTTCTTCTAGTTGAGGTTAGTAGTGGTCATTTCCTATTTCTTTATTAGGTTTTGACTTTATTGGATGTAGGATAGTTCCACATTCATTCTCATAATAACCTAATTAGAATCTGAACCAAATCATCTTATAGACCTGTAAAATGGTTATCCTATTAATTAATTTGTTTCAAACTTGTCAGCCTTTAATAACTAAAGATGGACTTCTTACATGTCTTTACAATTCAAGATAATTTTTTTCTAAAATCACAAAAACCAATATTTATTTTTATAATAATTTGTTATTGAGATATTATCAGAAAACTTGAGTGTGAATCTATTTGACGAGCGCGTCTTCAGGCCAAGGTAAGTTCATTCTCGAACACACTACTCCATGCACCATTTCGATTTGATAAGAATGAATTATGTTTCAACTTTATATAATTGTTTATTTATGTCAAGTATAAGTTATTGTTTGAATTGGAAAGAATTATTTAAATAACTTATAGCTTATTTCTAAGAATTGTCTCACAGACAATTTGATTATCTTACAAACTTTATACGGATGAAGTATATGTTACAAATTGACTATAAAATAGTAATTGAAATGCTAATTGATGGTGATATTGATTGTAATATTGTGTAGCAACGGTATCTAGAAAAGAGTTCTAAAAGAAAGTAGTTATTAATTATGCAACGTACTTTCACGGAAAACCTCCCACTTCCTTACTCTTGCATGGCCATGTGTTGTTATGATATGCAGTCAGAAATCTTTAAAATTAGTGGTTAAAATTTTGATTGCATGTTACAATTGAAAATTACAATTGAAAATATCTCTCTAAGAGTCATTAAACTATAATGAATTTGAACTATACTTGAACTCAAACTGAATTAGGATCATATTGATTCAAAATGTATTGTACTAGACTTGATATTATATTGACAGCTGTAAACAATATTGGATCAGGAGAGACATTAATTGATTTGAATATTGAGTTTCGACTGTAATTAGCTACACCATTGTACAACTGATTTTGGCGCACACCATAAGTGCATGGTGGTTAGCTAGATTACATCATAATACTACTGTTGCTGTTGTGCAGGTCAAGGTCAGCTCCGGATGATTATGTGACTATTTTCTCAGGTCTGTACGGAAGACAATCGAAACACAGTTATAGAGTATTAGTTAGATTCTCTAATAATGTATGACATCTTAAATTAAAACACCTAACATATAAAGTAAAAAACAATTATAATTAGAATAAACATTATGGAGAGCATAGTTAATAAATTAATTCATATCCTATATCGATATTTATTTGTATTATTCATGTTTATTTTAGTTGCTTTTACTCTTTAATTTTTCATACTATTATTATTTTTATATTTGGTTGCGATCTGACGAACTGGGTGTGCATACCTAAATTTTGAGATATATACGATAGAGTAGATTGAAAATTTGATGGAGTAGCTGAAGCCACATATTACAATTCTCTCCTTTCAGTCTCGACCATTGTTATTTTAAATTACTTCCGCTGTTAAAATATTATCTTTGTCGTTAATTATTTTTCTATCTTTATTTCCATCATTATCCATTGTAATCCAAATTCATCCGCTGAATAAAAGTTCTATTTTCTATTAAAGTATGGTTATGTATTTAATTATGGCAATGACTTATATTGTACTGAGGTTTAATATATTTTCACTAGTATGCTGCCGAACGACTCGACTATCCAGCACTCCGGGTAGCGGGCTGTTAGAGTAGTAAAATTGCAATATCATGCACATGAGAAATTTGTGATCCTTTCAACTATTGCATGAAATAAGAGAGATGATGAAGACACAGAACAACAAGGATTAGGTCAAATTTTATTAGATTTTATATTATTTTATTTGATCATTTCTTTTCTAGATATTGTTAGGTTTTATTTGAGATTCTATGAAGTTTATATTTTTACTATTTTGTCCAAATACGTTATTTTGTAATACTATTAGTTACAATTGTCTATAAAAGAACCCAACATTATTAATAAAATTATACAGGATTTCATGAAAATTGTTTGATGCAAAATGCCCTAATGGTCATTATGTTAGAGTAGTTTAGATTAGATTAGTTTATTTTCTCTCTCAAAATCCTAGTTCACTCCCAACTTTCAAAATCCTAGTTTATCAACAAATCTCAAAAATCTAATATGCTTCCGTCCCACGTTAATTTTGACATTAAAACTAAAGACGATCTTTCCTAATTTTCCATATCCATCTTTGTCTTCAAGATCCAATTCTCAATTTAATCTCCTAATCCTCCATGTCACCCTATTCTTCTCTATCTACTTCTTCTTTCATTCTCCTCTTCTTAATTGTTATTTTGAGGAAATAAATTGTGAAAAAGATGAGAGAAAAAACAGAGAATCAAAAGAAAATAATAAAAGAAGAGAGGAAAATAAAAAACAAAATCTTCATCCTAAGTAAATCACTTCTTAATCACATGGACCTCAACCAACCTCACCTCTTTGTCCTCTCCCACCTGATTGCATGAGGAAAATTTTTCCCTACATGAGAGCCTTCTTCATGGATCCTATCACAATCCTGCCAATTCTTTCCTTGTGTTCAACCCTCACCTTAGCAAGATCATAAAAGGATTTTCATGGATCCCACCCTGCCATTCTTGCTTGTGATTGCACGCGGAGTTTTCACATGAGGCAACTCTCTTGTTCTTGTGGACCTTGCTTGAAGAGCCATGTGGATCTTATGCAAACGTGACCGGTTAGCATAGCAGACCCTTTAAGTGTTTTGAAGCATTTCAGAGCCAATTTCAAGCGTTTTGAATCCGATTCGAGTTAAATTCAAGATGTTATATCTAATGGATATTTTCTAAACTTTTTAGCTGCGTTTTCAAATTTTTGAGTTATCAATCTGTGAGATTTGTATTTTATGGTCTTTACATCACTGATGATAATCGGATGCAAGTTGAACATGATATGTACTAAGTTGTTCCAAATTTTCAAGTTATTTTGATCTATATGGCTATAAAAATTTGGAGACCTATTTTTAAGATTTCTTCTTTCATTCCCTCTAACATTTAAAGAGAAATACTCTTATTCTCGACCAAAGAGAGTTGGAGAATTTTTTTCATGGTGCAAACCTATTTATCAAGTATATCGAGAATGGAGTATCTTGCGATCTTATCTTCATGCTCTGTATATTCTGAGCCACTAGTGTTACTAGTGTTACTTGAAGAAACATCTTCACAGTTCACAGAAATTTTAGAGCCCCTACTGATATCTCAATAAATATTGTGCTAGAGCCAACTATGAAAGTATCAAGGTCCTTGTTAAGTATGGAGTTTTAATTGCCCATCAGATCGCTATTGTCTACTATCCATTTTTAACAATCCTAGCACAATAGACAGATTTACATGAGAACATACAATGAAGCACATTCAACGGTATCAATATCAAGCTCAGTCATTGCATAATACATCTACATGTCCATCTTAATAAGGTTTGCTTCCACAACTAATAACTTTAATATCCCTTGGGATCTTAGCATTAATCTAATATTTAGTGGGAAATGTTTGACATTTCATATATGTATCATTCCAAAATTATTGTCTACTTCAGCTGACATGTTACAAAAACCAATTCTACCTCTTCCACTTGACTCAAAATAGAAGATCAAGTGCCAGTTTCATGACGATCATCGTAACATGATTAAAATATTTCATGCAAGGAGACTCATCAATTCAATCTACAGACACTTGATCGTTATTTTCAATGTATCCACTAGAAATAAGTACTTTAAAAAGGGAGGGAATGATGATAACATCAAACAAAAAGGATCAAGTTAAAGGTTTTATAGAATTTATTTTATTAGATCACTTCTATTTAGTTAAATACTTTTAGGTTTTATATGACATTCTATGAGGTTTTAGATTTTACTGTTTTGTTTAGTTCATATTGCTTATTTTATGAGAATCTTATTTATAGTTGTCTATTTAAATGTTCCAAGCTAATTAGTAAAATTATAAATGATATGATGAAAATTATTTTGGTGCAAGATGCCATGGTAGCCATTAGATTGAAGTAGTTTAGATTAAATTAAGTTAGATTATCTTTTCTTTGAAATTTGAATTTATTTCAAACTCCCAAATTCTCAAAATCTTAGTTCATATAAGAATCTCAAAATCTAATCTGCTTCGCTTCTACATCAATAATTAAGTGGTAGATATAATAAGTTCAAAAGTCAACAATAATCTTAATCTAGGGGTATCTAAAGTACTATTTTTTTAATATGACAATATTTATATTTCAAGATGTTGAAGCTAAATAATATGATAAACCAAAAAAAGATAGTCATAACGATGAAAATTAAGGTGAACTATTCATGCATGTAGAGTATCATGCCCCGTTCCCAAAATGTAGTACGTTGTTACATATACAATATACTTACTGCATATTCAAAGAGAATATATTAAGCCACATTACAATTTCAACACAAATCACCGGTGATAAAAAGAAAATACAAGTAATCAATAGAAATTCATATATAGTTCCATTAATGAAATAATTTTTATTACAAAAAATAAAAGGGACACGATAACTAAAAAACCTACAAATGCAGAATGCAAAATAGAAGATATATAAAAGTTTTAAATACAATGGTTTTCTACTAAGCTTTAGTCTGCTTTTCAAGTACTCCGTGTCTTGATCTTGTTCTGTTGGCTAACCTTCTGATCTGGACATGCAAATCTAAGGTCATCGGATGATATATATATGTGTGTGTGTGTGTACATACATACATATATATAGGGATTACTATAAGTAAACCGCCAGCTCACAGAAACTTACGTGGGTTAGTGGCAAAAATATGTCATCCGATGATTTTTCTTTAATTTCTTTTCTAGAATTAGGATTTCTACCTTCTTAATTTCTTTAAGATCAAATATCATGAATTTTGTAGTTCATTTACCCTTAATTTCATCAAGTGGATACAAAATATTTTATTCATTGAAAACCGTTAATTTTGTGTCAACTTGATGGAGAACAAAATGAAAACTAAAAACCCAAGAAACAAGATATGAATGAATTCTAGGAGGTTGAGATCATAAACTAACAGAAAATTTTAAATTTTTTTTTATTGGAGATAGCGGAAATGGACTACAGTTCAGGTAACTTACATAAGGTGACGACTCATTGTCATTTTTCACACACACACACACACACATATATATATATGTACGTATGCAAATGTATGATGTATGTATGTATTTATATTTAAGAATAATGAAAATGAGCAGCCACTACCTCAATTAAGTTACTTGAGCTGCAGTCTATTTTCTTTATCTTTAATAATTTTTTGAACTATTTTTTTAAATTAGCATCTCATGATCCTAGAGTTCACTTATACCCAATTTCTTGGGTTTTATTTTTGATTTGGCTTTTCATCAAGCAGGCACAAAATTAATGATTTTTGATGAAATATACATCTTGCATCTACTTAGTGGAATGACAAATGAACTCCCATATCTATGAAATTTAATCCTAAAGATGCTAATGAAGTGGAAATCATGATTCAAAGAAGAATTTGATAAAATGATGATAGGAGTACTACTTTTACCAGTAACTTAGGGAACTTATATGAGCGGGCGGCTCATTTATAAGTGTGTGTGTGAGTAATATATATATGTGTATGTGTATTTATGTATGTGTTGTATATATAGACATATACTATACAATAAAATTATGTGATTAATACTTGCTTAGGTGTCAATCACTAAAATGCTAATGCTCTTGACAGAGGGGTTTTCACTATCACTATAGGTAGAATGTGCAAAATATACATCACAAGTCCAATTTAGTAAGCAACAAAAGGCCACATCCCAGTTTGCCAAACTATCCACATCTGTAACAATTTTTCACATGTAGTGTATTCTAGCACTCTTCTAGGGTTTCTAAATTTTTTCCAGCTTGAGTATGTCATATTTATTAATTTCACCTCAATTTAGGCACGATATATAAACTCAAATCATAAATTATGTTCCTCAATGGACATTGGCTTAAGTAGGTTGTATTTTGACCAATAGGTTGTAAAAAAAAATTTGATACTACCACTATTAAATATCAATTTAGCATAATAAGGAAATATCTTATAACCCTTAGATTGTCATCTTTGGAAGGTGAAGATTGTAGCATATTAAAGACGATGAAGATATTGAAGATCCAACTATATTGTACTACTCAAATATCAAGATCCGAGTTGAAACGCATCTTTAAAGGTGCGTTGATGATGAAGATGCTCACTTGAGATCGCCAAAAGGTTTACCTTTCTTCTTTAAGTTTTCCTTATCAAACTTTTTAGGAGATCTATTTTTCTTCACTCTAATCTCTCTTATAGATTTGGTCTAACTCCTCAATAGATTTTAATCATAGAAGGAGTAGTAGAGAAATCTCACCCATTGATCCTAAAGCATATCATAATAGTCATATATCATTTTTAGGATTTATTAGACTCCATTCCAAGTAAGATCTCCTTAAAAAACACATCTCAAAGTCCCTAGAAATGCACTGCTGTGTTATGTAGTCGATGACCCTAACTGTACCTGCAACTAATCTACACTATGATGGCGCAGTTGCTAGTGTAGTGATCGTGGATTTCACGATCAACCCTGCAGCAGCCTAGTCATGCTTCAATAAAATAGATGTAACTTTTCATTACAAAATCCAATTTCAGTAATTTAAGCACTATTAAAAAAAGAACTCAAAACTATACAATTTTCACTTATGGAAAATTTTCCATTTTTGTCCATATTACCTTCAAAACATGGCATGAAATTGGCATACTTTATCCATTTTTTTATTGCTGTTTCTTTCCAATTTTGAGCAATCACAATTTTGCCCTTTGAACTCTATTTTTGCTGATCTTGTTATTCTTTCGAAGAGAGTTCCAAGCTCTATAACTCTAAAGATATCTTGGGATTCATATTATAGATTTATCAAATATAGCCTTGAAGTTGTGTCAGTTCAAACTATCAATATTGGCCGTATCTATCGTATCGATCATTAACTTCCTCAATTCGCTTACACATCCATCTACTTAGTATATACTTCACCATACATGTCATACTTCAAATAAGTTTTGTTACTATTTATACTAAGGGGCATGTATGGACATACACCCTATGTAGTTTCCTGAGCACGAGATGGCAATCTACATCAGGTTCAACCCTTACCAAATCGCTTATATCTTCTGATGTGAAATTTGTAGTTTGGTGACTTCTTGAGCACAATAATCTTCCTGCTATTGCATTACAGCCTAAAGAGCCAACTGTTGAGCACAAGATCATACTGCTTTAGGGTTTTGTTTAGAAATTCGTAAAAATTTGAAAAATATCATGCGGGATTGAGTTTTACTGTCGAAAAAGGGATGAATTTTCTTGGGCTGTTGTGGAAAGTAGGAGGTTAGGGTTTTGTTTTGAGAAAAAGAGCTCATAAGGCTACATATGATTGATAGCAACTTCGACAATAGCTCTTAGTCAGTAAATTCTTGTCCTACAGTCGACGTCTATTGACAGTCGTTTCGATAGTAGCTTTGATAGTCATTTTTGATGAAAGAACTTTTAAGCTAAAATTTGTATTTTTGTTTTTATGAGTTTTGTTAATTCCTAGCACTTTTGTTACTTCTAAAACTTACTAATTAATTCATAATTATAAAGTTAGTAATCAAAACAAATGTTAGTAAATTTTTTTGAAAAGATTTATGAAAATTTTGAAAGAAAAACAAAAAAAATTTGAAATTTTGAAAAATTTAATAACATCATGAGTAGTAAAACTAAAGTTAATTTTATAAGCATCTCCCAACTTAAAATATACATTGTCCTTAGTGAATTGATACTTCTATTAAATCCATTAAGATAAGTAAAATAAAGAGAGAAAGTACTTGTTGGCAGTGAAAATTTCTAAGTTAAAAGGATTTTCCACAACAGAACGCGGAGCTAACTCCGCAGCCCCGCGTTTGGCTATTTTAGCCTCGCGTTTGAGCAAAACGCGGAGCGTTCTGATGAATTTAGCTCTGCGTTTAGAGTATTTAACTCCGCGTGAGCAAATTTCATTAGAATATTAAATTGATTGTGATTGAGATTTGGACTTATCTAATACCCAAATTGAATCCAATCAGAACTCTAAATCAAGAGATTTAAATCAATATTAAAGATTTGATTGGAATCCTTGATGAGAGGGAATTCTATTTAGATAGAAACTCTCAAATTAACCTGGGGGATATAAATACCTTCTTGGTGAAATCCTAGGGATCTTCTTTTCAGCAATTGACTTCTTCTTTGGAATCCTTTGACAATTCAAGTACGCAAGAGAGCCTTGAAGTCAGAGGTATTCATCTTCTTCCTTTCGGTTCTTAGAGATTTCAAGTTACGCACAGAGCCTTGAGTTCGGGAGAGACCGGAGAAGATCGTCTACAATCGGCCGTTATCTTCAAGAGAGAAGAGTTCGACGTTCGATCGTCCAAACGAGCTGCTCGACAGATCCCATCGCCACATATCCCACAAATATTGTAAAAGAGAGAGATTAAAACTATAAAATCCTCTTGCTTGTTCTTCTTTTCATCTTGTTCACTTCTATTATAATTTAAGTTAATTCAATGGGAGGAAAGCAAAGATTTTTTGCAGCGAACAAACTGGCGACCACAGTGGGAGCCATCTCTTTCAAGAAAGAAGAGATTGTGGCGCAATCGGACGTCGATATGATCAGATCTGAAGTAGACACGCTGGTCGTTGAAATTGACCAGCAGAAGTATGAGGAGTTCCTCTCCTCTGGATCAGGTGACTTGGACGAGAAACGACACTATCGTCGCATGTACTCCAATACCCGAGCAACGGGTAAAAAGGTATCCACTGAGATACGGAGATCCTTGGAGACTGCGGCTATAGGGCCGATGCTCGGACAGGAAATCCTAGCAGAGGATGAGCTTCCTACTGCCGAAGAAGACCTGGGAACTGGATTGACCAGAACCCAACTCCGAAATAGGAATCAGAGAGCAAGGCGAAAAGCCCTCAAAGCCAGCCTTAGACGCGAGGCTAATGGATGCGAGGCTATGGTCCCTCGCAAACTGGCTCGCGCTAATCGTCAGACTGGTTATTATCGCGTTAAACGCGAAGTTATGCCTTGCCTTAAAAGCAAGGGAAAGCCAGCGTGTGATTTTCCACGCGAGGCTATTGCTGAGCCAGCGTGTGATTTTTCGCGCGAGGCTATTGCTGAGCCTAGCGAGAAACGCGAAGCCAGCAAGATTTGCGCTAGTCGCAAAATATCTGACACTCGCGAGAAACACGAGTATAAAAATTCTTTCAAGCCAGTTTGTGATTTTCCACGCGAGGCTATTGCTGAGCCAGCATGTGATTTTCCGTGCGAGGCTATTGCTGAGCTTAGCGAGAAATGCGAAGCCAGCAAGATTTGCGCTAGTCGCAAAATATCTGACACTCGCGAGAAACGCGAGTATAAAAATTCTTTAAAGCCAACGTGTGATTTTCTACGCGAGGCTGAGCCAAGCGAGAAACGTTAGGCCAGTAATACTTGCGAGAAATGCAAGACTTCTGACACTCGCGATGAACGCGAGTATAAAAATTCTTCAAAGCCAGTATGTGATTTTCCACGCGAGGCTGATACTGAGCCAAGCCAGAAACGCGAGGCCAGTAATACTTGCGAGAAACGCAAGATTCTCCGCGAGAATCGCGAAGACGATTGGCAGATCGTTGTTAATCGTAAGAATCGCGCTAGACGCGAAGTTATGACTTGTGTTAATCACAAGAATAAGCCAGCGTGCAAGAAGTTTCTTCCACGCGGGGCTACTATTCCAGAAGATAAACTTCTGAAGGCAGGCCAAGCCAGCGTAAAACGCGAGGCTAGCGTAGGAAAACGCGGAGCTATTTTTCAGCCCCACGTTCCAAAACGCGAAGCTGTTTCTAAGCCCCACGTAAATCAACCCGACTACAGAATTAGGGCTGATAGTCGCGTCAGTGGACCAGAACTGGGCTCCAGTGATCCTAAGAAGCTTCAGTGGGCCCCTGGACCCTCTCAACAACCAGGTGGCTCGCACGATTCTTCGTCATCCAAGGTCACCAATCTCAGAAATTACTTGACAAAAATGAGAAATATGACTCAAGCTCAGCCACACTCAACATGTCATTGTGAGCAGCTCATAAAAGCCATATCTGCTGTATTGGATAATTCCTGTTGTACTAAGAAGAGAGTGTCTGTATTTAACAGAATAACTGAGTCTCGTCAAGATACTCCAAAGAGGAGAGAAGGATTCGCGATACAAAATTAAAGAAAAAGAATTAAATGCAGTGACCTCAAATATGGTCGGTAAAGGTAAGAAGGCCATGGAAAAGAGACACGAGTCGGATGCAGATGATGAACAACCTCGCCATCTTACTCGACTCAAATCAGGTGCTGTCACTACTCGGAATTATAAGAAACTTTCAAAAGGTTCTTATGATGATGACAGCGATAATTCAGCTATAGCTTCCCCAAAATCTCGTGCATCTTCCTGACCACGAAAATCAGCGTCACATATGGTGGACATGTCCGATGACATTGACCAAAGGATGGAAGCCCAAGAGCAGATGATTCGAGGTCAATAGAAGGCCATTGATGACCTCAAACTAATGCTTATAAAAGTGGTCGAAAATACCCAGAAGATAGCCAATGATAAGGCTAAAACTTCTTCGGAACCGCCACCTAAAACAAATGAAGAAATTAAAGAAGAAAATGCTTATTCGATACATGAGGATGATGACAAATATTCTTTCCATGATCCTCATGGAGAAAAGATCGAGAAATTGCAAAACCAACTTGATGCCTTGATGCACAAGAAGGAACTGAAGGAATCGGGGGTTTCAAGGCCATATCCGCTTGAATGGGATTTGGCACCGTATCCCGAAAAGTATAAACCGCTCAAGTTGGAGCCATATGACGGGAAAGGATCTCCCAGTCAGCATATCTATTACTTTTTATCGCAGGCAGGTCATCTGATGGGAAATGATCCCGTAATGACCAAGGTATTTGCGAGCACCCTGCGAGGGCCTGCTTTTACATGGTTTATGCAGTTGCCCCCGGGAACCATAAATACTTGGTATGATGTCGAGAAACAGTTCTTGGCATGTTTCTTTGAGGATGATACCGAGATATCGGTTCATTCCCTCCTTGCGACGAAACAAGGAGAAGAAGAAACGGTCAAAAGTTTTATTGAACGCTTCAGGAAAAAATCCGTGTATTGTCGACACGGTATGACCCAAGAAACTCTAGTGGAAACCTGTAAGCATAACTTCAGGACTGGCGTGCTGATAAGAATGGGAGCTGTAGAGTCCAGAACTTGGAAAGATCTGTTGAGGCAGGGAGAGCAGGTAGAAGATATAATTCGCCGGATTGAGGAATCTCGTAGCACGAAGAACTCTACGAATAAAAGGCCATATTCACAGAATCCTGAAAATAAAGGAAAGGTTGTGATGGCGACAGTTGCAGATCCAAAGCCAAGACCTCAGAATCCGAGAGGTTCAAGTCAAAATAAGCCCCGACAAGATAAAACTTATACATTCAAGACGGAGCAGACAGGTACTCTATTCCATCTCCTCCTCAGAAAGGGCTTGCTAAAACTTTCGGAAAATGGAAAACCGGAAGACGTTGGTAAAATCAACGACTCTAACTATTGCCTGTACCATCGGAATGTCGGGCACCCAACGAAGGATTGCTATCCTCTTAAGAACCGAATTCAGGCATTGATAGAAGCCGGGATTCTCACACTTAAAGATGAGCAAAAGAAAGTTTCTGCAAATATGACAACTTTGGTGGTTAGAACCAATGAGTTCCCTGCCAGAGCAACCCCTGTACCAGTAGGGAAGCCAATATCGACACCAAGCATAGGCAGCCCGCACTTGCAAGTTAGCCCCTTGGGTACGCTCCGAACCACAGTTGTGACAAAATCGTCCTCATTGGTTAACAGCCGGATTTGGCTGGGGGTGCCAAAAATATTGACGGTAATAAACATTATACTTCCGCTACTCATGCTAGCCATTGGAATGGCTAATTGGGTGCTATAAATAAAAATATTTCAATTGCCCAATGCTATTAAAGAAGAGGGAAGAGGAGATCAAGTTTCTCACCAACCCTATCATACTGGGGGTAAAAGTATGAAATTAACTACCCAATGCTATTAAAGGCAAATGGGAGAGGAAATCAATTCCTCGACAACTCACCATGCTGAGGGGAATAGCATGGCTAGCCCAACACAAACGGCGATTGGTAAAGACTAATCAAATCCATTAATAGCTGGGGGTTTGCTAAAAATCCCATAGACCTGTCATATTAAGTTTTTACCTCTGACAGTATGATTTGGATTATTCCTATCTCCGTTCAAGTTACGCAGATGACCACTTGAACTTCTTTCTTACCAGGCATGCGCAATTGAGGGCCTCTGACCTAAAACCTGGTGTGCCCGGTTCTCAAGTTTGAACCGCCTCCAGTCTTCTTCCTAGGCATGCGCAATTGAGCGCCTCTGACCTAAAAACTGGTGTGCCCGGTTCTCAAGTTTGAACCGCCTCCAGTCTTTTTCTTAGGCATGCGCATTAAGCGCCTCTGACCTAAAACCTGGTGTGCCCGGTTCTCAAGTTTGAACCGCCTCCAGTCTTTTTCTTAGGCATGCGCATTGAGCGCCTCTGACCTAAAACCTGGTGTGCCCAGTTCAAGTTATGAACCACCTCCAGTCTTCTTCTTAGGTATGTGCAATTAGGCGCTTCTGCCGAAATTTGGTGATCTTTAGCCGATTACCTCGGTATTAACAAGTCTAAGTTACGCAAATGGGTCTTAGATTGTTTTACCAAAATTATAAACCATCTATTTGTTGAGCAAGCAAGATTCTTGAAGCCGACAGATAGAGAGGAAAATAATTTGCTCTTTATTCATAAAAGAAAAAAGATTACAGAAGAAGAGGGAGTTATAGCTCTCCCAAAAGCTTCAATAATCTGACATCAAGCCTCATGGGGTGTTGAAATTTCCATGGTTCACATGCAAAAGATCTCCTTTGCAAATCTCAACTATGATCTGTTTAAAGTTCTTAGTGGATCATCTGAACATACTGCTATAAGAATCCTAATGAAGAAGCACAAGTTAGATTCGACATGCTACAAGCCCTTAGATGGTCATCTCTATCGCTTTGTCATCTAACAAAAATGATCCTCAAGAAAACTTAATGAGCTGCCGCAGAGTTCTTGTAACTCCTTCAAAAGTTTATCTTTTGGAACCAGAGGTTGAAACCTACAACTATGTTGTAAAGCATATGCTTCTGGCTTCCTTAGAGTTACTTTTGCTGACGAAGACTGGTAAAGCCACATGCACTCCTCTTCAAGAAGGATTTGGTCCAAATACTTCACTGCAAAAGAAAAACCAAGAGTTAGAGAAAACTCAAAAAATCTTCTAAGTATAAAAACGCGGAGCTAAGGATTAACTCCGCGACCAGTTGAGGAAATAGCCTCGCGATATAAACGCGACTGCTAGATCAAAATAGCCTCGCGATTTAAACACAACTGCTAGAGCAAGATAGCCTCGCGATTGAAAAAGCGACCACTAGTTAAAATAGCCTCGTGCTTCAAAATGCGAGGATGACGTGATAACTTTGCGTAGAGAAAGATCAGAGTTCCTCTCTGACTTCTCCTTCTCCTTCAAAGCCTTGCGGCCAGAGAACGGCGATCTCGCTGGTTTAAAAGAATGGCTGGTCAGTTAAAACCAAGCCAAAACACTCCAAAATTGATTTAAGGAGTTTCAAAGTTAAGAATTTCTACCTCCAATTGGTGTAGCATGGATTGGCTCGCCATTATGGTCACTGTCTCGGCCGCTGCCGCCGCTGTTAATGCCTGCCGCCGATAGTGAGGAGGCGCACGATGCCATACTCTTCTTAGATAACATCCTAGTGATGAAGATCTATGGAAAGATGAAGGAAGTTCGGTCGAAGATCATCCCTTCAAATTGATTCGCCTGAGTGGCCTGAGCTCTGAGCTATTGAATCCTTCGGATGAAGTGAAGAAGAAGATGAGTCAAAGCCTCTATTTAAACAAAATTTCCGTCGCTTGGTATTTGGCGCAGAAATTCAGAGTAATGAATGAAGCAATTACTCATTTCCCTGAAAAAAGTGAAGCTGATTAGCTTTGCGTAGGCGAGCATAACGCAAGATAGACTTGGTATTCTAACTCCGCGTTTCAGTTTAAATATCCAAAGTATTTCAAAATCTGTTAAGTTCTAAGCCATTTTGAAAACTTTGGAGGGGGTTCTGTTGGCAGTGAAAATTTCTAAGTTAAAAGGATTTTTCACAACAGAACGCGGAGCTAACTCCGCAGCCCCGCGTTTGGCTATTTTAGCCTCGCATTTGAGCAAAACGCGGAGCTAATCCATAGCTCTGCGTTCTGATGAATTTAGCTCCGCGTTTAGAGTATTTAACTCTGCGTGAGCAGATTTCTTTAGAATCCTAAATTGATTGTGATTGAGATTTGGGCTTATCTAATACCCAAATTGAATCCAATCAGAACTCTAAATCAAGAGATTTAAATAAATATTAAAGATTTGATTGGAATCCTTGATGAGAGGGAATTCTATTTAGATAGAAACTCTCAAATTAAGCTGGGGGATATAAATACCTTCCTGGTGAAACCCTAGGGATCTTCTTTTCGGCAATTGACTTCTTCTTTTGAATCCTTTGACAATTCAAGTACGCAAGAGAGCCTTGAAGTCAGATGTATTCATCTTCTTCCTTTCGGTTCTTAGAGAATTCAAGTTACGCACAGAGCCTTGAGTTCGGGAGTCGTCTACAATCGGCCGTTATCTTCAAGAGAGAAGAGTTCGACGTTCGATTGTCCAAAGGAGCTGCTCGACAGATCACATCGCCACAGATCCCACAAATATTGTAAAAGAGAGAGATTAAAACTATAAAATCCTCTCATTTGTTCTTCTTTTCATCTTGTTCACTTCTATTGTAATTTAAGTTAATTCAATGGGAGGAAAGCAAAGAATTTTTGCAGCGAACAGTACTTAAATATTATCTCAATTATTCACGGTGTATCAACTACAAAACAAACATTGTTAGTATAATAATATACTTAATATACAATGTGTCATCATTAAGCTCGTATTGTGAAGATATTAGAGATCCACCAAATCGTAAGATTTCTCCATGCGCTCAGGGAGTTCCAAGTAGTTTTTCAAATGTTTTCAGTTTACTTAAAATATGTGATCATTTTTAGGATTTTCAATATCAATTGTGCCTTGAGAATAAACAGTTTTAGCAATAAATGGTCTAGTTCATGTTGAATGCAATTTTCTTAGAAATAGACAAAGTTGTGAATTATACAAAAGTATTTTATCGGATGGACAAAAGATACAGCATGAGTTGCGTCGATCATGCCATATTTTTGTCTTTTCCTTAAAAATACGTGAATTTTCATAAGCATCATGTCTTAATTTTTCCAGTTCGTTCATTTGCAATTTTCATAATGGGCTTGGAGAATTTAAGTCCAAATTAATCATTTTAATTGCTCAGTATGCTTTACACTCAATTCTCATGGGTAGATAACAAGTTTTTCAAAAAACTATTCTATATTGAGACATACCTAAGGGTGTCTTGTATGCCACATGGTAAGCCTATAAAGCATCGGCAAGTCGAAATGACTAATCTTTGCGAGACGGATTAACCATTTTTTTAAGATTTGTTTAATTTTCCTATTGGCTAATTCAATTTGTCACCTGATTGTGGATGATATGGTGTGAAAACTTTGTGTGTGATATGATATATTTTTTTTTATCAAATTCTTAAAGGTTGTATTATATTATAGAAATGAAACCTCCATTGCTTATTATAGTTTTAGGATCCAGACAATATATGTTTTTTGAGAAATTTGATTACCATTTATTTATCATTATTCCTACATACAACAGCTTTCACCCATTTAAAGACATAATCAACTGCTATGAGGATATACATATATCCATTAGAATAGAAAATAATCTCATGAAATCAATGCCCCAATAATTGAATACTTCAATTGTAAGACTAAGTGTCAAAGGCATATCATTCTTTAGGGTTAATACACCTAATTTGTGATGTGCAATATTTACAATATTCATGTGTATCTCCAAACATAGCGGGCCAAAAAATCCACATTGGAGAATCTTGGCCACTGTATTTTTATATGAAAAATGCCCACCACAAGTTTTTGGGTGATAGAAAGCAATAATACTTTGGATCTCATTATCAGGCACACAACACCTATTAATTTGATTCGGATAATATTTGAAAAGTAGGGGTCATCATAAGAGAAATGACATATCTCATGTAGGAAGCATCGCTTATCTTGAGCACTTAAATGACTTGGTATTTCACTTAAAACAAGAAAATCAATAATATCAACATAACACGGAGTTTTCTTAATATAAAATAGCTGTTCATTAGGGAATGTATCCCTAATAGGTAGTTTATCATTGTCAAATGTTAGATGAAAGAGGTGGTTGGCAACCACATTGTCTACTCTTTTTTATCTACAATTTCAAGATCAAATTCTTGAAGCAGCAGTATCCATCAAATCAATTGTGATTTTGCATCCTTCTTTGAGAAGAGATCGAGGCTCGAATGATTTGTAAAAATAACTACATGTGAGTCCAAAATATATGAACAAAATTTATTAAGAGCAAAGACTACAGCTTAAAGCTCCTTCTCTTTTGTCGTATAATTCGTTTACGCATCATTAAGAGTCTTGATACTATAGTAAACCACGTAGGGCTTCTTGTCGGTTTGTTGCTCCAAAACTACTCCAATTGCATAATCGCTTGCATCATACATAATTTTAAATGGTAGCTACCAATTTGGAGGTTGCATTATTAGTGCCGTGAAGAGTATCTCCTTGAGTTTATCAAAAGTTGTTTGATATGTCTGTCCATTCGAATGTTACTTTTTGTGCAAGAAATTAAGAAAGAGATCAAGCAATATTACTAAAATCCTTTCTAAACCTTCTATATAAGCCTACATGTCCTAGAAAGAAATGTATATCCTTTACGGTTTTAGGTATCAGTATTTTGGAAATAGATTCGAATTTCACCTTATCGACTTTCATCCTTTTGGATGAAAAAATGTGACCTAATACAATATCTTTCTAACCATAAAGTGACATTTTCCCAATTTTAAAGCAAGTCCTTATGTCGCATTCAAATATAACTCCTAGATTAGTTATACATGCTTCAAAGCAATTTCCTAATAAAGAAAAGTCATCCATAAATACCTCTATATAGTCTTTAACAATATTGCTAAAAATATTAATCATATTTCTTTGAAATGTTACAGTGTGTTACACTATCCAAATGGCATTCTTCTAAATAGAAATGTACCAAATGGATAGTTAAAAGTGGTATTTTCCTAATTCTCTAAAGCAATTTCAATTTAATAGTAACTAGAATAACCATTTAAAAAGCAATAGAATTCATGCCCTACAACTCTCTTGAGTAGTTGGTCGAGAAATAACAATGGAAAATGATCTTTTCATGTCACTTGGTTTAGTTTCACATAGTATATGCATATATGCCAACTCGTAGTTGTACGAGTGGGTATCAGCTCTTTATCCTCATTTTTAACTACAGTTATCCTACTTTTCTTGGGAACAAGTTAGGTTGGACTTACCCACTTACTATCAGCTATTTGATAGATGATGCCAACATCGAGAAGTTTTAACATTTCGGCTTTAACCACCTTTTCGTGGTAGGATTAAGTCTTCATTGCATTTACCTTATCGGTTTGGCTCCATCTTCCAAAGTGATACGATGTGTGCAAATAAAAGAGTCCATACCTTTGATGTCCGCTATATTCCATTTTAAAACTTCTTTGTACTTTCGCAATGTCAAGAGTAGTCAATCTTCTTGATTCTCATCATGATGTATTGAGATGACCACCAGAAATGTTTCTTTAGGTTACTAAAACGCATACTTGAGATCCTTAGGTAGCTATTTTAGCTCAAGTATTAAGGCTTGGATATCATAAGGAATCAATTTTTCTGTGCTTTGGTCGAATTTAAATTGTACACTCATAAGTGTAAAAGATCGACAAGTTATATACCTCGATAAGTCCAAGATCGAATCCACAGAGACAATTTGGTGTTAAAAAGCACAAGTCTATGGAATAAAAGTAAAAAAAAGCAATTATTTGAGCGTATGAAAAATCCATAAGAAAAATGATTAAGCTATCAGATTCATCTCTAGTTCTCTACTTTACTTATTTAAGCATTATAAATCATCTTGTTTATTTTTCTATCCATATTTAAATTATCATAACTTAGTATACTCACTAATAATCTATATCTAGAATCATGATGCGAATCCCTATTAAAAAAATTTGAACCATATCCCAAAAGATAAACTATTTTAAATATACATAAAGATTATACTTAATCAAATATTAGATAAGAAATAAGAAGTAAATTGGATCTTTTTATTTCATGATCATATTATCTAATCCCATACATTCAATTAATAAACTATATATAGAATCATGATATGAATATCTAACAGAAAATATAAATTATACCCTAAAAGATTGAATATTTCTAATACATGTGATGTGAATAATCTTATTGCAAGCACACAGTGTAATTGAAGCACTTTACAGATTATTCCCATAGGGATTGACAGTGTTTTGCTATGTTTCTATTCCTATTATCTTAGCGAGCTAACTAGTGAATTCTAGATTGATATTAGTCTATTGTAATTAGCCATGGTGTAGAATCCACTAGTTCACAATCAAATATTATTTATTTTATCTTCTTCCTCTCATAAAAAAGTGATCTTTTAGTTTAATTTTTATTCAAAGTACCCTAAGCATGAGCTAAAAACTTGTATGCAAGTATAACTCATAAAAAAATGTTACTTTTCATAAAAACAAACTAAATTTTTAGATAAATCTATAAAGCAAATAAAAACCAATAACCCCAAACCCTAACTAAGTAAGCATAGACTATCAAAATACTTAAATTAAGTATAATCTAACAGAGTATTAATCTACGAGTTCTTGTATTTTCATCGTTTCAAAGAAAAAATCATCTCTTTTTTATTTTTATTTTAGGAAAAAATAAATAAATTAATACATGGTTGATTTCTACCATTATCTACATCTTAAAACTAAACTAAATTAGTTACACATACTCCTAGTTAATAAGATTCTATTATTATTTATGAAAGCAATAAAAATCTACTTTTCCTAGAAAGCAATAGAAAATCTATTCTAGAAAACAATAAATCTATACCAGAAAGTGATTAAACTATACTGAAAAACAAATAAAAATTTATTACCTATTAGAAAGAGTGAACAAAAAAAGATCACCTTTGGAGCTAAGGTATTGTGGTCATTGCCCTGTCTGTTAATCCCCTATTTTTATTAATCTAAAAATTGCATAAAGAAAAAACCTTAATTTATAAGGATACGACCAATATATAGGTCTCGGATTACCAAATCCTAATCTCATTACAATTGAATAACTATAAAATTATAACACAGCCCTTAGAAAAATTGCAATTACAAAATCAAAAGTCTTGCCGCTAAATAGCAGCGTTTATTGCCAAATAGCGGAGATTTTATTTTGCCAGCAGAACCCTAATCAGTATATAACTTAGTACAGAGAAGCTCTAACCTAGACAACCCTCCTTTCCTGCCAAATGCCACAAAATAGCGGCATTATTTTGGAGTTTTGTCTTGAAATTTGTAGCACGGGGTCATATGCCATTCTTTTTGTTCTTTTCCATAACTAGATTCAACTTTTGTGACTTCTAGCTTTACATTCTTGTAGTTTTCTTCTAGACAACTCTTTCTTGACTCAGTTTTCTAATCTATCTTTTATTTTATGCAATCTCCTTACAGGAATAGGTTTAACCCAAAAAACACACTAAAATAGTTTGAGTAGCATTATTCATATAAAAAATAAGATGATGACTATAAATATGCAATATATGACAAAATTGCATAAAGAAAATCTAATTACAAGGATATGCCCAATATATAGGTGTCAGACTACCATACCCTAATCCTGTTACATTTAAATAACTATAAAATTACAACAAAGCCCTCCGAAAGATTCTAGTTACAAAATCAAAAGTTTTGCCGCCAAATAGCGATGTTTACAACCAAATAACGGTTCTTTTATTTTGCCAACAGAACCCTAATCAATATATATCTTAGCACGGAGAAGCTCTTAACTAAGCGGCCCACTATTCCCACCAAATACCGCTAAATAGTGGTACTATTTTGGAGTTTGTCCTGAAATTTATAGCACGGGGTCATCTACTATTCTCTTTTCATTTCCATTATGGATTTAGCTTTGATAACTTCTATCTTTGTATTCTTATAGTTTTCTTCTGTTTAGCTCTTTCTAGACTCAATTTCTTAACCCGTCTTTGATTTCATGCTATATCCTTATAAGAATAGGTTTAACCTAGAAAACACACTAAAAATATCCGAGTAGCATTATATATAAAAAAATAGACAAGATAAGGGTTATAAATATGCAATATATGACACTCATCACACCCCACACCTATGTTTTGCTAGTACTTGAGCAAAACCTACATATAAAATTAAAAAGAAAAATCCTAACTAAATTTCGTATGAATCGTGATTGCACTTAGCATGTGTAACAAGTTGTTAATCCCCTAGGTTACCCTTGTGGATAAGTTGTATTTTGTGAGGGTTTGCAATGAATGTACCGAGAAAATTCATTAATAAGGAAGATTAATAAATAAATAAAATAAAAATAAGAATAAACAAAAATCAAGAAAGCAATTAAAATTCTCTTTTTCTCCCTAGAAAGCAATAAGAAATCTATTCTAGAAAGCAATAACTCTATACTAGAAAGTGATTAAACTATACTAGAAAGCTAATAAAAATTTATTACCTACTAGAAAGTGATGAACAACAAAGGATCACTTTTGAAACTAAGGTATTGTGGCTTTCACCCCTTTGGTTAATCCCCTAATTTTATTACTCTTAAAATTGCATAAAGAAATTAATTTACAAGGATACGGCTAGTATATAAGTCTCAGACTATCAAACCCTAATATTTTTACAACTGAATAACTATAAAATAACAATAAAACACTCAAAAAATCTAGTTATAAAATCAAAATTCTTGTCACCAAATAGCAATATTTATTGCCAAATAGTGGAGCTTTTATTTTGCCAGCAGAACTCTAATTAGTATATAATTCAGCACGGAGAAGCTCTGACCTAGGCGACCGACTTATCCAGCCAAATGCCGCTAAATAGCGACAATATTTTGGAGATTTGTCCTAAATTTGTAGCACAGAGTCATCTACTATTCTCTTTCTATTTCCATGACTAGATTAAATTTTAGTGACTTCCAACTTTAATTATTGTAGTTTTCTTCTGTATAGCTCTTTCTGGACTTAGTTTCTTAATCTGTCTTTAATTTCATACCATATCCTTGTAGGAATAGGTTTAACCAGAAAAACACAAAAAAAAACCAAATTAGAATTATTCAATTAAAAAACAAATAAAATGAGGGCTATAAATATGTAATATATGGCACTCATCAAACTCCACAGCTATCTTTCGCTAGTTCTCGAGTACCTAGACCTAAAATTAAAAAAAAATCGTAACAAATTTTTGCAGAAATCATGATTACACTTAGTACGTACAACAAACTATTAAACTCCTAACTTACCCTAGTGGACGAGTTGTGACTCATGAGGGTTTGCAGCGAATGCACCCAAAAAATTCATGAAGAAGGGAGATTAAGAAATAAAGAAAATAAAAATTTAAATTACCAAAAATCAAGAAAGGAAAAAAATTCTATTTTTCCTAGAAGGCAATAAGACATATATTCTAAAAAGCAATAAATTTACACTAGAAAGCAATTACACTATACTAGAAAGCAAATAAAAATTTGTTACCTACTAGAAAGCGATGAACAACAAAGGATCTCCTCTAGAGTGAAGGTATTGTAGCCATTGCCCCTTAGGTTAATCCTCTAATTTTATTAATCTCAAAATTGCATAAAGAAAATCCTAATTTACAAGGATACACCCAATATATAGGCATCGGACGACCATACCCTAATCCTGTTAGATTTGAATAATTACAAAATTACAACAAATCCCTCCGAACGATTCCAGTTACAAAATCAAAAGTCTTGCCGCCAAATAGAGATGTTTACAACCAAATAGTAGAGCTTTTATCTTGCTAACAGAACCCTAATCAGTATATATATCAACACGGAGAAGCTCTTACTCATGCGGCCCGCTGTTCCTGCCAAACACTGCTAAATAGTGGTACTATTTTGGAGTTTTGTTTTGAAATTTGCAGTACGAGGTCATCTACTATTCTCTTTTTATTTCCATTATTGGATTCAGTTTTGATGACTTCTATCTTTGTATTCTTGTAGTTTTCTTCTGTTCAGCTCTTTCTGAACTCGGTTTCCTAAACCATTTTTGATTTAATTCTATATCCTTATAGGAATATATTTAACCTAGAAAATACACTAAATTACCTGAGTAGTATTATTTATATAAAAAATAAATAAGATGAGGGCTACAAATATGCAATAGATGACACTTATCACACCCCTACACCTATTTTTTGCTAGTACTCGAGCAAAATCTAGACTTAAAAATAAAAAAATCCTAATACATTTTCACAGGAATTGCGATTGCATTTAGCATGTGCAACAAACCGTTTAACTTGTAGGTTACCATAGTGGACGAGTTGTGTCTTGTAAGGGTTTGCAGTGAATGTGTCCACAAAATTCAGGAGGAAGGAAGATTAAGGAATAAAAAAATAAAAATAAAGATAATAAAAAATCAAGAAAAACAAAAGTTTTTATAAAAGAAAGAAAAAATCTTTTTGATATTTTCTATAATTAATTTCACTAATACACAAAATAAAGAATGCATTTAGATTATCTATTTTTCAAGTTGAGCATCATATCAAATTCACTTATTATTTTAATAAAATTCAAATCCTATCTTTCAATACCCACTAACAAATAATTCATTGGTTCTTATACATCTACATGCATATGTGATAGTTTATTTTGGTTTGGGATTCAAATTCTAACTCATAATTCATCTTCTCTCTAAACTATCTTTTCTTTTTTCCTTTTTAATTTTTTTACCTTTTATACGAATATTCATGCTTTCTTAGGTGCAAATACCAGATTACTCAGATCATATTCTACTTCTTAAAAATACCATTCATGTGAACATTCATGCTTACTTAGACGTAAATACCTAACTACTTAGTAATTCTTAAGAAATTTATTTATTTATAAGGAATCATTATCTTAAGTACCAAACTCACCTCTTTATTCCTTTTTCTCTTTTCTTTTTAATATATATATTATTTAGAGAGAAAAGATTACTTAATTGTTATCATTTTTGTCCTCAATAAACTATTGTGAAGTGATTACCTCATAATTACTATTAGTGGTAATTATTTTTCAAATTTTAATTATTTTCACAAAATTCTAAATGTATTATCTAATCTACTTTCTTATCAAATATCGAATCTACACTTATTATTTTATTTGCAATAAGCTCGATTTATTGCAGAAAATATATTTTAAAGGTTTTAATAATTTTTTTCAAAATACACCAAAAACTTTCCAAAGTGTAAAATAAAGAAATTCAAAAATCCAAAAAACTAAAAATAAAAAAAACTAGAAAAGCTAAAAAATTAAAATTAAATCCTAGGAAAATACAAAAATCTCCTAATCTACTTCTCCACTCCTAAAACCGTGTATGCCCTCATACATGAACAAAGCATGGCAAAATAAAGATGAAAAATATTTTACAAATAATATACAACTAATGAGAGTCGTGAAAGATGACAATTTCAATATGATCACCCTATTAGCTCAAGGAAAGAGATTAGGACCTTTCGATGTCTTTCTAGTTTCATAATGTGTGTTTATGTCTTGATAAGGATGAACTTAACTTCTTTGTTATTTTTTTATTTAATCTTTCCATCTTTTTTTAGTTTTTATCAATTTATGTCTACCTTTCTTTCTTTTAATCATTGATGAAATTTTGAAGTTGAAAATCGTACATTTATTATCGCCTATATTCCATCCATGAGTATCTTTCATGTCAATAAACATTTTCGTTTCATCAACTTTGAAAAAACATACTCACTTTGATATGGTGGATCTTGAGCTCAGTTTTGGATGGCTCTTTCAAATTATCAAATAGCATGATTTCTTTTTCTGTGGTTCCATCAACTCTTCTAGTGTTCTGAACTCGTCATGCAAATTTTCTTCAAACCTGTCATTAAAATTCTCAAAAGAAAATGCCATGCTAGTGGACTATCATTAGTCAGGTCATTATGAAGGAATAAAATTTTTTCTTAACAAATTTCTTCACATTTTTTATCAAAAGAATCAAAAGATAGTATAGTACTAGCAAGTTCATTATGGGGCAGTCATCAAGCCAAAGTTTCTCTTTATCACCAGTTCTTTTATAGTTGTTTTTATAATGGTCTAAATATGGTTGATCATAATATCGAAGTATGGACTCATCATGCACAAGATTATTTGACTCTTTTTTAATCATATTAACTTAAAAAAAAATAACTGAAGTGATTGCTTGTTGAAATTAGATATGTTCAAATAATTGGATGGTGGATTTTCAAAACGATTAGTATGAGAAATCATTTTGAGGAAAGCTTCTACATAAGATTTGAGAGGATAATTTTATCAAAACTTTCATATCTTCCTCTATTCTATTTGCTCATTCCTTTAGTCTCATGATTGTAAGCTTTCTTGTTTTCCTCGAATTATTGCATTTTAAGATCATGAGTGAAATTTGATGTTGGATATAATGGATCTGTATACATATTTGATGACATTTGTGAAGCAGTTGTTCGTAAATTCTCATGATATGCATACTGATTAGTATCATATATTGTATTTTTCTTCCCATATTTTATCTATTTTTTGTATATAAATAAATATTACTCGGGTATTTTTAGTTTGTTTTTCAGGTAATCCGACTCATACAAGGAGATGACATGAAATCAGAGCTGGATTAGGAAACAAAGCCCGAAAAAAAAGTTTAAAGAGAGCAAAACTACAAAATTAAAATACTTCAGAGAATAAAAATTTGATGTTATTTTTTAGTTTAAAGAGAGCAACTACAAGATTAAATACTAAGAGTACAAGACACGAGACTCATGCAGAAGAAAATTCAAGCAACAATAGCATAATACTGCCGCTAAATAGCGGCATTTTACCGCCAATTGGTGGCACAAAGAGGACTCCACATTCTGAGTTTTCTTCGAGTATTTCGATGTAATTTTTTAGTTTTTTAGTTGTATTGGTTTGACTTTCGAAGTCTATATATTAGTCGTATCCTTATATTCTAGGGTTTTTATGCAGTGGTTAATATAGAATTTGGATATAGTTTGTACTCGTTTTTAATTTAATAAAATTAGGATTTTCCTGAAGGGTTGACAACAACAATACCGGACTCCAGAGGTAATTCTCTTTGCTCTTCAATTTTTTCTTAGTTAATTTATTTTAATTACTTTCTAGTTTAGATTTATTTGCTTTCTAGATTAGATTTTATTGCTTTCTATGAATAAAATATTTGATTTTGCTTGTTAGAAATATGAGTAGCTAATTTCGCTTAACTGTAGGATGTAGATGAAATTAGGATTCACCATGTAATTACTCTCTAGAATTTTTCTTAAATAAAATAAATAAAGAAATAATTTTTCTATGAAAAGATTAAAATACAAGGACTTGAATATTAATACTTTGATAGGTTATACTTGAATTAAATTTCTTGATAGTCTATACTTAGTTAGGTTTTGGAGTTGTTGGTTTTCATCTTATTCAAAAAAATATCTAATGATTTAGTTTATTTTTTTATGAAAAATAGTATCTTTGATGAGTTATACTTGCACACCACTTGATAGTTCATGCTTAGGGTAGTTTAAATAAAGATTAAATTAAAAATCAATTTTTTATGATAGAAGAAGATAATAGAAGTAAATATATGGTTGAAAACTAGTGGATTCTAAATTCTAAGCTAATTAGAATAACTCCCAAATATAACCTAGAATCCTTTGTTAGTCCGTTAGACTATAGAATTAGTAAGAATTGCAAAATACCTGAGATCTCTGTGGGACGATCTGTATAGCGCTACAATCGATACTGTACGCTTGCAGTTAAATTATCACATCAAGTTTTGGGCGCTGTTGCCGTTAGACTATAGAATTAGCAGATCGTTCGATCAAAAGACCACTTGGTATGGCTGAAAATGTGCTCATTAAGGTCGATAAGTTTATCTTCCCTGTAGACTTCATTGTCTTAGAAACTGAACCGATCTCCAATCAACGGAATCAAATTCCTGTTATCTTGGGTAGACTATTTCTTGTAATATCAAATGTATTAATTGATTGTAAGAGTAACCTTATGAAACTATCATTTGGGAATATGACTGTGGCACTAAACATATTCAATATGTATGAGCACACAACGAGCTCTCTCATTGAGGTCAATATGATTCATAGTTTGTACTCTTATTCGACCTCTTGCATTGATGATAAACCCTCATTTGAGCAAATTTTCAAAGATGAGCTCATATTATTCGATGAATTGGCACACACTGATTCTATATATGATGATACTTATACAAGTGTGCCATTGATTCATAAGCAAATTTTTGAGGACTTGTTTGCAGAGGAGCTCGCATTAATTCGTGAGTTAAAAGGGCCATCACCACATTCACTCGATCCTATAGCACTCTTCTCACCTTATGATATTTCTACATGTATACTTGTTACAAACAATGATTGGCAGGTTTATAATGAAGAATTTTTTAACCCAATTATTAATTCTTACTTGTGGACAAAGAAAAAGCGAGGAAGGCATAAAAAGCAGACATGTAATTTCATGACTTGTAGGAGGTTGATGAGATATAATAATGCACCAACTTCATGTTTAAAATATACACACTATGAAAGTGGAAAGCGATCAAGAGGTCATAACTGCTTTTCATATGTTAATAGGGTGACGATATTGAGATCGTAACTCTTTACAACTCTCATTATTTTGTATAGTATTTGTACAATAGTTTTCATATTTATTTTACTACCCTTTGTTTGTGCATAAGGGTATACACGAGTTTAGGCGTGGGGGAGTGGGTTAGTTAGGATATTTTCTTCGTGTTTTTCTAGGATTTTTAGTTTTATTTAGAATTTTTATTTTATTTTTAGATTTTTGTGTTTCTTCATTTTGCAGTTTGGGTAGTTTTTAGGGTAACTAACTAAAAAAAATTAAAATAAATTGATTTTATATATTTTCATCAGTAGATCAACCTAATTACTGATAAAGGGACAAATTTTGATTTGAAATTTGATATGAGAGTCGATTGGACGATGCAGTTTGAATTTTATGAAAAAAGATTAAAATCAAAATAAATACCATTAATAGTAGTTTTGAGGCAAGTATACATCTATTTTTCACTTCACAATAGTTTATTAGGTTAAGGATAAAGATGATAACGATTGAGTAAGTCTTCTCTCTCTAAACAAAAACAAAAAAAATAAGAAAAAAAGAAAAAAGTGAGAATAAAAAAATGGGGTGCGCCTGGTATTAAGGCAATAGTTTTGAGAGTGATAAAATAATGGGGTGCGCCTGGTATTAAGGTAGTAGTCTCGAGAGTGAAAAAAGAGTATGATCCGAGTAATCAGATACTTTACGCCTAAGCAAGCGTGAATATTCGCATGAAAGGTGAAATATTCTAAAGAAAGTAAAAAAAGAAAAAAAAAGAGAAAAAAATTTGTTATAAGAGAGGAGATGAATCATGAGTTAGAGTTAGAGTCTAAGACCGAAGTAGACTATCACTCGTGCACGTAGATGTATACGAGCCAATGGATTATCTATTAGTAGGTATTGAAAGATAGGATTTAAATTTTTGATTAAATGATAAGTGTATCTGATATGACACTCGATTTGAAAATTGATAATCTAAATGCATTCTTGAGTTTGTATATTAGTGAGATTAAGTGATGGAAATATTATTAAATTTTTTTCTTTCTTTTGTATAAAATTTTTTATTTTTCTTAATTTTCGGTTTTCCTTATTTTTCTTTTCTTTATTCCTTAATCTATTTTCTTCATGAATTTTGTGGGTATATTCACTGCAAACCCTTACAAAACACAATACGTCCACTAGGGTAACCTAGGTATTTAAAAGTTTGTTGCATGTGCTAAGTGCAATCGCAATTTCTGCGAAAGTGAGTTAGGATTTTTCTTTTTCTTTTTAGGTTTAGGTTTTGCTCAAGTACTAGCAAAAGATAGGTGTGGGGGGTATAATTAGTATCATATATTGTATTTTCCTCCCATATTTTATCTATTTTTTGTATATAAATAATGCTACTCGGATATTTTTATTTTGTTTGTTAGGTAATCCGATTCATATAAGGAGACGACATAAAATCAGAGTCGGATTAGGAAGTAAAACCCGAAAAAGAGTTTAAAGAGAGCAAAACTACGAGATTAAAATACTTTCAAGAGTCAAAATCAAATACAATCAGGATAACTAAGAGTACAAGACATGAGACTCATGCGGAAGAAAATTCAAGAAACATTTGCATAATATTGTCGCTAAATAGCGGCATTTTGCCGCCAATTGGCGGCATGAAGAAGGCCCCACATTCTGAGTTTTCTTCGAGGGATTCGATGTAATTTTGTAGTTTTTCAGTTGTATTAGAATTATGGTTTGATTTTCGAAACCTATATATTGGCCTTATCCATGTATTCTAGGGTTTTTTTATGCAATAGTTAATATAGAATTATGATATAGTTTGTATTTGTGTTTAATTTAATAAAATTAGGGTTTTGCTGAAGGGGTGACGGCCATAACACCAGACTCCAGAGATAATTCTCTTTGTTCTTCAATTTTTCTTAGTTACTTATTTTAATTGCTTTCTAGTTTAGATTTATTTGCTTTCTAGATTAGATTTAATTGCTTTCTATGAATAAAAATTTAATTTTTCTTATTAGAAATATGAGTATCTAATTTTGCTTAGCTCTAGGATGTAGATGAAGTTAGGATTCACCATGTAATTACTCACTAGAATTTTTTTCTTAAATAAAATAAATAAAAAATAATTTTTCTATGAAAAGATTAAAATAAAAGTACTTGAAGATTAATACTTTGATAGGTTATACTTGAATTAAGTTTCTTGATAGCCTATACTCAATTAGGGTTTGGAGTTGTTGGTTTTCATCTTATTCAAAGAAATATCTAATTATTTAGTTTATTTTATGAAAAGTAGTATTTTTGATGAGTTATACTTGCACACCACTTGATAGCTCATTCTTAGGGCACTTTAAATAAAAATTAAACTAAAAGATCAAATTTTTATGATAGAAGAAAATAATAGAAGTAAATATGTGGTTGGAAAGTAGTAGATTTTAGATCCTAAACTAATTAGAATAACTCCCAAATACATCTTAGAATCCTTTGTTAGTTAGTTAGACTATAGAATTAGTAAGAATTGCAAAACACCTGAGATCTCCGTGGGACGATCTGTATAGCGCTACAGCCGACACTGTATGCTTGCAGTTAAATTAACACATCAAGTTTTTGGCACCGTTGCGTTTAGACTATAGAATTAGCTGATCATTCGATTAAGAGAGCACTTGGTATGGTTGAAAATGTGCTCATTAAGGTCGGCGAGTTTATCTTTCCTGTAAACTTCATTGTCTTAGAAACTGAGCCGATTTCCAATCAACAGAATCAAATTTCCGTTATCTTGGATAGACCATTCCTTACAATATTAAATGCATTAATTGATTATAGGAGTGACCTCATGAAACTATCACTTGGGAATATAACTGTGGCACTAAACATATTCAATATGGATGAGCACACAGCGAGCTGCCTCATTGAGGTCAATATGATTCACAGTTTGCACTCTTATTTGCCTCTTGCACTGATGATGAATTCTCATTTGAGCAAATTATCAAAGATGAGCTCATATTATTAGATGAATTGGTACATACTGATTCTATATATGATAATACTTATGCAAGTGTGCCATTGATTTATGAGTAAAATTTTGAGGACTTGTTTGCAGAGGAGCTCACATTAATTCGTGAGTTAGAATGGCAACCACCACATTCACTCGATTCTATAGCACTCTTCTCACCTCACGATATTTCTACATGTATACTTGTTACTAACGATGATTGGCAGGTTTATAATGAAGAATTTTTTAACCCAATTATTAATTCTTACTTGTAGACAAAGAAAAATTGAGGAAGGCATAAGAAACAGACATGTAATTTCATGACTTGTAGGAGGTTGATGAGATATAATAATGCACCAACTTCACGTTTAAAATACACACACTATGAAAGTGGGAAGCGATCAAGAGGTCGTAACCGCTTTCCATGTATTAATAGGGTGACGATATTGAGATTGTAACTCTTTACGACTCTCATTATTTTGTATAGTATTTGTACAATAGTTTTCATATTTATTTTACCATCCTTTGTTTGTGTATGAGGGTATACACGAGTTTAGGCGTGGGGGAGTGGGTTAGTTAGGATATTTTCTTCATGTTTTTCTAGGATTTTTGGTTTTTTTTAGAATTTTTATTTTATTTTTAGATTTTGGGTTTCTTTATTTTGTATTTTGGGTAGTTTTTAGGGTAACTAACTAAAAATTAAAAAAACTGAAAAAAAACCTTTGATTTTATATATTTTTATCAGTAGATCAATCTAATTGTAGATAAATAGACAAATTTTGATTTGAAATTGGATATGAGAGTAAATTGGATGATACAGTTTGAATTTTATGAAAAAAAAATTAAAATCCGAAAAATAAATATCACTAACAGTAGTTTTGAGGCAAGTATACATCTATTTTCACTTCATAATAGTTTATTAGGTTAAGGACAAAGATGATAATGATTGAGTAAGTCTTTTCTCTCTAAACAAAAACAAAAAAAGAAGAAAAAAAGATAAAAGTGAGAATTAAAAAATGGGGTGCGCATGATATTAAGGCAATAGTCTCGAAGTGATAAAAAAATGAGTTGCGCCTGGTATTAAGGCAATAGTCTCGAGTGTGAAAAAAGTGTATGATCCGAGTAATCGGGTACTTTGCGCTTAAGCAAGCGTGAATATTCACATAAAAGGTGAAATATTCTAAAAATAGAAAAAAATAACAAAAGAGAAAAAAATTTGTTATGAGAGAGGAGATGAATCATGAGTTAGAATTAGAGTCTAAGGCCGAATTAGACTATCACACGTGCACGTAGATATATAGGAGTCGATGGATTATCTGTTAGTAGGTATTGAAATATAGGATTTAAATTTTTAATTAAATGATAAGTGTATCTGATATGACACTCGATTTGAAAATTGATAATTTAAATGCATTCTTGAGTTTGTGTATTAGTGAGATTAATTGATGAAAGTATTATTAAAAAAAGATTTTTCTTTATTTTGTATAAATTTTTTTATTTTTCTTAATTTTCGGTTATCCTTATTTTTCTTTTCTTTATTCCTTAATCTATTTTCTTCATTAATTTTATGGGTATATTCACTGTAAACCCTCACGAGACACAACTCATCCACTAGGGTAACCTAGGGGTTTAAAATCTTGTTGCATGTGCTAAGTGCAATCGCGATTTCAGCGAAAGTGAGTTAGGATTTTTCTTTTTCTTTTTTGATTTAGGTATTGCTCGAGGACTAGAAAAAGATAGGTGTGGGGGTATGATTAGTATCATATATTGTATTTTTCTCCCATATTTTATCTATTTTTTGTATATAAATAAATGCTACTCAGGTATTTTTAGTTGTTGTTCAGGTAATCCGATTCATACAAGGAGATGGCATGAAATCAGAGCCGGATTAGGAAACAAGGCCCGAAAAAGAGTTTAAAGAAAGCAAAACTACAAGATTAAAATACTTTAGAGAGTCAAAATCAAATACAATCAGGATAACCAAGAGCACAAGATACGAGACTCATGCAGAAGAAAATTCAAGCAACGTTAGCATAATATTGCTGCTAAATAGCGGCATTTTGCTGCCAATTGGCGGCACAAAGAGGGCCCCACATTATGAGTTTTTTTTGAGGGCTTTGATGTAATTTTTTAGTTTTTTAGTTGTATTAGAATTAGGATTTGATTTCCGAAGCCTATATATTGGCCGTATCCTTATACTCTAGGATTTTTTTTATGCAGTAGTTAATATAGAATTAGGATATAGTTTGTACTCGTTTTTAATTTAATAAAATTAGGGTTTTACTTAAGGAGTGACGGCCATAATACCGGACTCCAGAGGTAATTCTCTTTGCTCTTCAATTTTTTCTTAGTTAATTTATTTTAATTGCTTTCTAATTTAGATTTATTTGCTTTCTAGATTATATTTAATTGCTTTCTATGGATAAAAATTTGATTGTGCTTGTTAGAAATATGAGTAGTTAATTTCGCTTAGCTCTAGGATGTAGATGAAGTTAGAATTCGCCATGTAATTACCCTCTAAAATTTTCTTCTTAGATAAAATAAATAATGAAATAATTTTTCTATGGAAAGATTAAAATACAAGAACTTGAAGATTAATATTTTGATAGCTTATACTTGAATTAAGTTTCTTAATAGTCTATGCTTAGTTAGGATTTGGAGTTGTTGGTTTTCATTTTATTCAAAGAAATATCTAATGATTTATTTTATTTTTCTGTAAAAGTAGTATTTTGATGAGTTATACTTGTACACCACTTGATAGTTCATATTTAGGGCACTTTAAATAAAGATTAAATTAAAAGATCAATTTTTTATTATAGAAGAAGATAATAGAAGTAAATATATGATTGGAAACTAGGGGATTCTAGATCCTAGGCTAATTAAAATAACTCCCAAATACAACCTAGAATCATTTATTAGTCCGTTAGACTATAGAATTAGTAAGAATTGCAAAACACCTAAGATCTCTGTGGGACGACCTGTATAGCGCTTACAACTGATACTGTACGCTTGCAGTTAAATTATCACATACCTTAATTCTAGTCATTTTAATCTTTCATCTAGCATGTTCAATTGAATATCTTGTTCATGATTGAATTCTAAATATGGAGATGATTGGTTTATAAAGAAAGAATCAAATAGAGGACTTTCTTGATACGATTCTTGATTGTATGTAAAATTAAAATAATTCATCCATTTATTGGTGGGTAGGAAATGCTCATAGGTTTAGGATACATGGTGTGAATTTAATCATGGACTAGTCCTAACGAACTTCCTATCCATGGATACTTATAGTAATCATGGTATGGATCATGACAATAATGACATATAGATATGGAGAATTAATATGAAACATATTATCTTTTTTAAGATTTTTTTTTCGAAGAAAAGGTGGAAAGGGAAAGAGATGAAAAAGAAAAAGAAAAATTGAGAAGTTCATATTTTTTAGAAAAATTAGGAAACTAAGTATTGGAGACAGGAAAATAAAATTGGTAGAGGTAGACTTACCTACAGCTGCTGATTAACAACAATTGTCGCTAATTGGTAGCAAAACCAGGTTTTTTGGCTCCCTACTTTTGTAGCTAAATCCTGCTGCTCCTTTGATCCTTTTTGTTTCCTTGTACCTGTACTTTAGTATTTCTGGACACTCAACACACATTGTTAACTTGTAAAACTGAAGAAAAAGCAAGAAATCACCGTTGATCCCTAGCAACATCGCCAAAAGTTTAATGTGGATAATTTTACTTCAAGCGCACAGTATAGTTGTAGCACTTTACAGGTCATTCCTATAGGGATCTAGAGTATTTTGCTATCTGTTTTGCTATCTTATTATTCCTATTATCTAAGAGAGCTAACTAGTGAATTCTAGATTGATTTTAGTCTATTCAAATTAGGCTAAGATATACAATCTACTAGTTCACAACCAAATATTATTTATTTTATCTTATTCCTTTCATAAAAAAGTGATCTTTTAATTTAATCTTTATTCAAAGGACCCTAATCATAAGATATAGAATCCGTTAATTCACAACCAAATATTATTTATTTTATCTTATTCCTTTCATAAAAAAGTGATCTTTTAATTTAATCTTTATTCAAAAGACCCTAATCATGAGCTATAAAGTTTTATGCAAGTATAACCCATCAAAGATATTACTTTTCATAAAAACAAACTAAATCATGAGATAAATTTATGAAGTAAATAAAAACCAACAACTCCAAATCATAACTAATGATAGGCTATCAAAATATTCAAATTAAGTATAACCTATCAAAGAATTAATTAGAGTTCTAGTATTTTTATCGTTTCAAAGAAAAATCATGTATTTTTTATTTTTATTTTAGAAAGAAGATAAATAAATTAACACATGGTTGATTCCTAACTTCATCTATATCCTAGAACTAAACTAAATTAGTTATACATACTCTTTGTTAACAAGATTCTATTTTTTCATGAAAGCAATAAAAATTCTATTTTTCCTATAAAGCAATAAAAAATCTATTCTAGAAAGCAATAAATCTATGCTAGAAAGCGATTAAACTGTACTAGAAAATAAATAAAAATTTATTACCTACTAGAAAGCGATAAATAGTAAAGGATCACCTATAGAGCTAAGGTATTATGGCCGTCGTCCCTTCGATTAATCCCCTAATTTTATTAATCTCAAAATCGTATGAAAAAAATTCTAATTTATAAGGACACGGCCATATATAAGCCTTGTGTTAGCAAACCTTAATCCTGTTACAACTAAATAACTACAAAATTACAACAAAACTCTCAGAAAAATTTTAGTTACAAAATCAAAAGTCTTGCCGCCAAATAGTAGCATTTACTGCCAAATAGTGGAGCTTTTATTTTGCCAGCAGAATCCTAATTCGTATATAACTCAGCACGGAGATGCTTTGACCCGGGCGGCCCATTTTTGATGCCAGATGCCGCTAAATAGCGACACTATTTTGGAGTTTTGATATGAAATTTGTAGCACGAGGACATCTACGATCCTCTTTTCATTTCCATGACTATATTTAACTTTGGCGACTTCTACTTTTGTATTCTTGTAGTTTTCTTCTGTTCAGTTCTTTATGGACCTGTTTTCCTAATCCGTCTTTGAATTTATGTCATATCCATGTAAGAATATGTTTAACCTAAAAAATACACAAAAAATATCCAAGTAGTATTATTTATATGAAAAATAGATAAGATGAGTGCTATAAATATAAAATATATATCACTTATCACACCTCACGCCTATCTTTTGCAAGTACTCAAGTAAAACCTAGATCTAAAAATAAAAATAAAAAGAAAAATCTTAACTCACTTTCGCTGGAATCGGGATTGCACTTAGCATGTATACTAAGCCGCTAAACTCCTAGGTTACCCTAGTGGATGAGTTATATCTCATGAGGATTTCCTGCCAATTATAATTGAAAAAGAGTAATTTTTATTCAAAAAATAAGAAGAGAGATACATATGATTTTTTCTAAGGGAGGCACATTCGCTCCTATTTATAGAGTTTACAAACTCATAAGAAAAATCCTAAACAATTCTATTCTTTAGATCCACAACCAATAGATCTCAATGGTTAAGGTTAGAGTTCAAAATCGAGTACAAAATAAGTCCAAATATGAGAAGGAAACAAGTACACAACAGGTATAGATCACCTTGAGTTGTTGTTTTGCTACATAGTGGTTCAGTAAAAAAATCACAATTTTTGTGTTTGAACTCTGATTGAGTTGATATACTGTTGTTGGAAAAATAATTCAGAGATCTACAACTTTTTCTTATAAGAATTTTTCCAATTTTGATCGTATCAATATAAAATCAGGCCTTGAAATTATAGCTGCTGCGATGGCTGCCCTTTGGGCTATCAACAGCCACTTCAACAGCCCTTCTTGGGTAAAAATTAGTCAAAAACATAGAAGGACTATCGACAACAACTTCAATACCCATTTCAACAGCTCCTTGATGGATTTGTTGTAAATCTTTCCCTTATGCATGCATGCTCGTTTTATTTTCTTTTATCGAAAACCCCCTTCAAAAATATTATAGAGCACTGGATTAAAGCAATATAGTACTCAAGTGGAGAATTAGAATCATATGCTTAATAATTCATTAATTTTTCATATTAAACATCAAAATATGATTACGAGTGTACAAAATAGATACACAATATAATATTTTTCACTCGTAATCATGCTTGCAAGAAACTCTTTGCATACTTCAGTTTTAGGAATCCATCCTGTAACATGTGAACAATGAGAATCAGTTAAGTATTTCATAATATTCATAGTATTTTCAGAATTGAGTTTTTCAAGGAAACCATCATCCATTGTCAGTTTGAACTCCAAGGGATTAGAGATGCATAATGATATGATGTCTTCTTTTTCATGGATTACTTCAATAAATTAATATCTTGTAATTCATTAGTATTAATATTTGGTTGTTTGCGAACATTAAAAAATTAAGCTTAATATCATATTACCAAATGATAATTTCACCACACATTCCAACAAGTACTGATAGTGTTAGTAGTGGCTAAAAATGGATGTATGAGGATAATAGGAATCTGAAGACGTACGTTCTTTATAGGTATAATATCGATAATTATAAAATCTACAGGGAAGTAGAAATTCTCAAATTGCACTAACAATTTCAATGCCACCTTCAGGATACCTTTCTAATCTATCAGCCAACTGTAGTGTGATATGTATGGGTTTAAGTTCTCCTAGACTTAGTTACTTATAAACCGAGTATGATAACAAGTTTACACTAGCACCCAAATTTAGTATAACCTTCTCAATATTATATTGACTTATCACACATGAAATAGTTGGACATTCAGGATCCTTATACTTGAAAGGCATCTCAGAGCAAAATAATGCACTTACCTGCTCGATGATAAATGCTTTCTTTTGTACACTATAACCTCTTTTGATTTTTCACAAGTCCTTCAAGAATTTTGCATATGTTGACACTTGCTTGATTTCTTCCGGTAGGGGATATTGATCTGTACCTATTTGAAAATTTCTAGAATGTCAACATGAGATGCATTAATATTTTTATTTTTAAAACATTGAGGAAGTGATACAGGTGGTTTGTAATTCAAAGAAGTGGTCTCTTTAGGATCATCATTATTAAATTGTTGTGCTGAAATATTGCCAATCTCTTCCGTGTTTCTTTATGAAACTAATGCATCAAGCACTTTTCCACTTTGCGAACTAACTATAGCTGATATCTTAGATATATCATTAGTAATTGAAGAAGTAATAGTATTTATACATTTGACTTTACTTGAAGTGATGGCCTCCAATAGAGATAGTAGCTTACCTTTTTCTTCAGTTTGTAGAGCAGAGAAAGTGACTTATTTAAAATCGTATATCACTGAAGGTTGTTGCATTCTGACTGTTGATGGTTTGTTACGACTGGATGAACTGCTGCTGTGCTTGAGTCATTTGATTCATTCTCTAATGTATATGCATAATATTATTCAAGATTTTGATTCAGTGGTGGTTGGTGTTGATTAGAAGGATGGATGGATTTGTAAGTGGCTTATTTTGTTGATTATACTACTATTGAGGATTCTGCTTCTATTGATGATTCAGATGATTCATCCAACCAGGATTATATGTTTATGAATAAGGATTATTTGCTGGTTGAGGAACAATGATAAAATATTAGCTTGTTCATTAAGTACTTCTTTGAAAGTATGGAGAATCAGACAATTGCGAGTTACATGTCTCTGTAATTCACAAATATTATAAACTTCCAAAACTTTATCTATCACCTTAACAATTTCTGTTTTCTTTGTGATTAAATCTTCATATTGTTAAATCTTCAAATTTCTCTGTAAGCATAATCAATCGTGCAACTATATCTTCACTTTTCCCCACTTTAATAAGTCCATCTCTATTTTGAAGCTTCTCTACTAATTGGTTTCTTTTTGTAATATCCTTTGTTTTCCAGACTTGTGAATTTTCAGCAAGTGAGTCTAGATATTCCCATGTTTTATCAGCATTTTTTCTCAAAAATTTACCACTGCACATAATTTCTATAAATTGCCTAGTTGTAGTATTTAGCCCTTGCTAAAAGTACTTACTATCCTCTATATTCCGAAGCTATGATGTCGACATGAAAATAGCAAGTATTTAAATCTATCCCAACACTACAATAAGGGTTCCTCTTCCTTTAGGTGAAAATTGAGAATTTGCTTATGCATATAGTTAGTTCAATATGAACGAAAGAAATCTTATAAGAATTCTTTTCGCATCTCATCTCACTTTCCTATTGAATTGGGACTAAGGAGTGTAGCCATATTTTTGCTTTATTCTTTAGGGAGAACGAAAAGAGTTTAAATCTTAATTTCTCTACAGTAGTATTTTGAAAATTAATGGTAGAGCAAACTTCTATGAATTCTCGAAGGTGCAAATATGGGCTCTCTGCATCCATTTTATGGAATTTAGACAAGAGCTGAACTATTTTAGATTTAATTTCACAGTGTCCCATATTCAAAAGAAATATTATGCATGAAGGTTGAGTTGTCTGATCAGGTTGTAGATAAGCATGTAGGGATCTCCCATTGCCTTCATGTTTCCTGTGATCATCTTATGTGTAATGGCCCTAAAATTCGGTATTATTAACTTTATTCATGTTGTCGTTGTTAATACTCGTGTTATGAAGTTATTGGTGGATTGGAAGTATTTGTAGATTTGAGTATGATTGAACGAGTCTACTGATAGAGCTTCTTCTCCAACTGGTCATGCAAATTCAAAATCACTCAAATTAACAATGTAAGAACCACAACATATACTAAAATGTAACATGATACTATAGATCCCCGAAAACCATGCCAAAAACTTAGCTGCAATCTAAATATACACTCTCAAGTGTAAAAAGTTGACAAGTAGTAAAAAGATAGTAATCTGTTAGAGTTGGCTCTTGATCCTGGAAGAGAGCCAGATTGTTTCATAGCGAAGGGGGCCTGGTAGGGCCCCCGAAGCGGAGAAACAACCGGTCTTGTGGGTAGCGCGTATAGGTTGGGGGGTTCAAGGGTGTAGCCCTCTGCGGTACGGTACATGGGTAATATTGTAATTCTATCCATACATCATTAGAATTTGCACACACACACACAAATATATATATATATATATATATATATATATATATATATATATATATATATATATATATATATATATTGTAACCCTATTTTTTACATAGTGGAAATTGAGCCGCCGCCCCATGGATATAGGCACATTGCCGAGCCACGTAAAATCTCTGTGTTGATTTCTCTCTTTCTCTTCTCGATTATTTACTGTCTAATCGTTGCGCATAAATCTCAACAACTGGTATTAGAGCGTCAGGTTTAGCTAGCGAGTTCTTCGATTGTAAAGTTTGATGTGATGAAGTTCGATGGAACAGGGAATTTCGGATTATGACAGTGAATGGTGAAAGATTTGTTGGCGCAACAAGAAATGGTGAAGGCGTTATATGGGAAGGAGCTAGATGCTACGCCAGATGCTGATTGGGAAGAGCTCCAAGCGTGAGTAGTGGGTATAATTTGGCTCTGTTTGGCAGATGAGATCATGTATCACATCATGAATCTAGAGTTTCCAGCAGAGGATTGGCTGAAATTGGAGAGTCGCTATATGTCGAGCTCATGATTCCACCACATCAAAGTAAGTATGCTATTTCACATATTGACACGACCAAAATAATTACCAATATGAAAGATACTCATGGGTGGAATATAGACGATGATAAATGTATGATTTTCAAATTCAAAATTTTGCTATTGAATAAAAGAAAAAAGGGTATGTATAAATTGAGAAAACCAAAAACAAGATAAAGTGATTAATTCAAAATTGACAAAAATGCTAAATTCATCCATATCAAAATATAAAAGGACACACTATGAAAATAGGAAGCGATCAAGAGGTTGTAACCGCTATGAATTTTCTAGTATGTATATATTAATTGTACAATAGTGCTTATATTTATTTTACCATCCTTGGTTTGTGTTTGAGGGCATATACGAGTTTAGGGGTGGGGGAGAATTAGGAGTTTTTATATTTTATTTTTAGGATTTTTATTTTCTTATTAGTTTTTTTAAGTTTTTAGGATTTTGATTTTTTTATTTTATACTTTGGGTAGCTTTTTGGTTATTTTCAAAAAAGTTTAAAAATCTAAAAAAATTAAAAAAATTATTTTATGCAGTAAATCAAGTTAATTACAATTAAAAGAATAAATTTAGATTGGATATTTGATAGGAAAGTAGATTGGATAATACATTTAGAATTTTACGAAAAAAATAAAATTCAAAAAATAAATATTACTGATAGTAATTTTGAGGCAAAATATACATATATTTTTCACTTCACAATTATTAATTTGGTTAAAGACAAAATTGATAACGATTGAGTAGTATTTTCTCTCTAATAAAAAAAGAAAAACATATACAAAAGAATAAAGAGGTGAGTCTGTTACTTAAGGCAATGATCATTAATAAATAAATAAATTTCTTAAAAATTACTAAGTACTTAGGTATTTGCATCTAAGTGTGAATATTCACATGAACGGTAATTTTATAAGAGAGGGTATGATCCAAGTAATTGGATACTTGCATCTAAAAAGCGTGAATATTCACATAGAAGGTGAAATATTTACAAAAAAAAAAATAAAGTGAAGAGAAAAAGAAAAAGTAGAGAGAAAAATAAATCATGAGTTAAAATTTGAGTTCAAAACTGATCGAAATAAACTGTCACACATGCACGTAAATGTATATGAGCCAAAAATTATTTATTAGTGGGTATTGAAAGATGAGATTTAAATTTTTGATTAAAATGATAATTGTATTTGATATGATACTTGATTTGAAAATTGATAATCTAAATGCATTCTTGAGTTTATATCCTAGTGAGATTAATTTAAAAAATACCAATTTTTTTTTTCTTTTGTAAATTTTTTTTTATTTTTGGTTATCTTTATTTTTATTTTCTTTATTTCTTAATCTATTGTGGGTAATATCGTTGGAAACCCTCATAAGACACAACTCGTCCAGTTGACTAACCTAGAGATTTAATAGTTTGTGCCACTGCTAAGTGTTACCATAATTCCTGCAAAAGTGAGTTAAAATTTTTATTTTTTATTTTTTGATCTAGGTTTCGCTCGAGAACTAACAAAAGATAGGTGTGGGGATATGATGAGTATCATAATTTGTATATTTCCTCCCATATTTTATCTATTTTTGTATATAAATAATTGTTACTCTTGTATGATTTTAGTGTGTTTTTATAGTAAATAAGGATTTGCAAAGAAAAGAAAAAGGAGTAAATTTGTTAATATATGAGCAACGGAAGTCAGTTACTAGATATCCATGTGCTATAGCAGCAATTTCAAGAGCATTTTCGGCAAAGATTAAACTTGAACTGGAAAATTTTTGTGGGAGAAATTTGTAGCGCTCAGAATTTTCTTCAAAACACCACCAAGAATAGCACAATTCGAGTTTGTATGCAAAAGTTATGGCCATTTTACTGAAACACTGCAAAATGGAAGATCTGATTTAGTGAGCTATGGGTGTGCTGAAATTAATTTTGGATTTTGGCCTTGAAAAATAGTATTTTGAGCCATCTAATCTCAACCATTGGTTTCTAATTACAATGAATTGGATTTTGAGATTAGTTTGTGTTGGATTATGATTATATCATTAGTAGCAGAGTTTGAGTTGGAGTCGGATTGTGTTTGGGTTATAAATACCTCATGAATCCTTGTAAATTGAGATGGCTTTTTATGATGTACATTTTAATTCAATATAATTAGAGTTTAACCGAAGAGGTGAAGGCCACAACACCTTATCTCCTGAGGTGATGTTTTGTTGTTCATCGCTTTCAAGTTTCCTCAGTGCATTAAGAATATATATATATATATATATATATATATATATATATATATATATATATATATATATATATATATATATATATATATATATATATATATATATATATATATATGTTTAGAATACACCTAGCTTTATCAGTTTTCTAATAACTCACTCTCTTTTATAGTCGATATCAATAACACCTCTGATGAAGATCTTTTTGTTACTTGCGTTTTTCATACCAATGGAACCCTGTGGTCCCTACCTCGTCACTTTGTCTTCATCAAGAAAAATGTGGGTATTTTCACTAGTCATTCATCTGAATACTTTGGTGAGAAGCCAATAATAATATTGTTGATGACACTTAGTGTGGGCTTACCATTTTTCAATGACTTGCAATATTGTAGTGAACACATCTATCATCCTTATGATCGACTCATTTAACATATGGATGTTCGCCATAAAAATTGAATTTCTCTTTACTAACAATCTTTCAATAAAGGATTACAATCGGACGGTTTCCCATTTATAGAAGATGAGGAAGATGGACTTCCTCTTTGTTTAAGGCTGGGTTTCTAGGTAGCTATGGAGGACGATCCTGCTCTCCGTTGACACTCCGTGCAATCTCTCTCAGTTGGCTAAAAGGAAAAGAAAAAAAAAGAGTCTCTTTTCTCTTGATCACAAGGGGTAATTTCTGGGAGAAGACGTCTGTCTCTGTCTGTCTGTCTTGTTTTGTTTTGTGTATGTCTCTTTCGCTTCCCGCCTTTTATAGGAGGTTTGGAATAACATCCCGCCATATTTGCTCGACCGTTAGCTCCCACTACTCGAGAAGTGCCGCCATATTCGTTAGGCAGTTGCTCCCATGACCGAAGTGACGCCACTGCATTCGTTTGGCAGTTAGCCCCATGATCCGAGGTGGCAATTCTTCTGTTCGGGTCGGGTGACTTTGTATTAAACCCCACCCGAGAGCTATGGGTAGTGTCGCGAATCTCAGTTTTAGATTCGCGAACCTGTTCTGTCGTCTGGATCGCGGACCTCAGTTTCTTAGATTTGCGGACCTCAGTTTCTTAGATTCGCGGACCTCAGTTTCTTAGATTCGCTGATCCGATGAGTTGCGGGCTTCTGTCTCTGATATCGTGGATCTGCTTTGTTTTTCCAGGATTTTTCGCCGACAAAACCCCCTCCAAAGTTTCCAAAACTCTCATGATTCTTTGAGGAGTTTCGGAATACTTTGGATATAATGTTCTGTATTAGAACTTTCATTGCGTTTGCTTAAAGTATGTGACTCTGTATTAGCGCCACTACTGCTTCTTGCCTTTGAAGGGACACGTCTCTGTATTAGGGGCGCGACTCTTTATCTTTGAGTAGAAGACGACTTTGTATTAGGGTCGCGAACTCTTGTTTTGGAAGGAAAAACGTCTCTGTATTAGGGGCGCGAACCTTCATCTTTATCTTTTGAATAGAAAACGACTCTGTATTAGGGCCGCAAATTGTCTTTGGAAGGGGCGCGACTCTGTATTAGGGGCACGAGCCTTCACTTTTTGAGAAGAAAACGACTCTGTATTAGGGGTCGCAAACCCTCGCTTCGGAAAGAACACGTCTCTGTATTAGGGGTGCGAGCCTTCGCTTTTGAATAGAAACGACTCTGTATTAGGGTCGTGAATTTGTCTTCGGAAGAAACACGTCTCTGTATTAGGGGCGCGAGCCTTCATCTTTTTTTAATAGAAAACGACTCTGTATTAGGGTCGCGAATTTGTCTTCGGAAGGAACACGTCTCTGTATTAGGGGCGCGAGCCTTCATCTTTTTTTTTTTTAATAGAAAACGACTCTGTATTAGGGTTGCGAATTTGTCTTCGGAAGGAACAAGTCTCTGCATTAGGGGCGCGAGCCTTCATCTTTTTCTTTTTGAGTAGAAGACGACTCTGTATTAGGGTCGCGAACTTTTGAAGGGACACGTCTCTGTATTAGGGGCGCGACTCTTCATCTTTGTCTTTTTGAGAAGAAAGCGGCTCTGTATTAGGGTCGCGAACTTCACTTTTTGAGGAGAAACCGACTCTGTATTAGGGTCGCGAGCTTTTTGCGGGAAGGCTGGCAGGCAGTTGCTTTTCTACGGCATCAGATTCGAGGCGTTTTTCTGAGCCGCATTAAATGAAAAGGTATCCACACGATTCGAGCCGGATATCACGTCTGTTTAGAGATCCTGGCTGTCAAATCACTGGCTATATAACCTCCACTTTACGAGAGAGGTTGCCCTTATCTCAAGAAATTTGAAATATGAGTTCTTCGTTAGAGTTCCTCAGACTTCTCGTCTTCAATCTCCTATGGCTTTTGATTCGAAGGGTTTTCTCAATCTGCAAAAGATGCCAAAGAAATCGTCTTCCTCTGATGCTGCCGCCAGTGGTCGTCAAGATCCTCGAGCAACCTCCAGTTCAATAGTGGTTTGGCAGGAACCCTTGATTGGAGGTAATAAAGAAAACTTTCGAAAGGCAGTCCCTTTCTTACCATTTGTCTTTACCTTGAATCTTAATGTCTTTTGCAGTCGACTATGCCTTGAATCCTTGGCCTAAAGACCATTATTTCGGATACTCTGATGGCTATGATGGGAAGAAAGAGTTCAGATTCGGTCGTGTCTTCCCACATTGTACGACATCAGACAACCAAGAGAGAGAAGATAAGATCTCCACCCTTCTCGCTCAACATTGCGAGAGCTGATGACCAATGTATCTTTTGAAGGAGATAATCGGTCTCCGTTACCCAAACCTGTCTTTTTGTTTGGGACCATATTTCAATACCCGACAGTGGTTTGGAAGATGGTGATTACAAGTGGCTTCACCAAGTTGAAGGTCGCTACTTATTTCTCCCCAATATGTAGAGATATTATCCATTCTTTTTCTTTCAGTCCCTTTCTGTGCCCAGGCGAATGGACTGTCACCTAAACAGGCCACAAGACGGTATCTTGTTGGGGAGCTTCAATGCTCAAGGTGCTTTTCCTCGTGGTAGTGGAAAACACTTTTGTGGATTGCTTCCGAGACTGCTTAAACATGACCTCCCCAGAGGCAAGGTTCCCATAATTGCGCAGACTTTCCTGCACCGATTTACCAATGCACAAGGAGAGTTTCCTGTTCAGGACTTTCGTTCCCCTGGATGGGTTCACTGCTCTTCGAAAGGAGAGTGGGCGGTCTTGACTGACTTTTTCCTGCGATCATTTAGAGATCAGCTTCATCATGCGGGGCTGTATCGCGCCATCAGGGCTGTTCAGTATGGCATTCCTACCAGCAGATTCCATTTCTTTGCTTTATTGGAATTGTATAACCCTGATACTTGTACAGTCTTTAGCACTCGTGGCGAGTTGGGTTTTGCCCTTCATGAAATGTACGAAATTTCGGGCTTGCCTATGGGAGACATCCCGTATGAAGAGTATGTCCCTACCGGGGAAGAACTCCATTTGTTGAAGACCCGGGACCCTCTGATTTATAATACTTACTGGGAATTGCTCTGCCACTACCATATTTGCATTCACACCTCTAGCACTCGTAGTTTGAAGCCAAAGAAGTGGCTGCAGTATCTTCTGCCCAATTTTTCTAAGAGTAGTCTTAACTTTACTCGCCTTCCTCCAGTTTCTGAAAAGGAAGTTGAGAGAAGAATCGCCAGTTTCGGGACAGATTCTTATGTCGCTGAATCTGACGAGGACGTCTTCAAGGCTGGAACGTCCTTTGAAAGTTTTCACTATCAGGCTCTCCAGCCTTTGTCCGATCCTGCTTCTTGACGGGCTTTTTGATGGTATGGCTGAAGAAGTGTGTTATTCCTTCGCAGGAAAACATACCCATTAGAGCCTTATACCCAGCCGTCCTACTAGCATTTGGTAGGCGGCTCAGTTTGTTGCCTGCGATGGTTTGCAGCATCCCGAGCGGACTTAGAAGATTATCTGACAAATTCTGTTAGGTGAAGGAGCAAAGGAAGAAAGGAGATCCGGTCATTAAGACTCCCAATCCGCGTGTAGAACTCCCTTATACTTATTTGATGGCTTGGCTGGTTCTACACTGCCCTACTTTGATGAGTCCTGCAGACTCGCGGATCGACTTAAGTGCTCCCAAAGTGCAGCACTATGAGAGATCGCAGTGGAAGGGAGGCTACATGGCCGCGATCCGCAAAACCCTTCGTCATTTCTCAACTTTTGAGTTGTTCAGATGTTTCCCATACTTCCTGAATGCTAGATACGGGGAAGAATTCGCGGATACTGCTGGCACTGATAAATCTACCACCTTATCCTCGGGATGTTTCTGGTGGTTGATAAACATCCACCCAGGACATTTGGTTCTTCGTTTGGGGAACCTTTGCTATATAGAACCTTACTACCTAAGCGCTTTGCCCGACAGTTTGGGTATGATCAGCTTTACGTTGGCAATCCCAATAGAGAATTAAGCTTTGTTGGGAATGTTCTTGAGGGGGCTCGAGCTTAGTTTCACTTCGTCGCAGGTGGAACCCAAGCCAAATTTGATCTTCCGCTCAAAACTCCGAATTCGAGTATGAGCTTCTGCTTTTGTAAATGGTTTGCGGATGCTAACTCCGCTCCTGAGAGTTTCAACGTACACCATACCAGTCTACGGGAGATCAGATCCTGGTATGCCCAGAAAAAGAGGGCTGGCAGCACAAAAGTGGCAGGGATGGAGGACTTCAGGGGGGGACAGTGCGTCTGATGAATCGGAACAAAAGGAAGAGAACACTGATGCACTGGTTCAGGCTGCCTCCTTTGATGCTTCTCCTGGTCCGACGTCGAGGAAGACTTCTCCTTCGTTGCAGTCTTCTCCTGAGAAATCTTCGCATAAGCCGAAGAGACTAAGGCGTCTTAGCGACTTGCCTACCATTCCACAGGGAACTGATTCGCAGAGCACCCCATCTGGGACTGGCACTGCAACGTCCACTCTGGTTTCTGAGTCCCTCGTTGAGGAACCCGACGAGGAGGAAGATGACTCATCTTTAATTCTCTGTTCCCTTAAGAGGCATCGGAGTAAAGGACATGTTCTCTACAGTGGTCCTACTCCTGTTACTCAAGAGGGTTCTATTCCTTCTACTGGCCAGGCTGATGTTGAAGTTAGTGCTCCTTCGGCTTTACTAAAGAACTCTGTAGTTTCTGTTGCTCAGGACACTGCTGTTGAAGTGCAAATCATCGGGGAGACCCGCGCACCAGACTCTCCAAAGGCAGCACCCCCTTCTGAAGATAAAGATGAATGGGGCGATGATGATGACGCCAGTAGTGACAGTTTACGCTCTTCGACCCCTCCTTCAGATCATGGTAAATATGTCTTTTTGAGCGAGGAGGTTCGAGCCGAAGTATACGGGCCCGGAGTGTTTGGTCCTGAAGTGTATGGACTTGGAGAATCCAGCGTCCAACCTTCAGCTCTTCATCTTCTTTCTTCAGCAATTGTGCTATCTAATGATACTGTAATACTTAACTGTCAATTTTTTCTTCTCTTTTTTTTTAGCTCCAATTTTGACTCCGGACTTAGAGTGCATGGGTGCGAAGGTGGCTTCACCAGATAATACCATCACGGGAGCTGACACTGGTGGAGCGACCGAAGTTACTACTGCCGCGGTTAATGCTTCAGAAGCAGTCATTTCCTCGGCTGCCATGTCTACTGTTCCGGCTACAACTGCTCCAACTGATGCTGTAGTTCAGGAGACCGTGATTGGTAGCTCCACTGAAATCTCTAGAGATGCCATTCCTCCTGTTGCGGATCAACCTGCTTCTGCCTCATTCAGTATTACTCCTTCTCATGCAGAGATTGACGTGCTTGAGAGTGATTTGCTGAAGGACACGGTGAAGACTTTCCTTCAGTTTCTGGACCGCTGTATCGATAAAGTACTAAAGGGGGTTCCTTTTGCTTCAATCGCCAATGTTCTCAATATTTATCTAACTGGTATTGTTAGCATTGGTGGAGAGGATAGAGCTGCTCCTTTTAGGCTTATGATAACTCAGCTTCAAAAGCATGCTGAATCTCTGTCGAAGGCCAGAAGTGCTGATAAATCTGAGACAGTAGAAATCATCTTCCAGAAGCTGAGAGAGGAACAACTTAAGTTCCAGAAAGAGACTCGAGAGGTAGATGTTTGCAAGGCCTCTTTCGAAAAGGGTCAATCAGACCGCGAGTCTCTGGTTCTTCAAGTGGAAGCCGCTGCTTCAATTGTCAAGGGCCATGATTAAGCCATTGCTAAAGCTCAAGCTTTCCTAGCCAAAATCACCAAGGAATGTGATGAGTCAATAAGGAATCTGGCTGATTTGTCGCGTCGGAGGGATAATATATCCAGGGATCTCCAAGCGATGCAAGCTGAATTGGAGTCACTGGAGGCTGCTGCAGCGCAGAATGTTATTGCTAATGACGAAGAACTGCGTTGCCAAGCTACTGTTCAAACTTATGAGATCCTTCAGCAAGACATTGATGACGCAGAGGAGAAAATAAAAGTTCTCTTGAACCATTGAATTGTAGAACTCTTGCATACACTGCTTTAGGCTCCTCTTTCTTTTCCCCTTTTTTTTTTTGTAATAGTTCCCTTATCGTTTATGGAGAACTTCATTTCAGCCTTCCGAGGCGTAATTTTGCAATTATTCTTCAAGGATTTGTGACGAACTTGCCATTTTTTTTTTGCTTGAAGTTCGCGAACTATCATAAAACTCTGGTATCTGTATATCTGTTATGCGACTTTCTTAAGTTACGTGAATTTTAGGGGTTCGTGGATTTACTCAATCCATATCTAACCCGCGACCCGGGTTCCAGAACTCTGGTCCGGGATGCCTCGTCTGGGAGTTCGCGGAATAGACCACAGATTTTTCAGAATTTGTAGAGACTTCTGTGAGCCGTGGGATCCAGCCGTTTGGTCGTGGAATTCCAAGCATTGCATGCCTCTATTGATGACGAGATCTCCGGGTTGCGATATCTAAGCGTCCCATACAACAGCAATATATTCTGTTGAGATCTGAACTGAAAATCTTGACCGGAGATCTCGGTCTTATCTCTTCTAAACTGGAGTCATAGTTAGCAGCTCGCCTATATAAGGCACATGATCTCTTCAATGAAGGATCATTCAGCCGTGAGAAAATTTCTTCTTGACTCTTTTCTCCTTCTCTCTTTTGTAATCGATCCACCAACGCAGCTATGTTTTCTTCTCCTTCAACCGAAGTGATGGATAGGAGTTGGCATATCACAAGACCTCCGGATTGCATCAATCCAGCGGGGTGTCTCACCGACAAGGTCCTTCTGACCGTAGTCATTTTCCTTAATTATGGTATATCTCTTTTTCTGATTCATACCCTCCTCCTCTTTTTATTTCTTTTTAATGAGGATTTGTTTTGGCTACAGGAGATAACCGTAGTCATTCTCCTTAACAATGGCCCAGACCCAATGAGCTTGTAATTGCTTCCAATGCCTCAAGGGGCTTGGAAGGTCTCATGTATCTTTCATGAGAGAAAAGATTTCAGGTCTGGGGCATTGTTTTTCTTCTTTCCTAGTATCCCGCAAGGTTGGGATACTAATGACCAGGATCTTGAATTTGCGCAACCCGTCAGCTATATAGCTGGGGTCGCATTCGGTATGCCCAGTTTTGAACTAATCAATTCACTGGCATCATCCCTGGGAGAATCAACCAGGAGGTCCCTGACTATGGTCGGAAAGAAGAAACAAGATTATGCTTTTTAAGCCATCCTAAAGAAAAGGAGGCTACAAGAGCAAATTGGAAGTAGAGACCAGGGAGCAAACTTTTTGATCTGAACCATGCCGAAAGAGGCGGTTACAGAAGCAAGTCTGTCATTCCAGAAGAAGGGCCTGCAAAAGCAAACTTTTGATCTGAACCATGCCGAAAGAGGCGGTTACAGAAGCAAGTTTCCACATTTTTTTTAGTGATTTGTATTTACTCTTATTGGTTATATAGCACTTAGAGAATTCTCTGTAATTTTGTTCTGATGATGAATAAAGAAGTTCTTTTCCTTCTACGTAACTGAGAGTATCTGAAAGATGATTCTGATGTTGATTACCAGAGGTAACTGTTAACTTGATAATTTCGAAATGGATCAGAATTTTCTAAGTACTCAAAACTACTATGAATGAATGAACTTCTTTGTTGATAAACTTGATTCGCCAAATATGTTATTTACTTGGCAAATCTTTGGTGGACAGGGATATCTGATTCGCCAGAGGTAATTTTTAACTTGGCAATTTTTTTTGAAAAAAAAAAAATTTGGTTCGCCAGAGATAATGTTTAACTTGGCAAAAAAAATAAAAAAGTCTGATTCGCCAGAGGTAATTTTTAACTTGGCAATTTTTAGAAGGAGAATCTGGTTCGCCAGAGGTAATTTTTAACTTGGCAAATTTTGATAGAAGAAAAATCTGGTTCGCCAGAGGTAATTTTTAACTTGGCAAATTTTGATAGAAGAAAAATCTGGTTCGCCAGAGGTAATTTTTAACTTGGCAAATTTTGATAGAAGAAAAATCTGGTTCGCGAACTAAAGGCTTTTTAGTCCGGAACCAAGAACTTTCATTGACGAAGTTTTGATTACAGAGAAACTTTTTGCTCATGGCTAGCATAGAACGACCCAGGCTGTATTATAACTGGTGTTCTGCAATTTTGCTAAGGATAATACTTCTTCATGAACTTGCCGTTGATTGGCATTAGGACCTTATCACCATTAGGTTTTGTTAACCGATACGCGCCGTTGGAGTAGACCGTATCAATGATGAAGGGTCCCTTCCACTTTGGCTGGAACTTTCCCCTAGGCTTCTGGCTTGTTATGATTGGTCTTCTAACTGACGGATCAGATCACCTTTCTTAAAAGTCATTCGTTTAGCCTTTTTGTTAAAGGTTCTGAAGATCCTCGCCTGGTATAGCTCGATACTCTGTTGAGCTTCTAAGCGTTTGTCATCCAAGGCTTCTAACTCTTGGAGCCTTTGCTGATGCTTTTCTTCTTCTGTCATCCTTGTTGTTAACGCGACTTGGAATGAAGGGATTTGGATCTCCAAAGGCAAGACCACTTCTGATCCATATACCAAGGAGAACAGAGTGACATTGGTGGGAGTTCGGACTGTGGTTCGGTATGCCCACGGACACTCTCCGAGCTTTTCGTCCCAATCCCGTTGATTGGATGACACAAACTTCTTAAGAAGTTTTATAATGGTCTTATTAAAGGCTTCTGCTAGACCATTGGCTGCCAGGTAGTATGGTGATGAAGCCACATCTTCGATCCTATATTTGTTGCAGAATCTAGAGTACACTTGGCTCACGAACTGAGGTCCGTTGTCGTGAATTATTCTTCTAGGTACCCCGAAGCCATAAAGCACATGGTGCTTGATGAACTTGACAATATCCGACAATTTTACTTCGGTTAGGGAGATGGCCTCAGTCCACTTTGAAAAGTAATCAGTTATGGCCAAAATGAACCGATGTCCTCTCGTTGATGGCGGAGAAATTGGCCCTATGATATCCATGCCCCATTGCTCAAACGGCCATGACGTAGCCGTCGGGTGGAGATATTCTGGAGCTTGATGTATAAAGTCTGCATGTATTTAGCAGGCCCTACACTTCTTGGCGTAGTTGACTGGTTCTATCATCATCTTAGGCCAATAATAACCCATCCTTCGGATTCTATTCCAGAGTTTCGGTCCTGGCTGATGTGCTCCGCAGATGCCAGCGTGAGCTTCTTCGAGTACTTTTTGAGCTTCGCGGTTGGAAAGACAGCGAAGTAAAACTCCATCGTAGGATTTCCTGTAAAACGTCTGGAGTTCCCCGTTGTAGTAAAACCGGATGGCCCTTCTCTGAATGGCTTTGGCTTCTTTTGAACTTTCGGGTAATATCCCGTAAAGGACATAGTCTATATAAGGAAAACGGCAATCCCTTGGCTCCAAGCTAGACGCGCAAGTGTCAGCTTCGTTTCTTGTGGTTTTTTCGCTTCTTCTTTGAGCTTATCCTTTGAACAGAACAATTCCTCGCTGCTTACCATAATTTGCCTTTTTGCATGCTTGGGCAAGGCTAATGTAGCAGCCAAGGAAGCTAGCGAATCCACATATCTATTGAGGTGGCACTTTATGTGGCTGATATAGAAGCCAGTAAAACCGTTAGCGACCTTGATCACCTCATGATAATACGACAGGAGGTATTCATGTTTGATTTCGTACTCCCCTTTTATTTGGTTTACAACGAGTTGAGAGTCCCCATACACCTCCAAATATTTGACCCCCACTTGTTTGGCTATTCTTAAGCCGATTAGGAGGGCGTTGTATTCCGCGACGTTGTTGGAGCACGAGCTTGTCAATGAGTAAGCTTGAGGAATTATGCGGTTGTGAGGAGAGACGAGAACAACTCCCACCCCCGCTGTCGTCTTTCCTTTGGATCCCATTCGGGAGGCACCATCAAAGAAAAGTTGCCATACACCTTTCGAAATCGTATTTGATTCGGAAGACCTTCTCGAACCATCCATTTCTGGAATTAGATTTCGTTCCTCCAATTCTCCTGGGATTTGTTCATAAAACCTCGAGTATGTCGGAACTGGATGTTCGGCCAAGAAGTCGGCCACGGCCTGTCCTTTGATAGACTTCTGTGGGACAAAGTGCATATCATATTGTGATAGCAAAATAGCCCAATTGGATAGTCTTGAGTTTAATGACCCGGGTTTAGTCATTGATATTCTCAGGGGGTTAACTCTCGATACAACGTGGATAATTTGTCCAACTAAGTAGTGTCGCATTTTCTGTATTGCGAACACCAATGCTAGATATTCTTTTTCCGCGGAATTATACCGGTGTTCCGCCCCGATCATTATTCTGCTGAGGTAGTAAATGGCTTGCTCGTGGCCTGACTCATTCTTCTGTGCTAGCAAAGCGCCCAATGAATGGTCCATAGCCCTTACATATAACTGGAAGGGCCTTCCCGAAGCTGGGGACACGAGCACTGGTGGTTTCGTGAGATATTGTTTGATCTCTTCAAAAGCTTTTTGGCATGCGTCATCCTAGATAAACGACACTCCTTTCCTCATAAATCTGGTGAAAGGTTGACATTTACCGAATAAATTCGATATAAATCTGCGAATGTACGCCAACCTGTCTTGTAACCCTCTCAACTCTTTGAGGTTACGGGGAGGTGGCATGTCTTGGATAGCTTTGACTTTGTCTGGATCAAGATGTATTCCTTTCGAAGTTACGACAAAGCCGAGGAATTTGCCACTAGAGACCCCCAGGAAAGACTTAGCTGGATTCATCTTGAGCTGGTGCTTCCTCATGAGGTCAAACACTGTCTTCAAATCTTTCAAGTGATTTTCTTTATTTCTGCTTTTAATTGCTAGGTCATCTACGTAGCACTCCACTGTTTTTCGGAGGTGCTCTTGGAAGATTGCATGCATGGCGCGTTGATACGTAGCGCCTGCGTTCTTTAGGTCAAAGGGCATGACTGTATAGCAGTATACTCCGAGTGGTGTCCTGAAGGACGTATGCTTCTCATCATCGGGATACATCTTTATTTGGTTATATCCCGAAAATCCATCCATGAACGTCATGCGCTCATACCCACAAGTATTATCTATCATGATATCAGTGATGGGTAATGGTAATTCGTCTTTGGGACAAGCCTCATTCAAATCCCTAAAGTCTATACAAACTCAGATTTTTCTGTTTTTCTTGGTCACGGGAACTATGTTTGCGACCCAATCAGGGTGTTGTTCCTCGCGAATAAAGCCTGACGCGATCAACTTTTTGATTTCAGCTTCTATAACTTCCATGATTTCTGGGCGGAATCTTCGTTGTTGCTGCTTTACTGGCTTAGCTTCTGGTCGGATCTTCAATTTGTGAACCGCCATGCTTGGATCCAACCCTGGCATCTCCTCATAACTCCAAGCGAAAATATCAATGTATTCGCGGACGAGAGATATCAATTCTTTCCTTTCTTCTGAGGATAGGTTCTCACTTATAAATATGGGTTTAGAATTCTTTTCATCTCCCATATTGATTTGAATCACTTTATCTTCAGTTGGGGGCTCCCGTTGTTCAAACTGAATCTCCCACTCCCTATTAAGATGCCTACTCCAAGGGTCGTCTCTTACTGGTGAGGTTTCTTCCAAATCTTCGTCTTCTTGGATCGCGGAAGTCATGTCCGCGGATACCTCATGGAAGATCACCCCTGTGCAGACATCTGAATCCCAGCATGATGATTCTGATGAATGATCGTACTGTCTTTCCTTAGCTTTGTCGCTTGAGGAGGCCTCGGAAGTGGTGACGCATCCCAACCCCCTGCCGATTTTCTGGTAGTAGTGTGGCGTCTTCCCTCCTGGTGCATGGAGCGGTTATCATCATCTTTATGATGTTCTTCTTCTTCTCGATTGTTATGAGGACCATGACCTTCTTCTTCGGTCTTCTTTCCTGTATCCTTCAGTTTAGCTTTTTCTAACTCCATCAGAACGTGTAGCATATCTTTATCTTTAAGCTCGCTGATGGCGTTCTGCTGCTGCTGAATATGCCTATCTTGCTCCTCCATCAGACATCTGTGATTCAGCCATAACAGACTTGGCTATATCTTCTTCATCAGATGAGATCCCCGCCATTTGTCTATAATTCATAGAGATCGCCACCCCACTTTTGAGTCGAGTGTGGCAAAAAACTCCTCGCTCTTCGTTGGATGGATCTTTTGAACTCGAAGAGAGCTCTGGGTCAGAAGTTTCTTCTTCAGAGACTTTCTTCGCCTTCTTTTTCTTCTTCTTTTCTCCAATGCTTATCATGTTGGAGGTTATCGCGGGGTATTCCGGTTCAGAAAACTCGAGCCCGCGTCGTCTCCTTTTTGCCAATTGGGATGACGATGTTGACGGAGACGATAATCGACAAAACACCGAGGATCGGGCACGAGTTGAACAATGACAATGAGACAGTACTGTATTGATCAGTCGTTTACAGTGGCATTGAGATACATGGGATTCTTCTCTTCTTTTGTTTAGAAGTTCCCTAAGATCTCTTGCACTTGAGTCCCTTGTGATGGGCTCATTTGAAAGAGATAACTTCAGCGACGGTGGAGTTTCAGCCTCGCGGGTAGGCATGCTCCTTCTGCGAATTTGAGATTCGCGAGCTTCTTCTCCCCTTGGGACGCGAATGTATGCTCCGCGTTGTTTATGGACAGCTTTGATGAGTTCATTTCGTTTCCTGTAGGAAACGTGAATGAATCTTTCTGCATCTTGACCAACCTCGCCCTTAGGCTTCCATATTTGGATTGTAGGTTTCCGCCGAGATGAGTTGACAGTTTCTTTTTGTTGTGCGTTCCTGTGAAGGGCACGAGCTTTGCTTCTCCTCAGGTTTCTTCTCATTGTACGAGTGAGAGGAACCTCCTTCTCCGCATGACAGCTTTGCGGAGCGGGTGGTGGTCACTTCCCCTTGTTGAAGTGGATACCTTGGTCCACTTTGCTTGAGAGATCAAGAGTCTTTATCGGAACTGACAGAGAGCCCGTTGTTAAAGAAGGGGATTTCGGACTATCTTGGTCTGTCGACTCCCTCAACTGGGCTATTACCATCTCCTTGGGAATTGACCCCTTGGAGATTTTATGGTATCCCCTTAGGGAAGTAGGGCTCTTGGAGCCTGAAGAAAGAAATTCTTCATACCTTTGCTGGTCGACGGAAATGGTGAGCGAGTCGACCATAATACCAGCTGGAATGTTGTAGGATTGAGCCACCACCAAGTCACCAGAGGTGATGGTGTTCCCCAGCGGAGTCGCCAATCTTCTGTTCTCCATAAAAATTGAATTTCTCTTTACTGGCAATCTTTCAATAAAGGATTACAATCGGACGGTTTCCCATTTACAGAAGATGAGGAAGATGGACTTCCTCTTTATTTAAGGCTGGGTTTCTAGGTAGCTATGGAGGACGATCCTACTCTCCGTTGACACTCCGTGCAATCTCTCTCAGTTGGCTAAAAGGAAAAGAAAAAAAAGAGTCTCTTTTCTCTTGATCACAGGGGGTAATTTCTGGGAGAAGACGTCTGTCTCTGTCTGTCTGTCTTGTTTTATTTTGTGTATGTCTCTTTCGCTTCCCGCCTTTTATAGGGGGTTTGGAGTAACGTCCCGCCATATTTGCTCGACTGTTAGCTCCCACTACTCGAGAAGTGCCGCCATATTCGTTAGGCTGTTGCTCCCACGACCGAAGTGACGCCGCTGCATTCGTTTGGCAGTTAGCCCCATGATCCGAGGTGGCAATTCTTCTGTTCGGGTTGGGTAACTTTGTATTAAACCCCCACCCGAGAGCTATGGGTAGTATTGCGAATCTCAGCTTTAGATTCGCGAACCTGTTCTGTTGTCTGGATCGCGGACCTCAGTTTCTTAGATTTGCCGACCTCAGTTTCTTAGATTCGCGGATCCGATGAGTTGCGGGCTTCTGTCTCTGAACTCGTGGATCTGCTTTGTTTTTCCAGGATTTTTTGCCGACAATGGAGTGCTACTTTTTCTAGTCAGGCCATTGCATCTATTGCATCTCCTTGTTCTATCCTTACTCACCACATTCCTGACCTTGTTTCCCATGACAGATAGGTGGGGTAGCAACATGTTGTTGTTCTTGTTGTACCTGTTGTTCCTATTAGGCGTGTCGAGCATTCATGCTTCTTTGCATGGTGGTATCTGTAAATGGCTGTACGGGAAGTTCAAATGTGTCATCTCGTGATGGATGGACTCCATTATTCGTGCAAATTTTTGTTACTATAGATGGTAGGAATAAGTGAGGGTTTGCCAATCTCGAATGCTGGATACACTCATGGGCTTGACCCATGCATTGAACTATCGTGAAGTACATGATGAGTGCAACATTATGTTCAATAACATAACGTCTCTTGAATATAGTTCAATTATTGTGGAGGATATTAGGATGTTATATTTAATAAGAAGGCTTACCAAGACATACTCCTTTCTAATATAGCCCACCTTTAATAAACTCTCATTGAATGCAACATTGCTGAGATTCTCACAGAGCTCTTCGAATCGATGGGAGCTGCTTGGTATATCATTCACAATCTCCATAAAAGATGGGTGTTTCTTAGGCATATCAGAAATAGGGATTGTCCTTAAAAATTTTTGTCTTGTGAATGACACTTCTTTGCCCCTTACTATGGCGTATTCATGTTGATTCCCAAGTGTCAGTTACAGATTAGCATATAACTTAAGCACGATCTCATTACATGCCGGCTTGTGTGTATACCTTGTGTATACCTCTAACTATGCAGGCTGCATTTGTGCTCTGAATGCCAAATTTTCATTTATCTTCAAGTAATTGACTGTACGTTCGAACCAAAGTTTAAAGTTTTCATACTTCTCTAAAATTTTCTTATTCGTTTTTGCAGCTGTCGTTCTCTATGGAGATGGGCCAAAGGATTCCACTCTCGACCTCTTAGAAACTGTCTGTTTCCTTAGTCCCATTCTGCAAATATTAACCACAAAAAAACTTAACAAAATATTATTATTTCTTTAGAAATTATGCATGAATTTATTACATATATTATATATGATTATCCTATTTTAATTTAACTACTTTTTCTTTCCCCTTCCTTTTAAAATTAAATTCAATCACACAATTCCATATTTTCCCAATTTCTCTTTCAAAAATTATCAAACTCTACTTCAATTCAACTATTTTACATGAATTTGATATATAACAATTATTCAAGAAACCCATAAAATATTATGCTAAAAAGTTGAGATTTTTATTTCTTTTACCATTGATTTTAGCATATAATTTCAATAATTTCATGAAATTCATCAAAAATCTTCATAACTTTGGTAAACTATCCCAAAACTACTAAGAAGTAAGGATCTAACTTCAATTTACTCAAATTCGTCTATATAAATGGTAGATCTAGATTTTTGAGACAAAAATCTACTTTTTACAAAGAACAAATCAAAGAGAAATCGAAGAGAAGAGAATTTACATGCTTGAAGATTGATGAAAATTTGAAAGAAAATATGTGGGAGCAGTTTTGGCTGTCGAAAGGAGAGATTTTGGGCGCAGGGTGCAATAGAAAGAAGGCTAAAGTTTGATTGTGGAAAAAAAGAAACTCAATGATCTATTTATAACTAAGTTTTTCTGTCGACAGCTACCGACAACGGCTTCGATAGCCACTCTTGGGCAGATTATTTTTTTTTCTGCTTTTATAAGACCCGCTGTCGATAGTTGCTTTGATAGTGGCCCTCTGTTGAGATAGCTGTCGAGCCAATTTTTTATTTTTTACTGTTATTTATTGTTGGTTCCTAAATTATTATTATTCCTAATAAATAGTTGTTAACTCCTAGTTCTAAAATTAATTATAAACTAAAAGGTTGTTCCTAATTCTAAAGTTTGTAACTATGAAAGATTTTTGTTTTTGAAAATTTGAAAATTTGAAAATTTTGAAAACTTTGAAGAAAAAAGAAAGAAAAAAAATATAAAACAATATAGTTGAAACAATCATGGCTATCAAAACTAAGTTATCTTTATAAGCAATCTTTCTCCAACTTAAAATGCACATTGTCCTCAATGAATCAATTTATCCATTTAACTAATCAAGAACAAGTAAAATTTAAGAGCAAGAACTTAGAAATTATCTTGGTCTGATACTCATGACGTAACAACTGCAAAATAAAATTGTTAATACATAATATACAATGATACACACCTATCTTCGTTTAGCTTGTATCAATGAGATGTTGGAGGATCCGATAGATTATGAGATTCCTCCGAGTGCTTTGGAAATTCAAAATAGTGTTTCAATCGTTTCATATTTACTTTGAACATATGACCATTATTTGGATTTTCGTATCGATTGTGTCATGTGGATATACACTTTTAACTATGAATGGTCTTCTCCACCGTGAACGCAATTTTCTTGAAAATAGATAAAGGTATGAATCACATGATAGCACTTTGTCATTAGAGTAAAAAATGCAGCGTGTTATATGGTGATCATGTCATATTCTCATTTTCTTCTCTGAAATGCGTGAATTATCATATGCATCACGTCTTATCTTGTCCAACTCATTTATTTATAGCTTTCACAATATGCTAGCTGAATTAAGATCGAGATCCACTGATTTGATTGCCTAATACGCTGTATGTTCTATCTTTACATGCAAATGACAAGCTTTTCGATAGACTATTCTATATGGAGACATGCCTAAGGGTGTTTTATATGCAGTACGATATGTCCATAAAGCATTGGTTAGCCTAATCAACTAATCTTTTCGAGACAGATTAACCATTTTCTCTAATATTTGCTGGATTTCCCTATTGGCTAGCTCAACTTATCCATTTGACTATGGGTGATAAAGTGTCAAAATCTTGTGCATGATATAATACTTCTTCATTAAATTTTCAAAGATTTTATTACAGAAATGAGAACCCCCATTGCTTATTATGGCTTTAGGAACTCTAAATATGGATAATATACATTCCTTTAAAAATTTAATAATAGTATGTTGATTATTGTTTCTACATGCTACAGCTTCTACCCATTTACAGACATAATCGACCGATATGAGGATATAAACATATCCGTTAGAAATAGGAAACGGTCCCATGAAGTCAATACCCTAACAATCAAATATCTCAGTTGCAATCATAGGTGTTAAAGGCATATCATTCTTTCTGGTTGAATGCCCTAGTTTCTAACATGACTTGCATCTTTTATAAAATTCATATGCATATATAAACATAGTAGGCCAATAAAAAGCACATTGGAGTATTTTGGCAACTGTCTTTTTAGATGAAAAGTGACCCCTACATACTTCTGTGTGACAAAAAGTAATTATACTTTGAATCTCATCATCAGGCATACAATACCTAATGATTTGATCTGAGCAATATTTAAATAAGTAAGGGTCATCGAAAAGAAAACAGCGTACCTCGTATAAGAATTATTGTTTATCTTGCGCATTCTGGTGATTCAATGTGATTCAACATTTCACTTACAGTAAGAAAATTAATAATATCCGCATACTAGGAAGTTATTATAATTGAAAATAGCTGCTCATTAGGAAACAACTCCCTAATTGGTTTCTTATCATTTTCGAAACTTAGTCTAGAGAGGTGGTCTGCAACTATATTCTCTAATCCCTTTTTGTCTTTAATTTCAAGATCAAACTCTTGGAGCAACAATATCCATTGGATTAGTCATGGTTTTGCAAATTTTTTTGACAAAAGATATTTGAGCGTCGAATGATCTATTAAAGCAACTACATGTGAGCCTAAAATACATGAACGAAATTTATCGAAAGCAAAAACTATAGTTAGAAGCTCCTTCTCTACTATGGTATAATTTGTCTGAGCGTCATTGATAGTCTTGCTAGCATAGTAGACCACATAGGGCGTTTTAACTCTTTGTTTCCCTAGTACAGTTCTAATTACATAATCACTTGCATCACACATGATCATGAATGGAAGTGACCAATCTAAATGTTGCATTATTGGCGTAGTGATGAGCAGCATCTTCTTGAGCGTTTTGAAAGCTGTTTGGCATACTTGTATTCGTTCAAACAGCACATCTTGTACAAGAAGGTGAGAAAAGGTCTAGCAATAGTACTAAAATATTTTATAAACCTTCTATAGAAATCTGTATGCCCTAGGAGTGAACGTATGTCTTTCACAGTTTTAAGTATTGGTATTTTGGTAATAGACTCAACCTGAGCCTTATCTACTTCCATCTCTTTAGATGAAACTATATTGCCCAACCAATACCTTTTGTAACCATGAAGTGGCATTTTTACGAATTTAGGAATAGAATTTTTTGTTGACATATTTGAAGTATAGATCCTAAATTAGTCAAACAAGATTTGGAATTATTTCCAAATACAGAGAAAACGTCAATAAAAACCTCTAGATAATCTTCAAACATATCGCTTAAAATACTTATCATACACCTTTCAAATATTGCGGGCACATTACACAATCCAAATGGTATTCTTCTAAAAGCAAAACTACCAAAGAGACACATAAAAGTTGTCTTTTTTTGTCCTCTAAAACAATTTTAATTTTAAATTAGCCAGAATAACCATCAAGAAAACAATAAAATTCATGCCCATCAATTCTTTCAAGTACTTGGTAAAGAAATGGTAATGAAAAGTGATTTTTGTGTGTTACTTGATTTAGCTTTTGATGATTGATGTACATATGCAAACTCATAGTAGTATGAATGGGTATCATCTCTCCATCCTCGTCTTTAATTACTGTTACTCTACTCTTTTTCATAATAACTTGGGTTGAACTCACCCACTTACTATTAGCAATTGGATAGATGACTCTTGCACTAAGTAATTTTAACACTTCGATTTTAACCACTTCCTTCATAGCAGGGTTAAGCCTTCATTGCATTTGTCTAATAGGCTTGGCTCCATCTTCCAAAGTAATGCGATGTGTGCAAATAAAGAGGTCCATACCTTGATGTCTGTCACATTCCACCAAGAGCTCTATTATACTTTCGCAATATCAATAGTAGTCGCTCTTCCTAATTCTCCTCAAGATGTGCTGAGATAACTAATGGAAAATTTTTCTTAGGTCCCAAAAACACATACTTGAAATTTTTGAGTAGCGGTTTGAGCTCAAGTATTGGTGCTTGGATGTCAAATGGTATCAATTTCTTTATAATTCGAGATAACTCTTCGTACACTTCCTTTGTTGGGATCCATCTCATGATATTCGAACATTGAGCATAAGTTAAATGTTTTATAATTTCAGTGATATGTTTGGATCAGAGATATTCATGGAAGTCATCCCATTATTTATGCCATTTCCAGACGATCAGACATGCACAATGATACACAATATCTCCTTCATCTTGGATTTGTTCACTATAATTAATGTCTTGCAATTCATCATTATCTATATTCGGTTATTTCTGAACATTAAAAACATTCAGTTCAAGAGTCATATTTACGAATAAAAATTTCACCACACCATTCCTGCAACTAATATTTACATTAACCATAGTTAAGAATGGATGTTCGAGAATAACTAGAATATGAAAACGTGAGTTCTTTACTAGTGCAGTATTGATAACTATAAAGTCCATAGGAACATAAAAGTTTTTATTTGCACTAGAATATCTTCCACAACACTCTTAAAAAGCCTTTTTGATCTATTGGCTAATTGTAGTGCGACCGTATAGGTTTAAGTTCTCTTAGACCTAGGTGCTTTTATACTGAAAATGGTAGAAGATTTACACTAGACCCCAAATCTAGCAAAACTTTTTCTATATTATGTTGATCTATCACATAAAAAAAATAGTAGGACATCCAAGATTCTTATATTTAAAAGGTATTTTAGAGCAGAATAAGCACTTGCCTGCTATGTGAGAAATGCTTTCTTCAATACATTGTGACGTCTTTTGATAGTGCACAAGATTTTCAAGAACTTTGCGTATGAGGGGACTTTTTTAATTGCTTTTAGCAGAGGTACATTAAGCTGTACCTGTTTGAAAATCTCTAAAATATTAGCATAAGATGCATTAATAAATCTTAGACTTTAATCTTTGAGGAAATGGTATAAGTGGTTTATAATCTGTGGAAGTGGTTTTTTTAGAATTGTCATCTTTAGTTTGTTGCACTGAACCATTGCCTTATTTCTCCTTAGTATTTTCTTTTGAATTAGACTCATCAATCACTTTACTATTTCTCAAATTTATTGTAGCTGTTATCTCAGGTATATCATTTTCGATGGAATAAATAAACGCATTTATACTTTTGACTTTACTTGAAGTACTGGCCTCTAGTTAAGATGATAGCTTATCTTTTCTCTTTCTTTTGTAATGTGGAATTGAGGTGGCTTATCTGTGAGTGGATATTGCTGAAGGCAGTCGCATTCAGACTGTTGGTTGTTTGCTATGACTGAATAAACTATTGTTGCACTTGGATCATCTTATCCATTCTCTGCTGTATCTACAAGAAATTATCCTTAAAATTTCTCTTCGGTGGTAATTGGTACACCGAATGTTGATTAGTTGATTGGACATATTGTTGAGGTGGATTAGTGGGTGGCTTATTTTGATTATTAAATTATTATTGAGGACTCTGTTTCCATTGATGATTTAGATGATTTCTCCAACCGAGATTATATGTCTTTGAATATGCTTTGTTCGTTTGTTGAGAGAAATATTAAAGATATTAGCTTGTTCATTTAATACTTATTTTAAAGCTGGAAGTGTTGGACATTCACGAGTGACGTGCCCTTCCAATTTGCAAATATCACAAACTTCTAAAACTTCTTCTATTGCTTTAACTATTTCAGTTTTCTTTGCAAGCAAATCTTTAAATTTCTTAATAATGGAAAGAAATCATGCAGTTATATCTTCAGTTTTTCCCAATTTAAGAAGTCTGCCTCTATACTGAGATTTTTCTTTCAATTGGATCTAAAGTACCCTCAGTTTTCCAGGTTTGTGAGTTTTTGGCAAGTGAATCAAGATAATTCCATACTTTCTCAACATCTTTGTTTAAGAATTCACCATTGCACATAGTTTCTACAAGTTGCATGGTTATAATGTTTAATCCTTGATAGAAGATACTTACGGTCCTCCATATCTCGAAACCGTAGTGTGGGCATGAGAGTATCAAATCTTTAAATCTATCCCAACATTGGAACAATGGTTCATCTTCTTTCTGTTGAAATTTGACAATTTGCTTTTGCCTATAATTTGTTTGATGTGAAAGAAAGAATTTCTTTAAAAATTCTCTTTGCATTTCATCCCATCTTCCTATTGAATTGGGTCATAAAGATTGTAGCCATATCTTCACTTTATCCTTTAGGGAGAATGGAAAGAGTTAAAAAATAAATTGCTCTACAGTAATAATTTAAAGATTAACAGTAGAGCAAACTTTTTCAAATTCTCGAAGGTACGAATATGGATTCTGTAAATTCATCTCATGAAATTTAGGCAAAAGTTAAACTACTCCAGATTTAATCTCAAAGTGTCCCATATTCAAACGAAATACAATGCATGAATATTGGGTTGTGCTATAAGGTTGTAGATAATCTCGTAAACTTCTCCCATTGCCTCCATGATGACTATGATTATTATTTGTATTATTATTTCCAAATCTGTTATAATTATTATTCATGTTGTTATTATTATATTAGTGCTCATGTCATGAAGTGTTCAGTGGATTTGAAGTATGTGTGGATCTGAATACGATCGAATTAGTCTACCATTTGAAATTCTCCTCTAACTGGTTATGGAAATTCAGAATCGCAAAAATTAATAACGTAGCACTCATAATCTATACTAAAGTGTAACACAATAGTGTAGATCCGGTAATGGTGCCAAAAATTTAACTGCGACCTAAATCGTACACTTCCAAGTATAAGAGATCGATAAGTAATATAAGGATAGTAATACAAGATCGTTCTTTTGAAAATCGTTTTGTAATTGTGTGATACTAAGAATAAATTATGGAATTAAAAAGAAAATAAAGATTGGATTTTTATTAACTAAAAACTAAAACTAAATTAATAAGGACATAAATTTACTTTAATTAAAATTGTTGGACAGGCGAATGTAATTTCCCATAGTATAATTTACTCAATATATTTATGTTCTTTTATCTTAGTTGCATAGATCACGTAGTCTTCCTACACTCAAAAAATAAATCAATGAAGCACAAAATATATAAACTTGCAAACTTCATTTAAATAATTTTTCATAGTTAATCCTATATGAATTTTGAGTTTATCTGATAAGTATTATATATTGTATTTTTCTTCCCATATTTTATCTATTTTTGTATATAAATAATACTATGATACTGCAGAGACTGCTATGGGACTATGATACTTTAGAGACTCGAAGCTCAATACAGTCATCAAAATCAAAGGATTAAAAGAACACAACGAAGCAAAAAAATTATTGGGCCAGTACTCCACTTCTTTGCCGCTATTTGGCGGCATTGGCTGCTAATTGGCGGCATAGTGGGACTCAAATTGGGTGAAGTTTTTACGAGGGCTTCGTTGTAATTTGGTAGTATCTCTATTGTATTCAGATTAGGGTTATATTTTCCAAACCAATATATATTGGCCATATCCTTGTAATCTATGATTTTCATGCCAAAATTTTGTACTCGTTTTTAATTTAATAAAATTAGGGTTTTGCTATGACCACAATACTGGACTTCAGAGGTAATTCTCTTTATTCTTTAATTTTTCTTTAGTTAATTTATTTTAATTGCTTTCTACTTTAGATTTATTTTCTTTCTAGATTAGGTTTAATTGTTTTCTATGAATAAAAATTTTATTTTGCTTGTTAGAAATATGAGTAGCTAATTTAGCTTAGTTTTAGGATGTAGATGAAATTAGGATCCACCATGTAATTACTCTCTAGAATTTTCTTCTTAAATAAAATAAATAAAGACATGATTTTTCTATGAAAAAATTAAAATATAAGAACTTTAAGATTAATAGTTTGATAGGTTATACTTGAGTTAAGTTTCTTGATAACCTATACTTAGGGTTTGGAGTTGTTGGTTTTCATCTTATTCAAAGAAATATCTAATAATTTAGTTTATTTTTTTTATAAAAAGTAGTATTTTTGATGAGTTATACTTGCATACCACTTGATAGCTTATGCTTGGACACTTTAAATAAAAATTAAACTAAAAGATCAAATTTTTATGATAGAAGAAGATAATAAAAATAAGAACATGGTTGGAAACTAGTGGATTCTAGATCCTAAACTAATTAGAATAACTCTCAAATCCGACTTAGAATCCTTTGTTAGTTCGTTAAACTATAGAATTAGTAAGAATCGCAAAAATACCTAAGATCTCTATGGGACGACCGGTATAGCGCTATAACCGATACTGTACGCTTGCAGTAAATTATCACATCAAGTTTTTGGTATCGTTGCCGGGGAGCGACGGTATTTTTCTTACTTTTTCTAACGTTTTACGGGTTAATAGTATGTGTTGAGTGTGCAGGGATCAGAAAGTGCAGATATAGGAAAATAAAAGGGATCAGCGAAGCCTCAGAACTACTTAGCAGAAACCAGAGAGTCAAACTCTCTAGTTTTGCCGTTATTTGGTAGCAAGAGCTGCTATTCAGCAGCAATCCAGGTATTTTCTGACTCCAATTTTTTTGCAATTCTGTGTTTTGGTTCTCTGGTTCTGTAAAAAAAATATATAAAAAAAATTAGGAATAGTAGGAATCACATTTTTATTTGATCATATTTATTCCACCGTTTTATCTCCACCACACCCCATTTCTTGCATTAGTTTAGGAAATTCATGCATTTATTCACAGTCGCTGGTTCATGCCACATTGGACCCGTGATTAATTTGGTTGACTAGTGAGATCAGATTTGTTCATGAATGACAAGATGGACCAACCGATCCCGATCTTTCAGGATCGATGTTACCTGTTGCGCACATCACTACTATCATGCATCAAACTTCCACATGCAGCGGGTAATCACTACGAGTTGAAGCCACAGTACATTAGTATTCCTGAATTTACTGGTTCTGATTCAGAAGATGCATATCTCTTTATCAGTGAATTTTAAGAAGTATGCGTGATGTTAAACTGCAACACTTATCGGAGGACGCAATTAAACTCTGCTTCATCCCGTTTGCTCTCAAGGATAATGCCAAGAAGTGGTTGTACAATATGCCTACTGACTCAATCACTACTTGGGATGAATTCGTTACGGTGTTTCTTAAGAAGTATTATCCCACGCACAAGATGGCAAGAATTAGGAATCAAATTAATCAATTCCATCAAGTGCCGGGAGAGCCCTTCTGGAAATACTTAGAACGGTTCAAGAAATTATTAGCTCAGCGCCCCCACCATGTGATGAAAAGTGGCGGTTGTGTCAAATCGTGTATGAAGGACTCGATTACACATTCAAAACTCTTCTTGAGTCTATGTGTCAGGGGGAGTTTATGAGAAAGAAAGAGGATGAAGCATGGGACTTTCTTGAGAACGTATCGTGGAAGACCATGGAAGACTATGCAGTGGGAGAGTCCCGCTGAGAAACCCAATGCATCAACTTCTGCACATAAGGGTGGGATCTATAGCGTCGACAGCTCTATAGCTGCTGAAGCTAAGATTGCAGCCCTTATGAGGAGAATTGAGGCATTGGAGACTCCTAGTGCTTCACAAGTGGGTCAAGTGAATCAAATACAAAGTCCCACATGCTTTAATTACGGAACTCCAAATAACATTATGGAGAGGTGTCCACTGTTAGTGAATCCTATGGGTTCCACACTTGAGCAGGCTAATACCTTGTATCAAAGACTCATGAATAATCCATACGCTCTGACATACAATCCTGGCTAGAAGAATCATCCAAATTTTTCTTGGGGTCAAGGGCAATATCAGGGAGCCCGAAACCCCAACATGTAGCCTCCAACCACTGGTCAGTTTCCAAGACCAAATGTAGGTGCTTATCAACATCCAAATGCTTCAAATCATGGGAACAACTAGAATAGACCACTTGTACAAAACAACTCACATCCACAATAGGGGTCTAATAATGATCAAGAAAAGCGACTTCAGCCACTTGAGAAGAACGTTGAAATTCTTCTCAAGTCTTAGTCCAACGTTGATACGTACATGCAAAATCTTATGAAAGTATCAACTAATTTTATTCAAAGAGTAGATTAGAACATGCTCGTGAACTCTCAATCTATTAAGAACGTAGAGCAGCAGGTTGGACAATTAGCAAGTCAAATAAGTGAACATGGCAAGAGTACTTTTCCAAGTCAACATATAATAAACCCTAACGCCAGTTCCTCAAACCCTAATTAGTCACATGTCAACCAAGTTAATGCCATTCACACACTTCAATCTGGCAAGCTGGTTGATAATCACGTAGCCATGCCACCTGATTCCACTCCTATTGCACGGCAGGCTACACTCCCAAATTCCACGATTCTATCGTCACCTCATGATTCATCATTATCATCATCCCATGATCCATCCACTAGCACGACAGAGGAGTTTGGCCTCTCTAAATCTGATCCTCCTATTGACCATACTTATAAGCCAAAGGCTCCCTATCCAAATCAGTTGAAGAAAAATTCTCCTTAGGTTGAACATATTCTTGAGTTATTCAAGCAAGCTAAGGTCAATATTCCTTTTCTTGATGCAATCCAACAAGTACTTTCTTATGCAAAATTCTTAAAAGATTTATGCACAAAGAAGAGAACAACAAATGTTCCAAAGAAAGTCTTCCTAGCTGCTAACATCTCTAGTATCCTCTCTCAGTCTATACCTGTGAAGTATAAAGACCCCGGAAGTCCTACAGTCTCCTTCACTATAGGGATTACAGTGATTGAAAGAGCTTTACTAGATTTAGGAGTAAGTGTCAACTTTCTTCCTTATTTAGTGTACTAGCAGTTAGGATTGGGAGAGTTAAGACCTATAAGGATTACGTTACAGATAGCTAATAGATCTGTAAAGACGCCTATGAGAGAGATTGAGCATGTTTTGATTAAGATTGGGGAGTTTATTTTCCCAGTCGATTTCATAATTCTCAAGACTCAACCTATGGTGGATTCACAGCATTGTATCCCAGTTATTTTGGGACGTTCATTCTTGACCACTTCTAATGTTGTTATTAATTGCCGGAGTGGATCGATGAGACTTTCCTTTGGAAACATGACACTTTATTTGAATATATTCAATCTAGGGCGCCAACCTAGTGATCCACGTGACGAGCCCCTAGAAATGAATATGATCCAAGGATTGTCCAGTGAGCACCAAGAGGAGGAATTCTTTGATGATGTGAATGGTTTAGTTGATGAGAGGTTATTCTTGGATACACTCTATGAGTCATCTAATTATGTATCTTCCACTCGATGGGAACTTCCATCTGAGTCATTGATGACTGAACTGTGAGTTCAGTTATGACCATCTATTGAGTGTCCACCTGAGTTTGGGATGAAGACCCTTCCGAGTCATCTCAAGTATGCTTTCTTGGGTAAGTATGACACACTACCAGTCATTATCCCTGCAGATTTGACTGATGCTCAGGAGGAAGCACTCATATCAGTGTTGAAAGCATATAGGGAAGCCATAGGTTAGAGTATGGCCGATATTAAAGGGGTAAGTCCATCTATAGTGCAGTATAAAATTCATTTACTAAATAATGGATGACCTATAGAAGACCTTCAGTGTAGGTTGAATCTGGTAATGAAAGAAGCTGTGAGGGAGAATATTCTTAAGTGCCTTAACAATGGGATCATCTATCCTATCTCTGATAGTGCATGGGTGAGCTCAGTTCAAGTAGTGCCTAAGAAGTCCGGAGTCACTGTAGTTAAGAGCGATGCAAATGAGTTTATCGCAATGCGTTTGCAGATGAGATGGCGAGTCTGCATTGACTATAGAAAGTTTAATGCTGCAATTAGGAAGGACCACTTTCTCTTACTATTTATCGATTAGATGCGGGAACGGTTGGTCGGACATGAGTTCTATTGTTTCTTAGATGGATACTCTGGCTACAACCAAATTCCCATCGTCTCAGAGGATCAAGAAAGGACCACGTTTACATATCCATTCGGCACCTTTGCATATGGACGCATGCCCTTTGGGTTATGCAATGCACCTGTCACTTTCCAAAGATGTATGGTGAGTGTTTTCTCCGACATGGTTGAACGATTTCTTGAAATCTTTATAGATAATTTCTCTACCTTTGGAGAATCATTCCAAGAGTGTCTGCATCATTTAGAGTTAGTTCTCATGCGTTGTCATGAGAAATATTTGACACTCAATTGGAAAAATGCCATTTCATGGTCAAAAATGGCATAGTATTAGGGCATGTCATCTCAAAGGAAGGTATCGAGGTTGACAAAACTAAGATGGAGCTCATCATTAATCTTCCACCTCCGTGATCAGTGAAAGATATACGCTCCTTTTTTGGTCATGTTGGATTCTATAGAAGATTTATCAAAGACTTTAACAAAATTGTTAGGCCCTTGACATATCTACTGGCCAAGGAAGTGCCATTCAATTTCACACAAGATTGTCTTAGAGCATTTGGGTATCTCAAGAAGGCACTTACCACCACTCCTATCATTCATGCGCTAGATTGGAGTTTACCCTTTGAGCTTATATGTGACGCATCAGATTATGCTATTGGTGCCGTCCTTAGACAACATATTGATAAGCAACCACATGTGAGTTACTATACAAGTAGGACACTCAATGACGCCCAGTTGAATTACTCTACCACAGAGAAAGAGTTTCTGACAGTCATCTTCGCACTTGAAAAGTTTTGCTTTGAAATATTTTTGACCAAGAAAGATGCAAAAGTAAGACTCGTTCGATAGATCCCCTTGTTACAAGAGTTTGACCTTGAGACACTAGACAATAAAAGTGCTGATAATTTAGTAGCTGATCACTTATCTCGCCTGCCCAACGCTCTAACAAATTCTTGCCCCATAAACGAATCATTTCCTGATGAGCAATTATTTGCACTGATGCATAACCATGGTTTGCTGATATTGTGAACTATCTTGTGATAAAATAGATTCCATTCCATTGGTCTAAGCAAGATTGATATAGGTTCTTGTCCCAAGTAAAATTCTTTTACTGGGATGAACCATATCTGTTCAAATATTGTCCATACCAGATCACACGTCAATGCATACCCGATGATGAGATACAAAGTGTCCTCTCTTTTTGTCATGATTTTGCTTGTGGATGACACTTTGGTCCTAGGAAAACGGCTGAAAAAGTGTTGCAGAGTGGTTTTTATTGGCCAACTCTTTTCAAAAACGTTGTGGAATATTGTAAAACTTGCACATGATGCCAATTCGTAGGCAAAATTTCACAGCGCAATATGATGGCTCTGCAACCTATCCTTAAGGTCGAAATATTCGATGAATAGGGTATATAGATTTTATGGGACCATTACCCAACTCATTTGGAAACTAATATATATTAGTCGCTGTTGATTATATTTCCAAATGGGTAGAGTCAATTGCCGCAAAATCGAATTACAATAAAGTTGTTATCAAGTTCTTGAAAGAGTATCTTTTTTCGAGTTAACATTCCTCGAGCTATCATTAGCAATAACGATACTCATTTTACTAACTGGTCATTTGAGGTGCTTATGCAAAAATATTCCAATACCCACAACTTAGCTACACCGTATCATCCACAAATTAGTGAGCAAGTGGAAGTTTCCAATCGCCAAATCAAACTGATTTTGGAAAAAAGAGTGAATCACAATAGAAAAGATTGGTCTTGTAAACTAGCGGATGCATTATGGGCATACCGTGCCGCCTACAAGACTAATCTAGGTATGTCTCCATATCGGTTGATATTTGGAAAAGCATGTCATTTATTGGTAGAGCATGAGCATAAGGCTTTATGGGCCATCAAAATTTTAAATTTAGAGCTCGAAAAAGCCGGCGAGCAGCGGAGGCTGCAACTTAATGAGCTTGATGAGATTAGACAAAATGCATATGATAGTGCTAAGATTTATAAAGAGAAAACTAAAGTATTTCATGACAAAGCGATCATTCGCAAGTCATTTACACCCGGACAAAAAGTTCTCTTATATAATTCGAGACTACATTTATTCCTGGAAAAATTGAGGTCAAGATTGAGTGGACTGTACATAGTACGAACATTGCACCATCACATGCAATTGATCTCGATGATCCTAAAAACGGTAGTTTATTCAAAGTGAATGGTCAAAGATTATAACCGTTTTTAGAGACTTAAGTGAGCGATAATGTGGAGGTCGTGATACTTTATGATCCGATCTATGCATAGAGGTATGTATTTATTTGTATAATAGCATGTATATTATGTATATTGTGTCACTAACATGATGCAGGGTTAAAAAAACAAAATTGAGGAAAGATGAGGGGCTGATTAAAATTCTCCATCCCTATAAAATCCCAAGCAGCCCAACTTCTTCCCCAAATCTCACAAACCAAAAACCCTAGCTGCCCTTTCTTCACCCCAAATCCTCCTTGCCCTTTTAATCTTTTCTTTGCAAGCCAGTGCAAAATCTTTGCGTTGTGCTCCAACCAGTGGTGACCAGCGATCTAGGCTCCTCAATAACTTCATCCTCCACAAACCCGAGTGCCATCAGAGGATTCTCTGCCACCATTTAGTGGCATAGTGCTGCCAATTAGCGGCTAGAACTTGGATTTTCCCCCTGAAACTTCAGGGGAGGTAATCTCTTTCTACTCTTTGTTTACAGTTTTATTAAAATAATTTTTTGATAATTCTGTTAAAATATAATGGCAAGATTTGTGTGTGAAAAGTTTTTCGGTGAAATTTTTGCTGCATTTAGTGTATATTTCTTAGCCACGATCGAAACACTAGGATGGAATTATCTTATTTACACACCTAATTCATTCTATATCGCAAAGTTAGTAGAGAAATTTTATGAAAGTTTTGCGAAATTCAATATTTGGAAGAATTGCAAAACCATAAAACTTCATTGGCGTGGAGAAATACATGAAGTGCACGCAGCGACCATCTCGGCATCTATTGGTATCCTCCTTGACCTTGAGAATCAAACCCCAAGCGTGATTGAGGACTATCTTCCACGGATGGGCCCGAATTGCATAATAATACGAGATAGCGGGATCAACAGCAAGACACTATATCGCAACATACATGCAACTTGCCGCTGGATCAACACGAATGTGATGGCAATTACACATATGTCATCTTTTTACACACCCACACTACACGTTGATTATATTATGCGTCAAGATAATCACTTTTGTATGTGCACACAACTAATAGACACTATTATTGATGCTAAGCTACGGCCGAGAACTAGTTTGCCTCTGCCATATCTAATCACACAATTGTGTCGCGAATTTATGTCTAGTGTCGAATTTGATGCATATACACCCTCACGAGTGTTTATAGTTATAGAACACACTTCAGTAACATAATACGTTGTTGTTCCAGAGGATTGAAATAAAAACACAGATGAAGAGAATATATATGCCACTGAATTAATACAAGAGGAGGAGGATGATGCCTTCTTTGACCAAGACTTGCCAGCTGATTCCACTGAACAAATCAACGTTGTCTAGTAAGGTCTTGGAAAAATTTGGCGTCGATTGAAACAAATCGATCGAGGAGAGTCTTCGACTGCCGGTGCACGTCGGGCACCAGGAGAGTCCAGAAGGAGGCAAAGAGGATGACATCAATAATTTGTATATGAAGGCATACACAAGTTTAGGTGTGGGGGAGTGGATAAAGAGATTTTTATTTTCTAGGATTTTCTAGGATTTTTATTTTATTTTTTTTAGATTTTTGGATTTCTTTATTTTGCACTTTGGGTAGTTTTAGGGTAACTAATTAAAAAAAACTGAAATAAAAAAAACCCTTTGATTTTATATATTTTTATCAATAGATCAACCTAATTACAGATAAATGAACAAATTTAGATTTGAAATTGGATATGAGAGTAGATTGGATGATACACTTTGAATTTTATGAAAAAAATTAAAATTCGAAAAATAAATACCACTAACAGTAGTTTTGAGGCAAGTATACATCTATTTTTCACTTCACAATAGTTTAGTAGGTTAAAGACAAAGATGATAACAATTAAGTAAGTTTTTTCTCTCTAAACAAAAAAAGTGAGAATAAAAAAATAGGGTGCGTCTGGTATTAAGGCAATAGCCTCGAGAGTAATAAAATAATAGGGTGCACTTGGTATTAAGATAATAGGCTCAAGAGTGAAAAAAAGAGTATGATCCGAGTAATCGGGTACTTTGCGCCTAAGTAAGTATGAATATTCGCATGAATGGTGAAATATTCATAAAAAGAAAAAAGAAAAAAGGAAAAAAATGTTATGAGAGAGGAGATGAATCATAAGTTAGAGTTGGAGTCCAAGGCCAAAATAGACTATCACACGTGCACGTAGTTGTATAGGAACCAATGAATTATCTGTTAGTACGTATTGCAAGATATGATTTAAAATTTTGATTAAAATGATAAGTATATTTGATATGACGCTCGATTTGAAAATTGATAATCTAAATGCATTCTTGAGTTTGTATATTAGTGAGATTAATTGATGAAAATATTATTAAAAAAAATTTCTTTCTTTTGTATAAATTTTTTTATTTTTCTTAATTTTTGGTTATCCTTATTTTTCTTTTCTTTATTCCTTAATCTATTTTCTTCATGAATTTTGTGGGTATATTCACTGCAAACCCTCATGAGACATAACTCGTCTACTAGGATAACCTAGAGCTTTAAAGGCTTGTTACACGTGCTAAGTGCAATCCTGATTCCTGCGAAAGTGAATTAGGATTTTTCTTTTTAGGGTTAGATTTTGCTCGAGAACTAGCAAAAGATAGGTGTGGGGGTGTGATAAGTATCATATATTGTATTTTTCCTCTCATATTTTATCTAATTTTGTATATAAATAATGCTACTCAGGTATTTTTAGTGTCTTTTTCAGGTAATCCTCTTCCTTCAAGGATATGGCAATAACTCAGAGCCGAATTAGGAAACTAAGCCCAGATTTGATTCAAAAGAGAGCAAAGCTACGAGACTATGATACTGTAGAGACTCAAAACTCAATACAGTCATTAAACTCAAAGGACTCAATGAAGAAAACAAAGTAAAAAAATTGTTGGGCCAGTACTCCACTTCTTTGCCGCTATTTGGCGGCATTTGCCGCTAATTGGCGGCATAGTGGGACCCAAATTGGGTGAAGTTTTTACGAGGGCTTCATTGTAATTTGGTAGTATCTCTATTGTATTCAGATTAGGGTTTTATTTTCCGAACCAATATATATTGGCCATATCCTTGTAATATAGGGTTTTCATGCCAAAATTTTGTACTCGTTTTTAATTTAATAAAATTAGGGTTTTACTGAAGGAGTGACGGCCAAAATACTGGATTCCAGAGTTAATTCTCTTTATTCTTAAATTTTCCTTAGTTAATTTATTTTAATTGCTTTCTAATTTAGATTTATTTACTTTCTAGATTAGATTTAATTGCTTTCTATGAAAAAAATAATTTTGCTTGTTAGAAATATGAGTAGCTAATTTAGCTTAGCTCTAGGATGTAGATGAAGTTAGGATCCACTATGTAATTACTCTCTATAATTTTCTTCTTAAATAAAATAAATAAAGACATGATTTTTCTATGAAAAGATTAAAATACAAGAAATTGAAGATTAATATTTTGATAGGTTATACTTGAGTTAAGTTTCTTGATAGCCTATACTTAGTTAGGATTTGGAATTGTTGGTTTTCATCTTATTCAAAGAAATATCTAATGATTTAGTTTATTTTTATGAAAAATAGTATTTTTGATGAGTTATACTTGCACACCACTTGATAGCTCATGCTTAGGACACTTTAAATAAAGATTAAACTAAAAGATCAAATTTTTATGATAGAACAAGATAATAGAAATATGAACATGGTTGGAAACTTGTGGATTCTAAATCCTAGGCTAATTAGAATAACTCTCAAATCTGACTTAGAATCCTTTATTAGTTCGTTGACTATAGAATTAGAAAGAATTGCAAAAATATCTGAGATCTCTATGGGACAACTTGTATAGTGCTATAACCGATACTGTACACTTGCAGTAAATTATCACATCATTATCTAATCATACAATATGAATAACAAAAATAATCATTCAAAGTCTAAACATATATCGTGCTTAAAGAGTTTACGATATATTAATAAACTAAGTAACTAATATATCGTCAAATAATAAAACATCAAAAACTCTAAATCATATCTAAATACCTTCAAAGATAATGGAGAATAAAAAATATCAATTTTACATAAATCAATTAAAATCAATAAGCATAGAAAAATGCATACCAGTAAATCACCCATCTGATCCAATTCAAGAATTTAGTCACTCATATTCATCTTAGCCATGAATAAAGAAAAAAACTTCTTTTATTTATTTCTATGAACAAGAACAAGAACTAAATCTTGAATCTAAAATATCTCTAATAATTAAAAGATATTCATAAGCATTACAGAACTTGAGTTACATTGGCTATTTATAACCTTACAAAACCTAATAGGAATTCTAATTACAAAGAAACTCTAAATTCTCTAAAAAATATCAAGAAATCCAAATTGCAGCCGCGCCACACCAACCCTTAAGTTCAACTTATAGTTGACTGCTGTCGACAGATATCTGATGGCTGTTGATGGCCAGTCCTGTAATTTCACATATTTGAATTGATATTTGTGATACACTTTGATACTTTAATTTTCTTGCATATATAACCTGCAAAACACTAGAAAGCACTAGAAAAACATCATAGTGAGGAATTTGATTAATAAAAATAATTTTTTTATTAATTTTTTGTATTAATTAATAAAATTGGATTATACTTGCACAGAATAAACTAAAATAATTATACTTTTTAAGTGTAATCAATATGAGCTCTAATTTTCTCCACCAAGTTGAGGCCATCTTCTCCAGCAACTATCATTCATTCATAATTTGATTCTTGGGAAATTTATCAAATTTTGACAAGTAATTACATTAAAATCTGTTATTTTCCGATTCAGGCTCAAAAAGATGCAAGAATACCAATTTAATATTTGATGAGAGAAATGGAAATTTTACTAAATATTATGTTTTAATTACTTGTGTTATTGTATTATAGAGTTTACACTGATATTTCTAGGTATGCATTTGCTTTAAGCTAAAATTGAGTATGATCACATTCATGAGTGCGCATAATCTCCTTATCTATTATACTATAGATATTATTAACCCATTTGCAAGATTATAAATACTCAAATTTACATTTATTTTGAGTTATTGCATGCATTATATCAAGCATATTGTTGGTGTACATATTATATTACTGTTTAGACATATATATAAGTCTTTCTTACAATGAGTATAACTTTTCTATCTTATCTCTAATTGATGTTATTCCGGTGCCATTAGCAAGATAACTCACTATGCTACAATTCTTCATTATAAATCTTATCTAATTCAACTATTTTCCAAGCCAAACATTACTTGGAAATTTCTAAATTTCTGTTGTACTAGGTCCTTAATTCAATAGCAGCAGGTCCATGGTAAAACAACTATAAATTTTGCTCTAGAACTATAATTTAGCTCATTCAAGTCTCATTGGAAAGAAAATTGAATTATCTAAAACTTTATTTCTCAACATAGGCTCCAATTCTTTTTTCCTCAGTTAAACAAGACCTGAAAGTTCAGATCTAAGGTACTAGGTCATCAAATTGCAGTAATATAGGCATGGAAAATGACTATAACTACTTAACTAGAACTCGGTTTTTGTTCAGATATAGATTCATTGGAAAGATACTTCCTATACCAATGACTTTGGCCCACAAATATTTTTCCAATTAAAACTCTAGCTATACCAAATATAGGCTCAAGTCTGCTAAAAGGCGCATGACAGGACCAGGTCCAACCTGTTATCAACCTATGTTTAGGCATATATGTTATGTTTGTGTATATACTACTTAATTTAAGATATGTTATATATGCACACATATTATCGCATGCACACTCTAACTATACCTATTATCAACCTAGTATCGCATGCACACTCTCAAATATGTCTAAGATACCAATCAATCCAGTATAAGTCAGTGCACATGGACATGCTTACATAAACCATGTGCATAATACACTATATATGATTTTCGTGCTTGGAAATAATGCCTCACACACGTGAATATGTTCTATGACACTTGTACTAACCAATATCACCATGCGTGTTGTTTCATATCCACACATGTCTATTGATACATAAATCCCTAGTACATATGACACATTGATAACTTGATACTTAGCATATCTCCCATTATGGATATAAGAGAAATGAATGATAGAATGAAACACATATTGAGTGAGTTTTTTGTCTTTTATGGTGTGTCTAGCGATGTGTGTACTGGCATCATCCTCTCTTGTGTGCTTAGCTTCATGCCATTCGGTTCGTGTGGAGATTGGTACTTGAGGCCGTGATCCTAAACATGCACGGGATATCGAGGGTGATTAGTAGCATATCATCAAGTTCGTGTGGAGATTGGTACTTGGAGCCATGGTACTGAATATGCATGGTACAATCTAAAAATACATGAATACTCCCACCATTCAGTTTTAAACTAGTAGGATTGAATATGCACTCTTGATCATGTTATATGATTTATATTATGTACTTCATGATTCATATGCATATATCTTTTACATTGTTTTCTACTAACATGCCACACACAATTTTTTATATGGTTTATATAGCACTGCACGAGTTTGGATTTGTATTCTTCTTTAGGTTTCAACCCCCAGCATTGTCAAAACCCAGATTCAATAATCATGACTGTGGATCTAAGGAGGAGGATCCACCCCTCGAGGATCCCAACTTTCAGGAGTAGGCCGAGTGCCAATAGCCCGTTTCCCATAGAATCTTCATCTCTTTTATATATTTAACATTTGGTCTTGTATATACATTGTATCCTACTGCCTAGTTTAATCCGTGATATTTTGACACTTTTATATATATTTGGTACTTGCATTGTCTTATTATGATACTACACTTGACTCTAATGAGCAACATTCTTGTGCACATATTGTATATCATTCCTGTATACGTATTTTTTGATATTGTTACATTCATGTCTTGTAACGCTCATGTTTTCAAGATGCTTCCCAAAATGGAGGATGCTACTTAAAATTACACTGTATTACCCAACAGTCACAGGATCTTGGAATAAGCATAACTACTTCCATAATCAGATTGATGAATAATACGTCTGAAACTGAAAAGATTTTATCCATACAAAGAGTTAATTACATTAGATGGTACACTACTCTAAATATGAACATAAAAGAATCAAAGGGAAAAACAGTGCCCAGACAAAAGAAAATATAAACAAAATATATAAAGGTTTTCTAGAAAGTACTTCATTGCTTACTATCGCTCGGTCTGGTCAATGAAGTATGGGTCTTCAGTCAGGGTTAGTTATCCTTCTTCGTTTTCTAAATCTGGGTTCAAAACCTAGGGGATTAAACCCAGCAAGTAACACAAGGAAAAAGATATGTGTACTATTATAGTACTGGGGATAAAAGTATGCAGATAAATTGTGATTGTGTTAAACATGTCATGAATAATAAAAAATAGAATAAGCTAGACTGTGCATGTCATTTGCAAATAGCAAGTAAATATCTTATAAAGATTTCAAGTCTAAATCATGTTCTTATTAGTATTTGAAACCAAATGATGGATAAGATACTACGCAGTTTCCAGTATTGTGCAAGTGCCCGTACAAACTCGGGACCCAGCCTCAATATTCATGGTGCTAAACCATGACATGCCGCTAGGCATAACAATCTAATTTCCATACTGTATTATAGTAAAGGACATATCAGTCTGAGTATCAATTATCAATTAGTGATCTAGTATTACCCAGACCGCTGCAGTAAGGGAATTCCAGCCTCAATCAAGATGGTGGCCAACAAGTTTCTTATACAATACAGTTTTTATCCATCATGTAGTTGTTATAATCCCCATGTCAATAATGCACGATATACATAAATTAATGAGAATACGTAATTTGTCAAGTAAAACTGTGTACGTGTCCTTATTACGAGAAATAAGAATTCATGAATTAAAATTTAAGATTATGTACACATGTATCACAAAAATACTTCATGTTATGTAATCATGATACAAGAAATTTGTTATCATATTCTCATGAATGGTCATGCTCATCGCGTATCAAGTATTCAAATAATTCATTCGAATATATTATATATTGGGTTCAAGTATTTATAACATGTATTACATTCCATATATCACATAAACTGTATCATTCTTGCAAGTATCATATAATATATTTTATTATTGACAATTATTACACGCTACACATCATATTATCCATCATATAGTTTCTCCCATCCCCGGGTTCTTAATACATTATGCACATGACTTATAAACATCATAATATGATTTATTTTATATTATATTTGTTGGTTTATTATTTTTTTTCAATTCAAGTATAATTCAAGTCAAATTCATGTTACTTAACCAATTCAAACTCATTTCAATATAATGATCCATAAATAATCCAAATATAGAAAATGCAATATTGGTTAATTAACATATTTGGATGCAATTAACATATCTAACGGAATCCAAATATTGATAATTCAGCATGATACTGATATAAACATTTTATCAATATTTTATATTTATATAAATTCATAAATATGCAAATTTAGAGACTATGAGTTTTGGGCTTCAATATTATAATTTGGAGAGAGTGTACTTTGGACTCTTATGCAAATACCCTTTTAGTCCAAGTCAAGTCCTTGTGCCCAACTTATTTAGAAAATATTAGCTCAACTCGTTATTTTTTTTAGCCCAACTTATATTTCTTAGCCCGACCAATATTCCTTAGCCCGACCAATATTCCTTAGCCCCACTTTTATTTCTTAGCCCAACTTATATTTCTTAGCCCAACTTTTATTTCTTAGCATTAGCCTACAGTGACTTATGCATAAATAACACCTTGGAGTTTGAAGTAGTAGTGAACCGGCTGCCCAAAGTGACTTGTGCATAAATATGTACTTGTGCCCAAAGAACCCAAAGTGACTTTGATTTTCCCATGCAAAATGTATTATTTTTTTTTCTTTTTTTCCATACATGCAAAATACTACCTTCCGAGCCCATGAAAAGTTTATTTATTTATTTATCATTATCATTATTATTATTATTATTATTATTATTATTATTATTATTTTCATCCTTCTTTTCATTCCGAGTTCATGCAAAAGTACTCGTCCATGCAAAAATACTCGTGCAAAATGTCCACGCAAAAAGGCCCAAAAAGGCCCATGCAAGCTCTTTTTTGGCTCTTTCTTTTTCTCTCTTCCTCTCTTTTTTTTCTTTTTTTATAAATCAAAATTAAGCAAATATCACGATATTTATATATATCAAGTTTCACCTACTAATCTGATTTAGTTTTCAATATAAATTAATGGTTTAAATGTGAACTGACTATATTCACAAAATAATTTACATATACAAATATGTTCTTAATATCAATAGTTAAAAATATACACTAATTATTTTTAATTGCAAAATAAATTACGTATATAAATATAAATTAAATAAAAAAACGAATGAAAAATAACAGTGTCGACTTGATCTCGGATCCTCGGTTTAATTTATCTTTCTTCTCTTCTCTTTCTTTTTTCTATTATTTTTTATTTATTTTTTTTATTTTTTTTCCTTTTCTTCCTCTCTCTGGTTTTGGGGTGGGCGTTTCTAGAGTGGAGAAGTGACAAGTGAGAGACAGTGAAGAGGTGAAATAGTTTGTTTTTTTTCCCCTTCATTGGGCTTTTATCCTGCAAGGACTCAACCACTTACCTGATTGGCCCCCGGGAGGCGCCACCACCTCAATTCTCCTCTTTGTTGTTGTTTTTTTTTAATTCACCGCCTTTAGTTTTGAGATAGATGAAGTAGACTAGCTTTAATTAATTATTTTATTTATTTAATAATTTAATAATTTTGGTTCTTTATAATCTCTTTTCGAATGCTATCAATTTAATGCAGGGCATAATACTCAATGAAAGAAATATTATAAAATTATCCATTTGTCATTTCTATGTCTAAAATAAAATAACTAAAATTCCGAAGTAATTAGAAAACAGTTTAATATTATTAAATTAGTAATTTTAGGAATATTTTTTGGGCCAATAAGGAAAAATTTTAAAAATTTTAAATATTAGAAAATTAATAATCGCGAAGACTGAATGTCATTTGGAGTTACGGATTTTAGGTTACATCCACCGAACTTATTTCGGTGTCAAAAATTGATTTCGGTAATCTTATTCGATACGATCGGACTCAAATGAGGGATTCAGATAGCTTAAAATTTGGGATATTACATGTATGTGATATTGTGCCAGATAGTTTTAGACCTATGGTATATTCCCTATATGTATGCTTGCATATCTTTTTCCTGTGATTATATGATATAATAGCCTCCTGGATTCCTGTATTGACAGTGTCTGCCAATGATACCCTAGCCATTATCGAGACACATACTCGGTTCCACTAGTGTGTGATTGCGATTATCACAGGGCAGTATCAGAGCAGCCATTACTTTTATTATTTGACCCATGACCTTAAGATTCAGCCACATTAATGCAAACGGGATCCATTAACATTTTCTTATTTCCTTATCTTATTCTATATCATATCCTTTGTTTCTAATCCTGATTTCATCGTCCTTTATGAGCATCGTATACTTATTATTTTATTGATAGGAGCTTGTACCTAACTTTTTGGTGGAATATTCACATTATGTATAATATTCCGACTCTCAATAGTTACATACAACTTTATAGAACATAGAAAAGCAGGATGCTCATAACGGGTAGGTATGGGATGAATCAAATACTCATTGAACTTTATTTTTTCATTAGCAGGAGCTCGCACATGTTCAGCAGTACCGCCTGTGAATACTCAATCCTATTCTATAATCTGATTTGATCTTATAGTCCAAAGAATTCCGTACCATGACGTATCTAAGATAGTAGTAATTAGTGAAAAAAGAATACTTATACAAACTAATGAAGTGATTCCATCTCCAACAGTCCAAAAATAGGTTCGAATATTCTGAACCATTCATGAACATAACAACAAATAGGATTAAGACATTTATGGCTCCTACATAAATAAGGAGCTGTGCGGCAACTGCAAAATAGAAATTTGATAGAATATAGAATAAGGATATACAAACAAGAACCGTATCAGATTTGCCCAAATATTGATGGCATATCTCATATAATAACTATATAAAGAACACCAATATGTCATAATATTTGGGATCACATAGCAATACTGTCAATCATCTTAGACATAATGATACCTAAAATGTAATATCAATGAGGTCTATCTAGCACAATTTTACAATAACTAAGGATTCAGATTCATATTGTTGCTCTATTAGGCTCTAAAGATAAGTGGAATGGAGAGGCTCAAATGCTAAAGTTTTTTTTTAGTTCAGCTGGGAGTTAGTGAAGGGACAAACATAATATATTGGTATTTTCCAATTTGTTCTGGTTTTCTAATCACAGTTCCAAAATATAAATGTAGTCAAAGCTTTATATGATAAACTGTTAACTAGAAAAAGTTTGTAGATATTCGGTAATGTTTGAGATGTTATATATACTTTTTGCTTATCATTTCGGGAGTCTACGTATGTGTGTGAATTGTCCACATCATCATTTATAAGGTCTATATGTAAGTTGAAAGTAGACTAGAACCGATGGACTTGGATACTGCTTAATGAGGCAAATATGAAAAGAAATAGTTTCAAGAAGAAGAAGATAGCTTATGTACTTATAAGATGGGCATTTGCATATAGTATGGTATGTATGGTAGTAGAATAATATGAGAATATTCTAAGAAGCGATTAACGAAATGCAATTTTGTGAAGACTTTATGAGGATATCAACATTTCTATGCAGACTTTCAAGTGGAAAAGCACAAACTCTATAACAAGTATTCTAGGCAATTGTGATTTAATGTAATTGTATATAGCTACTATTGTTATATTCAAGTATATGTAAATGTGATTGGCGACAACAAATTTTCTCTCTCCATCCTGAATAGATACTTAAGTAGGAGGATTTAAGCATGATAGAACAAAAAATATTCAGGAGTATAAACTATACTTCAGTTTTATATATATATATATATATATATTGTCATAAAATAAGGTGGTTATGGAGTTAAACTATACCATTAGTAAGAGTCATGTTAAGAAGCCAACAAGTGGGAGAAGAGACTAGAAGCCAGAGAATGAAATGTAACAGTTATATCTATACTATTCAACACTTTCAGGGACAAAACTCAATTGATGGTGGGTACCCATAATTTTTTCCATTTTTCTCAACCGAGAAAATATATTGGCAAGGACAGACTGATTCCAGATGTGTTAGAGGTTGAGTTAGGTCCTTATCTATCTTTTGAGTATAGGCCAGGCCAGTAGCTATTGTGGATCAGAGAGTTAAGGAGCTTAAAGGCCACATAATCCCATGTGTTCTTGTCTCTTAGGCAAGAGGATGACATACTGGTGAATAGATCATCCACTTGGGCCACATAGTCACTCTCCGAGTGAGTCCATTTGGGCGAGAGAACGACATACAAGAGAGATATTCATATTTATTCCAATGATATTCAGGTGCCTAATTAAATTTATTATTTTTTATTAGTGCTTCTCCATTTACCTTATTGTAGCTTTCACTCTTAATTTAAACTTCGAGGAATTTTTTTTATTAGGGGAGTAGACTATAGTGACTCTAATCCTTTAACTATTGTATCAATCGTATTAGATTGAGAGCTTGGATACAAATTTAGATAGATACTGATTAAATTGAGTTATATCATTCTTTCTAATATTCAATTTTAAATTTCACAGAGTTGAGATCTTTTATCTTATTATTTTGATTTTTCATAATTTTCTGAAATTTTTCTGGATCGACCAATTTTTAGATAGTACCGATTAAAATAATTAATTTAAATATAAATTCTAACTTTTCCATTTTCTTATCTTAAATTTATCACCAGCTATAAAGCAGCCTTCGTTGACTACTTTTCGATAGAATTTGACCCAATGACTGATTTGTAATTATTATTAAGTTCAAAGGTTCTTAACCTTGCATTGTACCCCTCTTTTACCAGCTCTTTAACCCTAAAACTAACCCTGAAAATTCTGAAAAAAAAAAAGCATGCTTGTTCCTCTTGTATTCCTCTTCACTTTCTCTTCAGAGCTATAGCAAAAATTCCTTCTCCAACTTTCTCAAAGAATTCGCCAAATAATCATGAAGGAAAATGGCTAAAAAATGACTATATAACCCTATGAACGTCCTTGAGTTCACCCTCTTTATATGAGCTCTAATCTTCTCTACCAACTTAATGCCATATACTCCAGCATCTATCCTTCATCCATAGCTCGATTCTTGGAAAATTTGTCAACTTTAAAAGAGTAATCACATTGGCATTGATTTTTTTCAATTCGGCCTCAACAAGTGGCAATAATACACTTATCAAACATTCAATTTATGATTTCTTAATGTAGGAAGGTGATGTGATAAATTACTGCAAGCGCACAGTGTCAGTTGTAGCGCTATATAGGTCGTCCGACAGAGATCTCAGGTGTTTTGCGTTTTTACTATTTCTTTAGTTTTAGTGGATTAACTATGAGTTTCTAAATTGAGGGAAGATTGGTTCTAAGTTCTAGAGATTAGTCTAGGATTTCGAATCCATTAGAATAATAGCCTAACATTGAATTATCTCTTTCTTCCTATCTTTTTAATTATATACAGTTAAGTAACATATTAAAAAGGTGATCTTTTTAATTTGATTTTAATCAAGTGCCCCTAAGTATAACCTATCAAGTGATGTGCAAGTATAGACCATCAAAGATAACACATTTCTTAAAAACAAATCATATCGAGTAGAAAATCTTATAAACAAAAGAAAATAAATAAACTTCAAACCCTAATCTAAGTATAGGCTATCAAAAGACCGAACTTAAATATAACCTATCAAAGAAATTAGATTTACAAGTTTATTCAATTCAATTTATTTATAGGAAAATCTTTATTGATAATTCTAAAAATAAATAAAGAATAAGAATTCCAAATTTCATCTAAACATAGATTATCAAAATATTAATTAAGCATAATCTATCAAACAATTATAATTTGTGAACTCTATCTTTTATTTATTTATAGAAAAATCATAACTTTATTTATTTATAAGAAGAAGATGAGATAAATCCATATTAGATCAATTAAACTAACTTCATCTACATTCTAGGGCTAAAGAAAATTAACTATCCATATTTCTAATAAGCAAAATTAAATTTTTATTCATGAACACAATAAAATCTAACCTAGAAAGCGAATAAATCTATACTAGAAAGCAATTAACTCTATCTAAAATGCAAATAAAGAATTAAAAGTAATGGCTTACCTCCAAAGTACGGTATTGTGGCTGTCACCCCTTCAGCAAAACCCTAATTTTATTAAATTAAAAATGAGTACAAAACTTACAGGATCCTTCTAGAATACAAGGATACAGCCAATATATAGATTTCGAAAAATCAAACCCAATTCTAATGCAATTGTAAAACTACAAAATTATAACGAAGATATGGGAGAAAATCCAGAGAGTGGGGCCCACTTTGGGCCGATAAATAGCTAAAAATATCGCTAATTAGCGATAAAAATAGTTAATTAATTTTTGATGCTTTTTCCCTCGAGTATTTTCTCCTTTTGAGTTTATTTTGATGATTGTATTGCACTTTGACTCTCTGCAGCATCGCAGTCTCGTAGTCTTTCCCACTTTAGAAACTTTTTGGACTTTAATTTCCTACTCCAACTCTGATTTCATGTCATCTCCTTGTATAAATCGGATTACCTGAAATAGATACTAAAATACCCGAATAGTATTATTTATATATAAAAATAGGTAATATGAAGGCTATAAATATGCAATATATGGCACTCATCAAAAGACCTTAGGCAATTCCAATTTCATATTGGGTAAAGTAAAATGGAAATTTTTCTTAAATATTAGATTTCAATTGCTTGAATTATTATATTATATATTTTATACCAATATTTCTAGGTGTGTTTGTGCTTTAAACCAAATTTGAGCATGATCGCATGCATATGCACATGTATTCTCCTCCTCTATGATACCAAAAATATTATTAACCCATTTACAAGATTATAGATTTAAAACTTGTATTTATCTTGAGTTTATTTCTTGTGTCATACCGTGAATGTTATTGGTGCATATATCATATCACTGTTTAGACATACACAGTAGTCCATCTTAGAACAACCATAAGTTTTCTATGTTAACTCCGATTTATCTTATTCTAGTGCTATTAGTAAGATAAGTCACTAACTGCAATTTTTTTAAAAAATCTAATCCTAATTTAGCCATTTTTCCTAACCAAACATTACTTGAAAGTTTTAGTTCATTTGCAGATCCATAATTCAACAGCAATAGGTCTATGGTAAAATGACCATAACTTTAATTCTACAACTCCAATTTTGCTCATTCTAAAATCATTGAAAAAATAATTGAATTATTTGAAATTTTATTCTAGAATGTAGGCTCTAATTTCTTTTTGCCAAGTCAAATAGAACCTGAAAATTCAAATATGAGATACCAGGTCGATCAAATTGTAGCAGCATAGGCATGGAAAAACAAAATTGTAACTACTTAATTAGAATACGGTTTTTGTTCAATTAAGATTCGTTGGAAAGATAATATGTATACTTATGACTTTGTGCAACATTTATTTTTCCAATTAAAACTTTAACTATACCTGCTATAGGGTGCAGGACAGGTCCAGTTCAACCTATTGTCAACCCATGATAGGCATATATATTGTGTTTGTACATATACTGCTTGACTTATGATATGATATATATGTGCACATATTTAATTACTCATGTTCTTACCTGGTATCACATGCACAATCTCAAATATGCCTATGATGCCAATCAATCTAGTATAATTTCATGCATGCATACATGATTATATAAACCATGCATATAATACACTATATATGGTTTTCTCACCCAGAAATAATGCCACATACATGTGAATATGTTCTATAACTCTTTTACTTACTAGTATCACCATGTGTGTAGTTTCATATCCACACATGGTTATTGATACATAAATCCCTACTACATATGACATATTGATACCTTGATACTTAGCATATACACAGTGTGGGTATGGAGAAATGAACGTTAGAATAAATACATATTGTGAGAGTTTTTTGTCTTGTTAGAGTGCATATGGCGATGCATGTATTGGCACCATCCTTTCATGAGCGTTTAGTGACACTTCATATGGTTCATTTGGATACCCGTACTTGAGGACATTATCCTGGACATGCACAAGATATCCAAGGTGTTTAGCAGTACATCATCTGGTTTGTATGAAGACTGATACTTTGGGTCGTGGTATTGAGTATGAATGGGACACTCCATGAATATGTGAATACTCCCACCATTCAGTTTCAAACTATTAGGATAGAATATGCACCCTGTTGCTTGATCATGTCATATTATACATACTATATACCTCATGATTCATGTGCATACATATTTTATATTATTTTCTACAACATGCCACATACGTATTTTTTATAGTTTATATAGCATTGTACGAGTTTGGTTTTGTATTCTTATTTAGGTTCTAACCTCTAGGATTGTCACACCCCCGATCTAGCAGTAATGATTGTGATGCTCGTGGAGTAGGGCCCGCCTCTCAAGGTTCCCTACTTCCAATAGGAGGCCGAGTGCCAATAGTTGGTTTCTCATAGGATCTTTATCTCTTTAGTATACAAATCATTTGGCTTTGTATATACATATTTATCCTACTTGCTAGTTTTGACCGTGATATCCAAACACTTTGTATATATTCACTATTTATATCGCTCTTTTATGATATCACACTTGACTTATATAAGCAACATTCTTATGTACAAATTATTTATCATTTTCGTATACATATTTTTGGATATTGTTACATTCATGTATATAATATTGTGAAAGATAGTTTCAGACTTGTGGTATATACCTTATATGTATGCTTCCATATCTTTTGCATATAATTGTATGATGTAATGGTCTTATGCACTCCAGTATTGAGAATACCCACTGGTGATTCCTTATTCATTATCGGGATACACATTCAAACCTACTATTGAGTGATTTGGGGTCATCACATAGTGGCAGCTACTTCTGAGGCTGAATGAACTCCTAAGGCCCCAACATCTTCAGTTTGTATCTCTGAAGTTTTCTCGACCCATTCCTTAGCTTGTGAGTCAACTGCAAAATATTGGTCAACATTGTTGTTCCTTTGCTGCACCACCTACACTTCTAAGATGAATACGATCTCAGGAGCATGATGTGATTTCTTATTTTTGTCTCTCGGTAATTCGATGGATGTAGTTTGGAATGCTTAGTCTTGTATTCACCTTCTGGTTTTGCAAGTACTGGTGCTTCTTCTTCTTCTTCATATTCTTAGGCAGTACCTATTGTTTAAAATTTGTCCATGCCTTTCAAGCAAATTCTCTTGGCAAACTTCTTTTGTGAGTAGAGCACCTCGATACTCTTCAAGTAGAAATGACTGGAATTTTACTTCTCATGAACTATAACATCATTATGATACCAAGTACAAAATCTAGGAGAAGCTTAAAGGGATAGAACCTTCATTGGAAAAATAAATTGGGAATTGGTGCAACCTGCCACAAGTGATACCAATCTCTTGGCCCCACAGATAAGGTTTTATCATGTCGTAAGCAGAGGTTAGAATTGCCAGTGTACAATTGGTCGTAGTCAAATTAGTAAGCAAGATGGCTGGTAACATATGCTTCCATTAGACATCTTCTATCCTGGCGATATATCAAATGCCCAGAAAATATATTGATAAGCCACCGAAAATAGCCTGTGTAACGCTCTAAATTTTCGCATTCATTTATCAATTTATTATTTCTCGCTTTTATCGATTCTAGGGCCCGAATACTGATGTCGGCTCGATACTAAGTTAATTTGATATATCTTTCGTTCCAGTCACCAGATTAATCCCAAAATTTGATAAACATATTTGTGTCATTTTTCTAGATTTATGGTAATTTTTTTGTATTTTCATGGAATAATCAAATTTTGGCTCATTAAAATAGTATTATTTTAAATTATGGGCCTCACTTTGACCATGGCTGGAGCTTTGACATTAGTTTTTGACTAGATTTTTGGATAGAATACATATTTAAATTATTTTCTATACATGTATCTTTTATTATAATTATATGTATATGTTAATATTATAAATATTGTATATAATTATATGTATATGTTAGTATTATATAAATATTATATTAAATCAAGTTAAAATCTTAGCTTACCTTTTTACTCTGCTTGTCCTTGAACTAGAAACTTGGCTAACAGCCTCTTTAATAGGAGGACATGGTCTTAGTATTTTTTGTTCCCATTTTCACTCAATTCACTCTTCCTCCTCTTATGTTTTATATTAGTTTTTCATTTCCTCTCTCTCTCTCACCTCAAAAACAGGAAGAAAGGAGGAGAAGAAGAGAAGATGGGAAGATGATGCTTAACCAAATCAAGAAAGGATTATCTTTCTTAACATAGGAAGGCAAGTAACTCCACATTAATTTTTCATTATAATTAACTTAAGTAAATGATTTGAGATTTAGTATTCATACTTAAATAGAAATGTCACAGTCACAGTATGAGTAATGCTGAAAATTAAATTAAATTTGGTTAATTATTCCAAATTCTAATTATGAAAATAAATCTTCATCTTCCCTTCAAGAGCATGCTCAATTTAATTACTTTATATATTAATACAAAATCAAGTCATGTATATGATAATTATATTTTTACACTAAATAAATTATCTTGAGAATGATTATTCTAAAAAAGTTACTTTTTTATTTAGAATTTTATCCATAACTTTTAGAGGCAATCATACCTACTCATTTTGCACTAAACCTATTATAACATAGCATTAGGATATCAAATTCCTCATGTTTTATTAAATTGATTAGTTTATATAAATCATCTCAAATTGTGATTTTTAAATCAAGAATTTATCTAAGCAAGTATGTACACTTTAGCATTTGGTGATTTAATTAAAAATTAGTTATGTTCGAATAGTTCACTTACTAGAAGCATGTGGACATCAAGATTTATTTATTTATTTAGAATTTTTCCATCATAAGAATGATTATACTTATAGTTTGATTTTGATGCTTCATATGTCATGATTTACATATGGATTGATTTGTAAATGCCATCTCATGATCATTATATATATTAGATCAATATATGTATTAGTTTGTAACTTGCCTTTTTATTTATTGCCTAATGTTTGCATGAGATGTAATTTAATTAGTGTTATATGTTACTTTGTTCAATATTATTGATATTCAAATTTGAGAATTTTACTAACATGTATGGTGCCATTTAATTTTGAATCATGATCTACTTATGTAACCATAAGGATTATTATTATATTTAGGATTTTGAATACACAGATTAGAGATGGAGTGTGAATAGTTTGATTACAATAAATTACACTAACATCGTAGTTGTATATTTGATTGACATATTTATAGAACATGGGACCAAACTCAATGCTCGACATGTAACCACATAAATATCAACTGCAGACATCAGACATTGGAGAAACTATATAGTTGAGTAAAATTACTGATTATAGGATGTATTATTGTTGGTGTGATCTCAATCTCGGAATGGGACATGTATATTGATTACGCTTGAAAACTATAATATTTTTAATTTATTTTGTACAAGCATAATCCAATTTTATTGATTAAAATGAGAAATTATTTTTATTAATCGAATTCCTTACTATGATATTTTTCTAGTGTTTTTTAATATTTTTGTAGAGTTTTATATACAAAGATATTGAGATATCGAAACATAATATTTTTAGTTCAGGAATGACCGTCGACAGCCATAAGCACTGCCATCGACTGGAAATCATGCCCTAAAGCAGCCGTCGATAAGTCCATTGAAGGGAGCGGCCACAGAGTTAGTTTTTGGGATTTTAAAGAGGAATTAATATTTTTCTTGTAAAAAGAATTCCTATTAGGATTTTGTAAGGGTATAAATAGCCAATAAATCTCAAAGGTTTTGGACTGCTATATGCTTAGCACTGTTTGTGAAAGAATAATGTAGAGTTTTAGATTTAAGATTTAGTTTTTGTAGTTGTTCATAGAAATCAATAAAAGAATTCTTTTTCTCTTTATTCATGATTATGATGAGTGTAAGTGGCTAATTTCTTGAGTTGGATTAGATAAAATAATAAATCCTAGATGATTTACTAGTATGTATTCTTATATGCTTATGGATTTTAATTGTTTTATGTGTAATTGATATATTTGATTCTCTACTATCTTTGAAAGGATTAAATATGATCTTCAGTTTTTAATGCTTTATAGTTTGATGATATATTCGTTGCTTAGTTTTTTATATACCGTAGACTTTTTAGGTATGATGTATGCTAAGACTTTAAATGTTTATTTTTGTTATTCATATCGCATGCTTGGATAAACTCAAGATTCATATAGGTAACTTGGAGAAATTAGTCAAAGTATCAAGTTCACAACTTTATATATTTTATGGTTAAATTAAATTTTTTTTTCCGATGTGGGAAGACCATGTGATCTATGCAACTGAGATAAAAAGTATGAACATATCTAGTAATTATCCTATGGGGAGTTACATCCATCTGACCCACAATTTTAATATAAGTAAATTTTTCATCATTTATTTTTAGTTTAGTTAATAAAAATCCAATCTTTACTTTTATTTTAGTATCGTAATTTATTCTAGTGTCACACAATTATCAAACAATACTCGAGAGAATAATCTTGGATTACTACTCTTGCGTTACTTGTAAATCTCTTGCACTTGGGAGTGTATGATTTAGATTGCAGTCAAGATTATGGTGTGATTTCTATGGATCATACTATTGGATTACACTTTAGTATAGATTACAGTTCCTACGTTATTAAGTTTTGTGATTCTGAATATGCATGACCAGTTGGAGGAGAACTTCAAATGGTAAACTAATTCGATCGTACTAATAACCACAATCACTTTCAATCCATCAAACACCTTATTACATGAGCACTGATAATAATAACAATATGAATAATAACAATAATAATAATGACGGTTTTTTGGATACAAATGATAATTATAGCCATCATGGAGACAATGGGGGACTTTACGAGATTATTTATAACCCGATAAGACAATCCAACCTTCATGCATTGCATTTCCATTGAATATGGGACACTTCGAGATTAAATATGGAGTCGTCCAATTTTTGTCTAAATTCCATGGAATGGATTCAGAGAGTTCATATTTGTACTTTCGAGAATTCGAAGAAGATTGCTCTACAATTAATCTTCAAACATTATTGTATAGCAACTTAAACTTAAACTCTTTCCATTCTCCTTAAAGGAAAAAAGCAAAGACATGGCTACATTCTTTCCATCCCAATTCGATAGAAAGATGGGTCGAGATGCAAGGAGAATACTTAAAGAAATTCTTTCCTTCACATCGAACAAATTTTATGTGAAAACAATTCTAAACTTTCGAGAGAAAAAAGATAAACCATTGTTTGAGTACTGGGATAGATTTAAAGATTTACTTCTCTTATGTCCACATCACGGTTTTGAAATATAAAGGACTGTAAGTACCTTCTATCAAGGGTTAGACAATATAACCAGGTAATTCGTAGAGACTATGTTCAATGGTAAATTCTTAAATAAGGATGTTGAAGAAGTATGGGATTATCTTGATTCACTTGCCAAAAATTCAAAAGCTTGGAAAACTAAGGATATTTCAGATAGACACCAATTAAATAATAAACCTTAGAATAGAGGCGAACTTCTTAAATTAAGAGAACCAAATATATAACTGCACAATTAGTTACTATTACTAAGAAATTTTAAGATTTGCTTACAAAAAAATAGAAACTGTTAAGGCAATAGAAGAAACTTCGAAAATTTGTGATATTTGTGAATTGTAAGGGCACGTAACTCGTAAATGTCCAACTTTTCTTACTTTTAAAGAAGTATTAAATGAACAAACTAATGCCTTTAACACTGCTCCTCAACCAGCAAACAACCCATGTCACTAATATATAATCCTAATTGGAGGAATCACCCAAATCTTCAGTGGAAGTGGAATTCTCAATAATTTAATAATCAAAATAAACCACCCGCTAATACACCTTAACAATATGTCCAACATACTAACCAAACTTATACCAACCACCACCAAGAAAAATTTTGAGAATAATTTCTTGTAGATACAACAAAGAATAAATAAGATGATTTAAGCATAACATCAATTTATTCAGTCACAGCAAATGGTCAATAGTCAGAATATGACAGTTTTCAATGATGTTTGCTCACAGATAAGCCACCTCAATTCTGCACTGTAAATGAAGGAAAAAGGTAAGTGACCATCTCAACTCGAGGCCAGTTCTTCAAGTAAAGTCGAATGTATAAATGTTATTACCTGAGATAAATGCGTGATAAATTTGAGAAGTGGTAAAGTACTTGATGAGCCCGTTTCGAAAGAAAACACTAAGGAGAAACATGGCAATGATTCAACACAACAATCTAAAAAAGATAATTCTAAAGAACTCACTTCTAATGATTATAAACCACCTATACCATTTTCTCAAAAATCAAAGTCTAAGAATATTAATGCATTTTATACTGATATTTTGGAGATTTTCAAATAAGTACAAATCAACATATCTTTGTTGGAAGCAATTAAGTAAGTTCCATTGTATACAAAATTCTTAAAGGACTTGTGCACCACAGAAGGACCACAACATACAGAAGAAGAATTTTTCACAGAGTAGATAAGTGCATTATTTTGTTCAGAAATATCTCTCAAATATAAGAATCCTGGATGTCACACTATTACAAGTACCTAGGTCTAAGAGAATTTAAACCTATATCCATCACACTATAATTAGCTGACAGTTCAGAAAGACTTCCTAAAGGCGTTGTGGAAGATGTTCTATTACAACATACATAAGAAGAATTTCTCATAGAGTAGATAAGTGCATTATTTTGTTCTGAAATATCTCTCAAATATAAGAATCCTGGATGTCACACTATTACAAGTACCTAGGTCTAAAAGAATTTAAACCTATACCCATCACACTATAATTAGCTGACAGTTCAGAAAGACTTCCTAAAGGCATTGTGGAAGATATTCTAGTGCAAATTAAAAAATTTTATTTCCCTGTGGATTTTGTAGTTATCGATACTGTACCTGTAAAAAATTCACATCTTCATATTCCAATTATCCTTGGATGTTCATTTTTAGTTACGGCTAATACAATTATAAATTGCAGGAATGGTGTGGTGAAATTTTAATTTGAAAATATGACCTTGAACTTAATATGTTTAATGTTTGCAAACAATCAAATATAGATAATGATGAACTATAAGACATTAATTACATTGAACAAATCCAGGATGAAAAAGATATCGTATAATTGTGCATGTCTAATCTTTTGGAGATGGCATTAACAATGAACGATGACTTCCATGAAAATTTCAAATCCAAATGTATCAATGAAATAATAAGACACTTAACCGATGCTCAATGTTCGAATATCATGGGATGGATTCTAATACAAGAAGTGTATGAAGAGTTACCTCCAATCACGAAAAAAATGATACCATTTAATATCCAAGCACCGATACTTGAGCTAAAATAGCTACCTGAAGATCTCAAACATACATTTTTGAGACCTAAGGAAACTTTCCCAGTGATCATCTCAGCGCGTCTTGACGAGAATTAGAAAGAGCGAATACTATCGATGTTGCGAAAGTATAAAGGAGCTCTTGAATGGAATATGATAGACATCAAAGGCATGGACTCTCTTATTTGCATACACTGCATTACTTTGGAAGACAAAGCCAATCCTATTAGGCAAATGCAACGAAAACTTAACCCTGCTATGAAAGTTGAAACTACTTGACGTTGGTATCATCTATCCAATTGCTAATAGTAAGTGGATAAATCCAACCCAAGTTGTTTCGAAAAAGAGTGGGGTAACAGTAATAAAAAATGAGATGGTGAGATGATACCTACTCGTACTTCTATAAATTGGCGTATGTGCATCGACTATACCAAGTAACATGCAAAGATCACTTTTTATTACCATTTATTGACCAATTATTTGAAAGAGTTGCTGGGCATGAATATTATTTTTTTCTTGATGATTATCAAATTGAAATTTCTTTAGAGGACTAAAAAAAGCAATATTTACTTGTCCCTTTGGCACTTTTCTTTTAGAAGAATGCCATTTGGATTATGTAATGCACCCGCAATATTACAAAGATGCATGACAAGTATTTTTAGTGATATAGTGGAAGATTATCTTGAGGTATTTATTGATGATTTCTTTAATTTGAAAATAATTTTAAATCTTGTTTGACTAATTTAGGATATGTACTTCAAAGATGTCAACAGAAAAATTTATTCCTAAATTAAGAAAAATGTCATTTCATGGTTACAAGAGGTATTGTGTTAGGCCACATAATTTCATCTAAAGGGATAAAAGCAGATAAGGTTAAGGTTGAGTCTACCTCCAAAATACTATCCCCAAAACCGTAAAATTATACGTCCATTCTAGGATACACAGGTTTCTATAAAACGTTTATAAAGAATTTTAGTACTATTGTTAGACTTTTTTCTCACCTTCATGAACAAAATGTGCAGTTTCAATAGACGCGGGCATGCCAGACTGCTTTCGAAACCCTCAAGGAGATGCTCATCACCATGCTAATAATGCAACCTGAAGACTGGACACTTTCATTCGAAATCATATGCGATGCAAGCGATTATGCAATTGGAGCTGTATTAGGGCAGAAAATGGATAAAAAGTCCAATGTGGTCTCTTATACTAGCAAGACTCTCATGATGCTCAGACAAATTATACTACCACAAAGAAGGAGCTTCTAACAGTAGTTTTTACTCTTGATAAATTTCGTTCATATATTTTGGGCTCACATGTAATTATTTTAACAGATCATTAGGCGCTCAAGTATCTTTTATCAAAGAATGATGTAAAGCCACGGCTGATTCGATAGATCTTATTGCTCAAAGAATTTGATCTTGAAATCAAAGATAAAAACCGAGTAGAGAACGTGGTTGCAGTCCACCTCTAGTCTAGATTTTGAAAATGATAAGCTTTAGGGACTCTTCCCTAATGAGCAGTTATTTTCTATCCCAATAACTCCCTGGTATGCTGACAATATTAATTTCTTTGTTGCAAGTGAAATGCTGAATCATTGGAGTACACAAGACAAACGAAGATTCTTATACAAGGTACGCCGTTTCTTTTTTGATGATCCTTATTTATTTAAATATTTCTTAGATCAAATCATTAGGCATTGTGTGCTCGATGATGAGATTCAAAGCATCATTGCTTTTTGTCTTATAGAAGCATGTGGGAGTCACTTTTCATCTAAAAAGACGGTAATCAAAATATTCCAATGTGGTTTTTATTGGCCTACCATATTTAGAGATGTATATGAATTCTGTAAAAGATGTGAGTCTTGTAAGAAATTAGTAATGTTAACTAGTAATAATGATATGTGTCTAACATCCTCACTTACAATTGAGATATTTGATTTTTGAGGCATTGACTTCATAGGATCACTTTCTATTTCTAACATATATGCTTATATACTCGTATCAGTAGATTATATCTCTAAATGGGTAAAAGCTACGGCTTGTAGAAATAATTGTAGACACAAGAAAAAAAGAAAGAAAAGAAAAGAAAAGACAAAGGTGACTAGCCACTCGCGGGATGCCACCCTACGGAGGGCACCCACGGGGTTGCACGCAGTGCCACCCGTGCAATGCTCTTGCACGGTGCCTTCTAAACGGTGTCATCCGAACGTGGGTAGTAGGTGATTCCATTTCACGTGAATTTCGCCCACGACGTTAATAAAAGAAGAGAAAATTCTCAGAGAAAAGAACAGAGTTTCCAGAGCAGAGAAATTCTCAGAAAGGAGAGTTCCCAATGAAGAGGACTAGGGAGACGGAAAAATCCCGAAAGCGAAGTTCTCTCTCTTTCTCCTCCGGTTAGAGTATGGTGCCGAAAAAATCAATCGACGCGACGACCAGACCATCGAAGGAGTGCATCAGCGAGGCTCCATCGCCGTCAGAACCCACAAACTAAAAGTGGAATCAAAATTAATCTTTCCTATTCTTGTAATTTCGAAATTTCTTGTATAATTTTCTTTTATTGTCGTAATTTCAAATTGAAATTAGCAATGGAAGGAAATTTTAATTTTTCGGGTATACAAGAATTGACGACCAGAGTGGGAGTCTCGACGACGCAATCCGATCATCAAGTTCCTCGCAGTTGAATCTAGGCGTTTATCGCCGGGTGACGTTAAAAAAAAGGTGAGGCGTCATCGTAAAAAAAATAAAAAAATAATTAAAATAAATTAAAATTAGGTGTTATCGCCCATAAAAAAAGACAAGATATCATCATCTGTCAACAAAAAAAAATTGCAGGGCCCACCTGTGCAGGAGGCCCATCTGCACACCTATGTGTCCAGGGAGGCACCCGCGCTCAGGTGCACCTCGCAAAAGTAAAAAAATAAAATAAAATAAAATAAAAAAATCACGGGGACCCCTTGCGCCCACTTGCGCAGGGGACCCACCTGCGCACCTACGCGCACAGGGAGGCACCCGCACTGAGGTGCCCCCCGCAAAAGCAAAAAAAATTAAATAAAAAAAATCACCAGGCCCACCCACACCGGGGTCCGCCTACGTGCACAGGAAGGCACTCATGCTTAGGTGCCCCGCAGAAACAAAAAAATAATAAATAAATAAATAAATCACGAGGCCCACCCGCACAGGGGCCCCACCTACGCGCCTGCACACAGCAAGGCAACCGCACTCAGGTGCCCCCCAAAAAAGCAAAAAAAATAAAATATATTTGCAGGGCCCACATGTGCAGGGGGCCCACCTGCACGCTGGACCCACCTGTACAGGGGGCCCACCTGCGCGCCTGTGCGCGCAGGGAGGTACCCGGGAATTTCTAGATGGGCACGGTTTTTTCCTAGTGAGCCCACTTTTCCTAGTGCGCACACCCTTCCTTTTAAAAAACCCTGGTTTTTCCTAGTGAGCACACCTATATACCCGAATTACCCTCACCATCTCCTCCTCTCTAAATCCCTTTCTCCCCTCCGCTCTAAATCCCTTTCTCCGTCTCTCCCCTCCGCCGTCCTCCTCCACCTCCTGTGCCACCCCTCCATCTTCCCCTCCACCAAGCTCTCCCTCTTCCTCCATACCACGTCACCATTATCTCCCTCCCCCCTCCCCTCCTCAGCCCCCTCCGTCCTCCTCCGATCACTTGCCTGCTCCAACTACATCGACCTCCTCCTCCCCGCCCTTTACCTCGCCATCCCCTCCCGCTCCCTCGACCCCACCACATTCGCCGCCGTCTTCAACTCCCTCCTCCGCCACTCCTGCTTCGACGACGCCCTCGCCGCCCTCGACATTGCGCAGCAAAACTCCGGCGCCGTTCTTACTCCCCAAACCTACAGCTTCGTCGTCCTCGTGCTCATCGACAAGTCCCAGCTCCCCCTCGCCCTCTCCATATTCATGAAAACGCTCCAGTCGTCGACGCATCACCACCCGGACGCTGCCACCTGCACTCGCCTGCTCGTCGCACTCCGCAGAGCTGGCATGCAGGAGGACTTCCGTGACCTGTTCGACGAATTGTCCAAGAGAAACTTTCGGTTTGATCGCCGCGGTTACAACATGCTGATACATGTGTTTGGGTGCTGGGGGATGCTGGGCGCTGCACTAGGACTGTTCCGGACGCTGATCCAAGGGTGTGCCAAGACGTACTTGGTGGAGGAAGCGAGCCGGGTGTTTCGGGAGATGGAGTATAATAGTGTTCGGGCTGATACCGTGCTCTATAACAATTTGCTGGATGGGTTTTTGAAGGTTAGGAAGCTGAGTGAAACTTGCCAGCTCTTTGAGAAGATGGTTTCGTATGGTGTTCGAGCGTCTTGCAATTTTCTTTGTCTCATCTCATTGCTGGTGGATCAAAATACAAGAAATATGAAGCTTGTAATGATGATAATAATTTTAGAATTTGTCATATTTCGTAGAATTATTTGTAATTTATAAATTAAAGATATATTTAAAGTGAATACACCATTCAAGAAGGACAAAGATATCTATCCGTTGGTCTTCTTTCCTTCTTTATTATTATTTTTTGGTGTTCTGTTCTTTTCTTCTCCATGTCTGTGTTGTTAGCAGTGCTTTGTGCGTGGGCATGTTTATACCATTATATCCAGAAAAGAAAATTACATGTTTTTCGTTCCCTTCCATGTTTATTTGTCTTTCTTACTTTCATTTTGAAGAAACAAATACCTAAATTTGATTTCTTTCAGGAACTTGGATTACAGCTACTGTTTCTTCATCTTTGCTTTTTCTATTAAAGGTAAATAAAATTTTGAGAAAAAATCTTCAAAGAATTATGAATGAGAATTTTGACGCTTTGGCTCGGGATAAATAGATAGCAATGACACTTCTGTCATTAATCTTTGTTCATATTGGATAAGTACTGGATCCAAACTTCTTTCACAATCCGTAATTACTTTCAAAATTTGAGCACTTCTCGGGCTCTTATTGGACATATGTCATATATTTTTTATTCACTTCTTTGTTTAATACATATTTGAGATTTTTGTTTACTTTGCATCAAAGAGTATCTCTAGTGGGAAAAGGCAATAACAAGCAATGTTTACTTTCATTTCTGCATCAAAGAATATACTATAGTGGGAAAAGGCAATAACAAGTAATGGTGATAAAAGAGAAGAAATAAAAATTGCGCATCCAGGGAATTGAACTCTGGTCAGTACCATAGGAGGGTACTATGATAACGACTACTCCAGATGTGTATGTTATGACATGGGAGTTTAATTTTTTTTATTTATTCTCGCTCACCCTCTAATCCGGACTAACCAGATCGGACCTGTGCTCCCTGTCCGGGACTGCTAGCCCGGATGGGAAGGCTTAATCCGGGCTGGCTAGCCCGGATCAAGGTTCCAGATTTCTGGCTCCCTGATCCGGGCTAGCCAGCCCGGATCTTATTGATTGATTCGGGCTATCAGCCCCGAATCAACCAAATTGATCTGGGTTGGCTAGCTCGGATCAGGAGGACAGAGATTCTATTTTTTAGGATATTTTTGACCAAAAAAATAATGGCAAAGTGGTAAATAAAATGATCTTTTAAGTGGGCTCACTAGGAAATATGCTGTGCCCATCTAGAAACTCCCGAGGTAGCCGCGCCCAGGTGCCCCCTGCGCACAGGGGGCCCACCTGCGCCCGTAGTGCCCTCGTGCGGGGAGAGGGAAAAAAAAAAACAAAAAGAAAAAAAAAAAGGGAAAAAAATCTGAAATATAAAAAAGGGCATAGTGAGCTCGATTTTCTCTTGAGGTTAAGAAAGCGAGAATGGGGTGGATTGGAGAAAGTATTGAGTCGATTCGATCTCTCCAGATCAGGCAGGTCCTCATGCAAATAGTCAGCCTTGGCATGATTGTCACCCCGGCATTGATCATATGGAAGGGATTGATGTGTGTCACCGTCAGCGAGTCGCCGGTTGTCGTTGTACTCTCTGGGTGCATGGAGCCTGGTTTTAAAAGGGGCGATATTCTGTTCTTGCACATGAGCAAGGATCCTATCCGTGCTGGCGAAATTGTTGTGTTTAATGTTGATGGGCTTGAAATTCCAATTGTTCATCGTGTAATCAAGGTTCATGAATGCCAAGATACTGGAGAAGTTGATGTTCTCACAACAGGTGATAATAAGACTTCTCTATGCTCAAGGACAGCTTTGGCTTCAGCGGCACCATATTATGGGGCGAGCTGTAGGGTTTCTACCCTATGTTGGCTGGGTTACCATTATCATGACTGAAAAGCCACTTATCAAGTCGCAGGGAAGAGAAAAGAAAAAAATAAATAAAAAGAAAAGAGAAGAAAGCAAAGAAAGGGAGTATTTGAATGTGAGGTGTGCGATGACTCCTTGTAAGTTCAGCCACCCGCCACAACAAATGTTGATCACTGCGTTGGCGGGTTCAACAACAATGGGGAGCCTGAGTCAGCAGTCGATGGCACCTTCTGCGGCTGCGATGGCAGCTGCTCAGGCTATTGTGGCAGCCCGACAGGCTGCACAGATGCAGGCACAGGTTCAGGCAGCCGCAGGGGATTCATCAGGAACTCCTGACAAGGCTGATGCCTTGAAAAGAACACTGCAAGTTAGCAATCTGAGCCCACTTCTTACGGCTGAACACCTTCAGCAACTTTTTGCTTACTGTGGAACTGTTGTTGATTGTATCATTACAGATTCAAAACACTTTGCTTATATAGAATTCTCAAAGCCAGAAGAAGCTACTGCAGCTCTGGCACTGAACAATATGGATGTTGGGGGGCGACTGTTAAATGTTAAAATGGCAAAAGCTCTTCCATCCAAGACTGTTGCAGCAAACACCTCTTTACCATTAGCATTGCAGCAGGCAGTTGCTCTGCAACAGATGCAGTTTCAACAAGCTTTGATCATGCAACAAACCCTGGCCTCCCAACAGGCTGCTTTTCGAGCAGCAACGATGAAGTCTGCAACAGATATGGCAGCAGCCAGAGCTGCCGAGATAGACAAGAAGTTGAAAGCAGATGGCTTAGTGGTGATGATAAGGATACAGCGGAGTCCTACAGGGCATCAAGGTCGCCATCTCCTCGCCATAAGTCTAAATCTAGATCAAGATCGCCAGTTAAGTATTGGCGGAGTAGGAGGTCATGTTCTAATTATCCATTAAGTAGATTCTCCAGAGATCGGAGGTCTAGATCACCAATAAGATATCACCGTTATATTGCTATGACTGAAAGAGAGATCATCTGAAATGAAAGCACATGTCACCCAAAACGACGTCCTCATGATGACACTCACCGTTCAAGAAGCCGTTTGCTACCTGGCCTAGCTTCAGCTACCATCAACCCTATCTAAATCTGAGAAACTTGCCCAAGTAGAAGAAACAATTCGAGAAATGGGGCTCCTCTTCGCCACGAACACTAAGATATCAGGCATAAGCAGTGGCCAAAAGAGACGAGTGAGTATATGTGTGAAGATACTGACTCAACCAAAACTGTTGTTTCTTGATGAAATGACTAGCGGTTTGAATAGTGCAGCATCATACCATGCATGTCGGATAGCGAAGCTAGCGCAGCGAGAAGGGATGACCGTGATTGCTTTTATTCGCAAACCGAGTGGAGAGGTGTTCGACTTCTTCAGCGGGCTGCTTGCTTGCTTATGGCAAGACTGTCTACTTCGGACCAACTTCTTTGGCTAATGAGTTCTTCGAGCTGAATGGTTTCCCATGTCCATTACGGACAGACCCTTGTGATCACTCTTGAGGATGATTAACAAGGATTTCGAATGGATCTTGAGAAAGGCCCAGAAGCTAAACCGACAACAACTGCATAAACTGTTGAAACCCTTGTGAACTCCTATAGATCTTCGAACAATTCAGAAATCGTGAAGCAGCAAATTGCCGAGAAACTAGAAATGAGATCTTAGTTACTATTGGATGCGGTTAGCAATTTAGATAGCACTTTGCCTCTGCATCGGGACAACGACATTGGGCATAGCTATGGCACAGTTCAAGCTAGAGGCTCTATGCTCATGTTTGTAGCTGCATTTTATGGCGATCGGTGGATTTCCATCTTTTATCAAAGATATGAAGATTTTCGGACGAGAAAGGTTAAATGGGCACTACGGTGTAGCAACTTTTGTCATCAGCAAACAAATCTCGTCCGTCTCAATTCTTCACACCATTCATTCTCCAAATGTTGTGAACTTGACGCTTGTTGATCTTCATGGGTTTACATAGTTCAAAGGGAAGACATGTTGTTGAGTTGCAGCTGCAATCAAGATTTGATGCATGAAGAGAAGCATGATATCCGTTCTCATGAAATTCAAGCTTGCAACTTTCAGGAAGAAGCTTATGTTGCTCTTTTGGTGGATGGCAAGACAAATGTTCATTCTTCAAATCCCATGTCTTCAACTAGCCAAAAACACAAGTGAGGATCAATCAATGAGGGATAAGGAAGCTTGTGATACACTAAGATTAGGTGGACTATCCAAAGAATTCTGAGCTTAAAAGGAGATCACCATGTTCTCCTGGACTAAGAAGAGAAACCTACCAAGGTACAAAGGGGTGTTTCTTTATGGCCCACCTGGAACAGGGAAAACATCTATGGCTTCTTGTGCTCATAATGTTGGTGCATGTCTACTCTCTATCAATAGCCCTGAAATAGTTAGTGAATACTATGGAGAACAGAAGGTTGAAGTTGGTATTCATATGTTCAAATCAACACATGTGCTCATTTTTGGGGTTGTATCCATTTTGCAACCAAGGCTAAAAGCACAAGTCTTATATTTAAGGTTATGTTGTCTATAAGACATATGAAAAAGGCTTCTTCTCCGAAACTCTCTCAAAATAGAAATTATGTGACGATAATGCCATATTTGAGCCCACTGAGAAGCTAAAGTTTTATGTGAGGCTCACGACCGTCGTTTCTGCATCACAGAAATTATGCTCACATTCTTTTTAAAACTATTGTGAAAATATGCACGGAATCCACAATGAAACTCTTGATGCTTCGATTGTCTGAGTGGGAGCATAATTGTCTCCTGTCTTCTCCAACTCATCTAATTGAGGGTCAAATAATTTGAGACTTAAAACACTCAAAGCTCAGCCTTAACCAACCTAAGAAAGACTAAGGCTTACCATACAGCTATCAAATCGATGGCCATTCATGTCTCGCATCATAATAACATCATGTGGACTTATTGATATTGGTCGCAATTATCTACCACTGCTTGACAACATTAACCAACACATCAAAATCCCTTCTTCCTGGGTTGATCCAAAAATAAAACCTATTCTCTTTAGAAGGGTTCGACCATATGCAACCCTATCCGATGATACTGAAGATGAACATCAAGAAGCCCCTAAGTTTTATCATTACAGACCAAAATTATTCTGAATGATAGAGAAAATGAGGTATGACTTTATCTAAATGCCAAGTTTAAACTTCTGCATGCAACAATGTTCGTGCTCATGGAGGCACGGTGTGCACACTCGCGCCCCGCAAGGGCGCTGTGCATGCCCATGGAGTGCACCTGCAAAGTGCTATGCACGTGTCCGAGCCCGCGTACCCCCCGCATCCGAGAAGTATTGTGCATGGTAAAGAGCATTGAAACCTGCTTTGCTCCTTCGTGTCTGAAGGACAAGAGTCATATTACTATCACAAAACCAACAGGAAATTTAGATATGTCACGGCACCTAATATTCCGGATATAGATGATGTGATCTGCCAAAATGCAGAAGACTCTGATTGGGATTTAAGCATCACTCTGGGGGTACTATCCAATTGGCTGGCTATGAATGTGATGCCTGCTAGCCTGACTCTAGATGAAAATAATGAGATAACTCTTCCCCAAGATGAAGTATTAGTAAAGCACACTGATGCCCAATGGAACATGCACTTCGAGCAGCGCGACCACCTAATGAAGATAAGATGGTTCAAGTAAATATGGGTGATGAAATTACGGGTGATGAAGCAAATCATAAGCCCATATTCATAAGCGAGAGAAGATCTTATAACTCTCGTCCGATAATATATCAACATCTTTGCTTGGAATTATGAAGACATGCCAAGGTTAGATCCTAAAGTTGCTATACATCGGCTAAACATTAAGCCATATGCAAAATCGGTTAAGTAGAAACAAAGAGGATTTTGTCCAAAGTTAATGGAATTGATCGAGGATGAAGTTAAGAAGCTTATACTATCTGGCTTCATCCGAGAGGAACAACATCTTAATTGGATAACGAATATCGTCCCAGTTTCCAAGAAGAATGGAAAGATCTGGATTTGCATTGATTTTCGATATCTCAATACAGCATGTCCTAAAGATGAATTTCTGCTTCCAATAGCGGATGTCATGATCGACAGATTCAAAAGGATGTCTTTCATAGACGAATTCTCTGGGTACAATCAAATCAAGATGTAACCTAAAGACAAGAATCCCAAGAAGTGCTCAAAGAAGCACATGGAAGAGCCTGCAGTGCTCACCAATCGTGACCTAAATTAGTAGACCAGATAAAAAGAATGGGGTTCTACTGGCCAACAATGATATCAGATGCCATGACATATACAAAGAAGTGCCATGCCTGTCAGGTGCATTCAAATTACATACATCAGGCTGTAGAACACCTACATCCAACCATGATTATGTGGCCATTCGAGACGTGGGGAATGGATATCGTTGGTCCCATCACTCTACCATCTTCTCGTAGACATCGGCTCATACTAGTTATAACCGATTACTTTTCAAAATGGGCAGAAGTTATCCCTTTAAGAGAAGTAAAAAATGAATGATGTGGTCAATTTTATCAAACACCATGCCATCTATTGGTTTGGTGTTCCTAGACAAATCATCAGTGACAACGGCCCTCAATTTACTAGTAAGTCCGATACCAAATTCTGTGACAAGTTAGAATAGAGAATGTGTTTTTGTCTCCATATAACCCAACTATGAATGGCCAAGCAGAAGCATTCAATAAAACAATTGTGAAGCTTCTACAGAAATTTATCACCACAAGTCAACGTGACTGGAATGAGAAATTAGGAGTTTGTCTATGGGCTTACCGAACAACGGTAAGAACACCGGCAAAAGCCACACCATTCTCTTTGGTATGGTTGTGAAGCCGTATTACATCTGAAAATTCAAATTCCTTCTCTTCGGGTGGCATTAGCTACAAGAATTACCACTAAGGAAAAACATAGTCAACGACTTTGGGAATTAGAAGCGTTGGATGAGAAGCGCTTAAAAATTTAACAATAAATAGAGCTCTATCAAGCGTGAATATCTTGAGCCTTCAACAAGAAAGTGAAGGAACAGACTTTCAAAGTGGGTGACTTGGTCTCAGCAGTTAGACGACCAATGATCCTGACACATAAGACTAAAGGAAAATTCCAGCTAAAGTGGGAAGGCCCATTTGTAATAAAAATGGTCTATTCAAATGGAGCATGCCGGTTAATCAATCAACACGATGACCGGATGATGATTTCAATTAATAAAAAATTTCTGATGAAATATTATTCTTAAGGAAATGAAGTTATCCGACCTCTTCTTCATTACAATAAATGAAAAAATGTTGACTCGCCACTAGCGCACAGCTCCACGCCTTGACTGGGGGTACAAAATGAAAACAAATCCTACGTTTCTATGATTAAGGATAGAGGAAAATTTGACATGTAAGTCCAAATGAAATCCTCACTAACCCTATCATGCTTGGGGTAAAAGCATGAACTACCCAATACCGTCAAGATAACGGAAAGATAACCAGTTTCTCTCTAACCCATCATGCTGGGGTTAAAAGCATGAACTGTTCTAAACTGCTAAGGTAAAGGGAAGAGAAAATTTTTTGGCGTTTAAGCCCAAATGAAATCCTTGACAACTTACCATATTGAGGGGAATGGCTAGCCCAATTCAAACAGTAGTTGGTAAAGCCAAATCAAATCCATTGATAGTTGGGGGTTTGCTAAAAATCTCAGGACAAACCTGTCACAACAGTATCCTCAATCGATTATAAGGATATATCATTACTCAAAGCTACTAAACCAAAAGGAAGAGGGAAAGCTTGGCATATAAGCCCAAACAAAATTCGACAACTTGCCATGCTGAGGGGAATAGCATGGCTAGCTCAACTCAAACGGTACTTGATAAATGCAAATCAAATCCGTTGATAGTTGAGGATTTGCTAAAATCCTAGGATAAATCTATCACAACAGTATCCTCAATTGATTATAAGGATACATCATTACCCGAAGCTGCTAAAGTAAAGAAAAAAGGAAAAGTTTGGCATATAAACCCAAACAAAATTCTCAACAACTTACCATCTTGAGAGGAATAGTATGGCTAGCCTAAGTCAAACGGTAATTAGTAAAGGCAAATTAAATCCGTTGATAACTGGGAGTTTGCTAAGAATCACAGGACAAATCTGTCACAACAGTATCCTCAATCGATTATAAGGATATATCATTAACCGAAGTTGCTAAAGCGAAGGAAAGAGGGAAAGTTTGGCATATAAACCCAAACGAAATTTTCGACAACTTACCATACTGAGGGGAATAATATGGCTAGCCTAACTCAAATGATAGTTGGTAAAGACAAACCAAATTAGTTGATAATTGGGGTTTGCTAAAAATCTTAATGAGATAGATCTCCTATCACATTAAGATTTCACCTCTGATAGATAAATTTCTCTTGTCACTTTTCTCCTAACAGATCCAGTGACTCTAAAAAAAACTGTCAAGTTAAAATCATGCCTCTAAAATAAAAATACAAAATTGAATAAATTTTCTTCATGAGATCAAATCTGATCAAATCTCTTGTCATGTTAAGTTTGCACCTCTGACAGAAAAGAAAAAACTCAATCTTTATCAAGTCCAAAATTACGACCTCTGATAAACTTAATTTTCATTTTGTTAAGTTAAAAATTTCCTCTATCGAATGTCATCTCACTTACAAGTTAACAGTTATCTTTGATAGTTAAATTCCAAGACTAAACAAGTTAACAATCACCTCTATTTAGTCAGCTCATTCCTATCATGACCAGATCCTCTGAATATGTCAAACTTTGAGACATGTTTAATGATACCTCTGTCCTCATTTAAATCCCGTTATACTAAATATCACTAAACGAGCAGATTAAATAAGTTAAATCATACCTCTGTTTAATCGGTCCATTACTATCAAGTCCTGAACCTCTGAATAAAATGAACCATAAAACATGTTTAATGATAGCTCTGTCTTTTCCTAATCCATCATACTAAATGTCACTGAATAGTTATGATCTAAAGAGCATGTTAATATCATACCTCTACTTGTCATCTAATGATAATGTTAACATCATATCTCTACTTGTTATCTAATAAGCACGTTAACATCATACATTTACTTATCATCTATAGAGTATGTTAATATTATACCTCTACTCATCTTCTATAAGATACGTTAACAATTACCTTTGTCTATAAAATTTATCACAGGTTGTCTGTCATCCTCTTAGCCTCTGAACAGATATCAAAAATATTTCGTACTGTAGACAACAACTTTTCTGGAGCAAAGTTACAAACTGAAGTCTGACTGGGCCAGACAAATACAATAGCCAGCATCAAGAAAAATTCACTAAAACCAATCTCTAATACATCAAAGAGGTTCAAAGTACACCTCCAACAACAAAACAACAGGAAGATAGTGATTTTAGAAGATGATTCACAGTACACTATAAAAATCGTGCCACACAATGAAGACTACAGAGCCAGAAAAATCCTAAGTGTTTCGAAATTCATTACAAATCAATGACGAAGTTTCGAAAAATTTGGAGGGGATTATGTAGACACAAGAAAAAAGAAAGAAAGAAAAGAAAAAAGTGACCAGCTACCTAGGGTTGCACCTGTGGGATGTCACCGGTAGGTTGCACCCGTGGGATGCCACCGGCGGGTTGCACCCGCGGATGGCACGCGCGGGTTGCATCCCACTGGATTGCACCCGCGGAGTGCAACCCGAGGGGTTGCACGCAGTGCCACCTGTGCAATACTCTTGCACGGTGCCTTCCAAACGGCGCCATCTGAATGTAGGTAGTGGGTGATTCCATTTCACGTGAATTTAGCCCCTGACGTTAATAAATAAAGAGAAAATTCTCAGAGAAAAGAATAAAGTTTCCAGAGTGGAGAAATTCTCAGAGAGGAGAGTTCCCAATGATGAGGAACAGGGAGACAGGAAAATCTCGAGAGCGGAGTTCTCTCTCCTTCTCTTACGGTTAGAATTTGGTGCGGGAGAAATCAATCGATGCGATGACTGGATCGTCAACAAAGTGCATCAGTGAAGCTCGATCGCCGTCAGAACCCACAAACTAAAAGGGAAATCGAAATTAATCTTCCCTATTCTTATAATCTCAGAATTTCTTGTGCAATTTTCTTTTATTATTGTAATTTCGAATCAAAATTAGCAATGGAAGGAAATTTCTATTTTTCGGGCATACAATAATGACCAACAAACTATTATTAAATTTATAAAGGAATACATATTATCTAGATTTGAAGTAACTAAAGCGATAATAAGTGATGCACATTTTGTGGAAAGCCTTTGAAAATTTAATAAAAAATATCATATTACGCACAAGATTTTTACACTGCATCATCCATAGTCAAATGGGCAAGTTGAGTTAGGTAATAGGGAAATCAAGCAAATACTTGTGGAAACGATTAATCTACCTCGTAAAGATTGGTCATTTTAATTGACTGATGCTTTAAGGGCTTACCGTACATCATACAAAATACCCTTAGGCATGTCTCCATATAGATTAGTCTATGAAAAAACTTGACATTTACCTGTAGATATAGAGCATAAAGCATATTTGGTAATTAAATCAGTAAAATCTCAATTCAGCTGGCCCATTACGAAAGCTACAAATAAATGAGTTGGAAAAGATAAGACGTGATGCATACACCGATTTATGCAGTTTAAAGAAGAAAATGAGAATATGGCACGATCATCGTATCACATGTCATTTTTTCATCCTTATGATAAAGTGTTTCTATATGATTCATGTCTTCATTTAGTTCTGGGAGAATTGCATTCACGATACACAGGACCGTTCATAGTTAAAACTATGTATCCATATAGCGCAATTGATATTGAAAATCTAAAGAATAGTCGTATGTTCAAAGTAAACAGGAAACGATTGAAGCACTACTTGGAATTTTCAAAACACTTGGAGGAATCTCACGATCTATTGGATCCTCTAATATCTTACTAATACATACTAAACAAAAATACTATGTATATTATTGTATATTATGTACTAACAATTTTATTTTGCAGATTGTTACATCATGAGCACTGGACCGAAGTAATTTCTAAGCTCTTCTCTCTTAAGCTTCTACTTGTTATTAATTAATTAAACAGATATATCGACTCATTAAGGACAATGTGAATTTTAAGTTGGGAGATGGCTTATTAAAGTAACTTAGTTTTGATTCTTATGATGACTTTTTCAACGATTTTCAAAATTTTCTGTTCTTTAAAAAAATTCAAAAACAAATAAAAAAATCTTTAATTGATATTAACTTTAGGTTATGAACCAATTTTTAGTTTAGAGATAATTTTAGAATTAGGAACTAACAATTAGATATTGGGAATAACCTTAGTTTAGGAACTAACAACAAGTAACTAAAAAAAGAAAAAAAGAAAAAAGAAATTTTAGGCTTGGCAGTTCTCAGACAGAGGACTATCGTCAAAGCAGCGGTCGAAGCCACTACCAAAGGCGACCACTGTAAAAGGAAAAAAAAAAGCTGAAAACGACCGTAGAAGGCATCGTCAATACGTCCGTCGACAGCTGTCAGCAGAAAGGAAATCTATAAATAGATCTTAGAGTTCTTTTTCTCCACAAAATAAAACCCTAGCTTCCTTCAACAACACCCACGCCCAAAAACTCCTTTTGACAGCCTGAACTCTTCCCGCGCAATTCTTTTCAAACTTTCATCAATCTACAAGCAAGTTCTCTCCTCTTTGATTTTCCTTTGATTTGTTCTTGGTGAAAAGTAGATTTTGTTCTCAAAATATAGATCTACAATTTATATGGATGAATTTGTGTAAATCAAGGTTAGATCTTTACTTTGTAGTAAATTTGGTAGAGTTAAGTAAAGATATGGAGATTTTTGACGAATTTTATGGATTTATTGTCATGATATGCTCAAATAAAGGTAGAAAAAGTAAATATCTTACCTTTTAGCATTATATTTCATGGATTACTAGTATAACTGTGATTTATCAAATTCATGCAATAATAATCACATTAAAGTGGAATTTGATAATTTTTGAAGAAGAAATTGTGAAAATATGGAATTATGTGGTTGAATTTAATTCTTAAATATAATAAAAATATATAAGATAAAATAAGAAAGGAGAGAAAGAAATTAACCAAAAGAAAAAATAATAAGTAGAGTAATTATGAGATAAATTCATAAATAGATTTTTGAAATAACAATTATTTTAAGTTATATATTTTTGGTTAATCTTTGCAGAATGACACCAAAAAAGCAGACAATTTTCAAGAGGCTAAGAGTAGAATCCTCTAGTCCGTCTTCTCCACTAAGAGCTAGAGTTGCAAGAGCAGATAAGAAGATTTTGGAGAAGTACAATGATTTTAAGTTTTGGCTAGAACGTACAGTAGCTTATTCAAAATTGAATGAAAATTTGGCCTTAGCACAAATGGTAGCCTTAGAGTTGGAAACATATACAAGATATCAACACGCACCGGTATGCAATGAGATCGTGCACGAGTTTTATGCCAACTTGCAACCAACAATAGGAGATCAATACGGATACTCCATTGTCAGGGGTAGAGAGATATCGTTCACGAGGGATGAAATCATAAGGACAATCCCTATACTCAATTGCCTAAGGAGCACCCTTCTTTTGTAGATATTGTGAATGAGATACTAAGCGGCTATTGCTGGTTCAAAGAGTTCTGCATGAATTTAAGTGATATTGCCTTTAATGAGAGCTTTTGAAAGTTGGCTATGTAAGACAAGAGTACGTCTTGGTATCTTTATGATAAATATAACATATTATCATCCTCCTTAACAACGGAACTATATTCAAGGATGTAGTATTGTTAAACATTGTTAAACATGATTTTGGAAATATGCACATTCGATGTTGTATGCTTCATGTACTTCGCAATAGTTCAATGCATGGGTCAAGTTTATGAGTGTATTCAACATCCGAGAACGGTGAAGGCTCACTTAGTTTTGCCTTCTCTGGTTACAAATATTTGCATGAATAATAAAGTTCATCCAACACGAGGTGATACGTTTGAACCTTCTTGGCAACCATTCATGGATGCCACTATGCAAAGAAGCATGAGTACCCGACACACCCTAGCAGGAATAGTAAGTGCAACACGAGCAACAACAAGCTGCTGTGCAACCTACTAGTCATGGAGAACAAGATTAGAAACATGTCGAATAAGGGCAAGAACACCGAGATGAAGTAGATGCGATGACTCGTAATACACCACACTATAAACGAGTCAATCATAAAGATGACAAATGCCTTCACTGTAAGAATGAGCACACTTGAAGACAGGCAAGCCCCAACCGAGCCTCATCAACAACGATATTATTGGCTACTCACTAGAGTATTTAGGCAAATGGTGGTGAGAATGCCCCTGTTTCTGAAGATGAAGACAAAAGGACGAACTAGGGGACCATTAGGTTCCACCAATATCAAAGACACACGTGACATGAAGGTCTTCATCAGAGATGTCATTAACATCGACTACAAAGGGAGCGAATTTTTTTGAGAACCAACAAAACCAGGTGTACTCTAATCTAAACCTCTAACATTATTTCTTAGTGTATTACTTTCATAGTTATATTTTAACGCATTGAGAATATTACATAATTTAAGTTGGGGGTAGGATAGATACATTGTACTTTACTATATCATAGTTAACTAGCAAAGTTTTTAAAAAAATTTATTTCTTCGAAGTAAAAAAGTAAGATTAGAAGTACTTTACATTGCATATTTATGAGACTGATATCTTAATTTTGATGCTTATGTGATAATAATTTTTATGTTGTCTTAATTGAGATTTTAAATCGGGCAATAAGATATATGGATTCGTAAGATTAGAATCGAGTGTGCACTTTATACACTTGTATAATGAGTCATGAAAAGTTGATGACCAAAAGAAAACTTAAAAGGGAGAACTATCATATATGTGTAAAAAGAGAAACGAAGTGATCCTGGTATGTAGGCAATATACTTCGAATACATAAAGTATATAATAAGTAAGAGAAAATAATTATTAAGTAGGCAATATACTTCGAATATATAAAGTATATAATAAGTAAGAGAAAATAATTATTAAATAGTTGGGTCCATGCACCTCGATAAGCATGTGTATTCACACAGACAATAATTATGGACTTTTATTATAGTAATGAGCTGAGAAACTAGGTATTTGTACCTCGGTAAGTATGAATGTTCACATGAAAAGCAAGTATCTATGAAAAAAGTATATAAAAAAATAAATTATAATATATGCATATATACAAAAAGGGTCCCTATAAGTTTGATTGGAGTTTGAGACTTGACAAGGCTTATTTACACGCTCACAAGAGTGCATAGGAGAGGAAAATTAAAAGTAAAAGTGTATCTATGATACGATTAAATGATAAAGACAAATACATAAGAGCATTAGCTTATAAGTGATTTATTAAGATTGACGTTTTCATGAATATCTGTTTATGTATCTCTCACTGAGCTTGATAAGGAAAAGAAGTGAAAACCAAGAAAATATACGTATAGTAATATTATAAGTAGTCAATACGATACTAACAATTTTTCATTCTCTTTATTTTACACTTATCCTTAAATTTTTTTATTTATTCCTTAATCTCAAACATTTCTTGATGTTTGTGAAACTCTCATGAGACAACACTCGTCCACTAGGGTAACTTAGGATTTAACGGCTTAGTGTACATGCTAAGTACAATCGTGATTCCTACGAAAGTGAGTTAGAATTTATTTTTTAGGTCTTTAGTTTATTTTTATTTTATAGATTTGCTAGGGATTAGCAAAACTCAAGTTGGAGGTGTGATTACACTTAAAAAGTGTAATATTTTTAGTTTATTTTGTACAAGTGCAATCCAATTTTGTTGATTAACTGAGAAATTAATAAAAAAATTTATTAATCAAATTCCTAAGTATGATATTTTTCTAGTATTTTCTAATATTTTTGTAGGATTTTATATGCAAGAAAATGAAGTATCTAAACATATCTCAAATATCAAATTAGAACTGTGCATTTTCAGGAATGACCGTTGATAGCTATAAGCACTATCGTCAATGGTAGTCGATTGGGAATCATGCCCGAGAGCAGCTATTGATAAGTTCGTCGAAGGGAGTGACCGTAGAGTTAATTTTTGGAGATTTTTGAGAGGAATCAAGAGTTTTTTTGTAAATATAATTCTTATTAGGATTTTGTAAGGTTATAAATAGCTAATGAAACTCAAGATTTTGGAATGCTTAATGCTAGCACCATTTAAGAGAGAATAATATAGACTTTAGATTCAACATTTAGTTTTTATTCTCGTTCATAGAAATTGATAAAAGAATTCTTTTTCTCTTTATTTATGGCTATGATGAGTATGAGTGGCTAAATTCTTGATCAGATAAAATAACAAACCCTACGTAATTTACTGGTATTATTCTTATATGCTTATAGATTTTAATTGTTTTATGTAAAATTAATATCTTTAATTCTCTACTATCATTGAAAGGATTAAATATGCTTAGGTTTTGGTATACCGTAGAATCTTTAGGCACAGTATATGCTTCAACTTTGAATGTTTATTTTTGTTATTCATATCATATGCTTAAATGAACTGAAGATTCATATAAGATTAACTGGGAGAAATTAGTCAAAGTATCAGACTTTCCAACTTTATATATTTTATGCTTAAATTGAATTATATTCTGGTTGTAGAAAGACAACGTGATCTACGCAACTATGATAAAAAGTATAAATACATCAAATAAATTATTTTATGGAGGAGTTGCATCCATCTAACCAACAATTTAGTATAAGTAAATTTAATTTTAGCTTAGTTAATAAAAATCCAATCTTTACTTTTATCTTAGTACCATAATTTATTCTAGTGTCACACAATTAACAAATGATCCTCGAGAGAATGATCATGGTTGCTACTCTTGTACTACTTATCGATCTCTTGCAGTTGGGAGTATACGATTTAAATCGCAGTCATATATACATTATTATTGGTGTGGTCCAGTCTTAGAATGTGACATTACTATATATTATGTTATATTATTACTAGTGTGGTCCCGGCCTCAGAATGGGATATATATATATATATATATATATATATATATATATATATATATATATATATATATATATATATATATATATATATATATATATATATATGCATCATTGTTACTGTGATCCTCGGCTCGGAATGGGTGTCCTCCTATAAACATATAATAGTTTCACTTTCAAATGCTAACTTACGTAAAACTTATACTTGACCTTAGTGCCACAATAAATTGTATACTAAGCGAGAATTAAATACCACTTAGAGCTTAGTGCTACGCATAAGTAAGTGGTAGGCCACCATTTGAGTATGTGAGAGCCACCTCTAAAATCTTCGACACGTTATGTAATATAGGATGCATAACGGGATTTCCTTTGGTTATTCTTTGGGTATGAATAATACGCGCGGTAGACCTTTAAGAATTACCTTAGTTTGTACGCTATAGTTATTGTTGTCATTGTTGTACTACATTTATTATTTTCCTCACATGTTAGATTTTTCCATTACATGTAATGCATTATATAGAACCTCATATATATTTATATTATTTCATATTATTGTTTTGAGCATGGTCTCGATTTTATTACTTGTCAGGTCTGGCTCCTAAGCTACCCTACATGCTCAGTTGAAAAAAAGTATGAGGTAGAGTCATTAGTAGACGATCCATACTTTCTAGAGCAAGTGGAACGGTAGTGATTCTAGTATTTTACTTCTTTTCTGAATATTTATATTTTGTTATCAGATATAGCCTTGTACTTATCCTTTTATTGTTTGCTATCCGTCTAGCTTGTTTTTTGATAGCGAGTCATATATGTATCTTTTAACTTGTATCTGTTAAACTTGTTATGGACATACTATTCTTGATTATATATAGCAGTTAGTTTTTATTTTCCTATGATTCTGTTGAGGACCTATGTATCTCGATTTAGAATTCATGATCTACCTATTGTATTATATATTGGCCTCATGTATGTTGTATTGTGTGTTTCCGCTAGTAGTGCACTTCGTTCCCATATCCCTTAGAGAACGAGGTGTTACAGCCTGATTGAAGAATAGTAAAATTGTCACTTCTGGCCACATCTTTGAACCAATGTCCATATATGCTTCCAAGAAATTAGGGAAAGCATAAAAAATTTGATAATTCTGATAACTCTCCATAATATGGCGAATCATTGCAATGTAATTACCCTTCCACGTGCTCCATTCGAAATGTTGTACATGTGGAGTTGTGCAGTCATATTACAAATATGGTGCCATCATCATCTCTGGACAATGCAATATGAACCATGTCATTTAATATGTATATAGCATCTCCACTTGAGGACTCAAATTTTTCCTTATAATATGTCTGTCCTTGCATTTGACTTCCTAAACATCGCAGAATTGTGAAAACGTACATCGGCTACATTGTAAGTAGCACACCATGGCCAAAATAAGACTTAATGGTCAATAATGGGCTAATAAGATGACTGAGTAGATGGTGTCAGAAGTGATGGCTTCCCCAGGTGGCACTGGAAAGACGAACCGCTGCATCTACAACATAAAGATATCTACTAGTATTACCTTAATGAATATGGTGGTAGCTGTTTGATACCGATAACTGTCAAACACCATATAGAATTTAAAACCATCATCATTAGAATCAGTAGTATAGCTAGTGGTAAAAAGAGTGTCAATCCTCTTACGGATGACCAGCTCATCACAAGCGCTTGGCTTCTGACCCTATAGATTGGGAAAAGCCAAAAAAGTCAGTAATCTCGCCAGAGTTAAGAAGGTTGGTGGAGCTTCTGAGGGTAGAGCTGGAAAGTTGGCTGGGCAGCTCGTCGACATGCCCGGCCCAGGTATATGTTGTGCATGTGGATCAGCACGGCATCGCTGGTGCCGTGCTGGCCAGCCTGACATGGCGGCATGGCTCAGGTTGTGCTGGAGCCATGCCACTCAGGCTTATAGCCTGACTCGGCATGTGTGTGTCAATCCATGTCCGCCACATGTCGGGCATGGCCCAGCATGCATTGCTAGTTAAATTTGGGGGGAATATGCTATTTTTTTTAAAGAAAATCCCCAATGGTTATAAACTAGATATTAGGAGGGTTTTCTAAAAAATTACAAAATACAACCCCAACAGTCAAAATGGTCATTTGTGAGGTGATTTTCTAATTTTTTGGGCAAAAATCTTTTGCTTCCTATATTTAAATACCTCCTCATTCATCCAAATTTATTTTTCCACACAACATGAACAATTTATAACTCTCTTCATCTTTCTAATCTCTACAAATTTCTAACTCAATAAAAATGTATATTCTACAATTCTCACTCTCTCAAAAGAAATGCCCAAGCACTCATCATTCATCCAAACTCAGCTCTCCATTCGTCAAATTAGAAGAAGAAGATGAAAGTTTCCTCCCTCGAGGAGTAAATGCACTCGGCCCTCCCTTTTCTCTCTATAGTAAATCTCAACTCTCAAGTTTTCATTTCAGCTTGGGGCAAGACTTTTTATTATGAATCATGCTCGTCTGATGCTTCTTCTGTAGCTGTGGATGGTTTTTTTTTTTTACAATGTTACATTTACAAGTTTATCCAAACAACAACAACTAAGCCTTTTATCCCAAGTATTTGGGGTAGGCTACATGAACCAAAAAAGAATCACGCCGGATCGATCACTCTGATATTCCTTCTCCATTCATTTTTATCAAGTAATATCTCCTTATTTAAACCTCTAGATTTCATATCTTTACGTATCATCTCCATCCATGTTTTCTTCGGTCTTCCCTTCGTTCTTTTAACTTGTCCTACATTGATAAACCCCCCTCTTCAAACTTGTGTACTTGTAGGCCTACATTGCACATGACCAAGCCATCGTAAGCGATGGTTTATTGATAATTCAATTCAATTCAATTTACAAGTTTATCCAATTCAATTTATTTATAGAAAAATCTTCATTGATAATTCTAAAAATAAACAAAGAATAAGAATTCCAAACTTCATCTAAGCATAGATTATCAAAATATTAATTAAGCATAATCTATCAAAAAATTATGATTTGCGAACTCTATCTTTTATTTATTTATAGAAAAATCATAACTTATTTCTTTTTAGAAAGAAGATGAGATAAATCCATGTTAGATCTATTAAACTAACTTCATTTACATCCTAGGACTAAAGAAAATTAGCTACTCATATTCCTAATAAGCAAAATGAATTTTTATTTATAAACACAATAAAATTTAATCTAGAAAGCGAATAAATCTATACTAGAAAGCAATTAACTCTATCTAAAAAAAAACAAATAAAGATTAGAAAGCATTGGCGTACCTCTGGAGCACGGTATTGTGGTCGTCACCCCTTCAGCAAAACCCTAATTTTATTAATTATAAACGAGTACAAAACTTATAGGATTTTTTCTAGAATATAAGGATATGACCAATATATAGGTTTTGGAAAACCAAATCCAATTCTAATATAATTGTGAAACTAAAAAATAACAAAGAAGCCACAGGAGAAAAATTAGATAGTGGGGCTCACTTTGGGCCGCTATTTGGCGGTAAATTCCGCCATTTGGCAGCTCAATTATGTCCAATCCCTCTAGTTTTTCTCTAACATGAGTCTCTTGTCTTGTACACTTGAGTTTCCTGACTGTATTTGACTTTGAATCTCTGCCGTATTTTAATCTTGTAGTTTTACTTTCTTTGAACTCTTTTCTGAACTTGATTTCCTAATCCGACTCTGATTTCATACCATCTCCTTGTATGAATTGGATTATCTGAAAAAGACACTAAAAAATACCCGAGTAGCATTTATTTATTTACAAAAATAGATAAAGTATGGAAGGAAAAATACAATATATGATACTCATCACACCCCAACACCGATCTTTTGCTAGTCCTCGAGCAAAACCTTAAACTATAAAGAAAAAGAAAAATCCTAACTCACTTTCGCAGTAATTGCGATTGCATTTAGCACGTGCAACAAGTCTTTAAACCCTTTGGTTACCCTAGTGGAGAGTGTTGTCTCGTGGGGTTTGCAGTGAATATACCCACAAAATTCATGAAGAAAATAGATTAAGGAATAAAGAAAAGAAAAATAAGGATAACCAAAACTTAAGAAAAATAAAAATTTTATACAAAAAAAAAGAAAAATCTTTTTTTTATAATATTTTTATCAATTAATCTCACTAATATACAAACTCAAGTAAGGCATTTAGATTATCAATTTTTAAATCGAGCGTCCTTTCAGATACACTTATCATTTTAATCAAAAAATTAAATCTTATCTTTCAATACCCACTAAAAGATAATCTATTAGCTCTTGTACGTTTACGTACACGTGTGATAGTCTACTTTGGTTTTGGACTCCAACTCTAACTCATGATTCATCTCCTCTCTCATAACAATTTTTTTTTTTTAAAATATTTTACCTTTCATGCGAATATTCATGCTTGCTTATGCGCAACATACCCGATTATTCGGTTCACACTCTTTTACTTTTATTTTTCTTTTGTTTTTTACAATATTTCACCTTTCATGCGAATATTAACGCTTACTTAGGCGCAAAATACCTGATTACTTGGATCATACTCTTTTTTCACTCTTAAGATTATTGCCTTAATACCATGTGCACCCAATTATTTTATCACTCTCGAGACTATAGCCTTAATACTAGGCTCACCCTATTATTTTATTCTCACTTTTTTTTTCTTTGTTTAGAGGGAGAAGACTTATTCAATCGTTATCATCGTTGTCCTTAACCTAATAAACTATTGTGAAGTGAAAAATATATATATACTTGCCTCAAAACTACTGTTAGCGGTATTTTTTTTTCGAATTTTGATCTTTTTCATAAAATTCAAAATGTATCATCCAATCTACTCTCCTATCAAATTTTAAATCTAAATTTGTTCTTTTATCTGTAATTAGGTTGATCTATTAATAAAAATACATAAATTTGTTGTTAATTTTTTTTTCAGTTTTTAAAATTTTTTTTTTCAGTTAGTTACCCTAAAAACTACTCAAAGTGTAATCTTAGAAATACACAAAAAAAAATATCATAACCCACTCCTCCACACCTAAACTCGTGTATGCCCTCATACACAAAACAAGTATGGTAAAATAAATATAAAAACTATTATACAAATACTAAATAATGAGAGTCGTAAAATTTACGATCTCAATATCATCACCCTATTAACGCATGGAAAGCGGTTACGACCTCTCGATCGCTTCCCACTTTCATAGTGTGCGCATTTTAAATGTGAAGTTGGTGCATTATTATATCTCATCAACCTCTTACAAGTCACGAAATTACCCGTTTGCTTTTTATGTCGTCCTCGCTTTTTCTTTGTCCACATATAAGCATTAATAATTGGGTTAAAAAATTCTTCATTATAAATTTGCCAATCATCCTTAGTAACAAACATACATGTTGAAATATCATGAGGTGAGAAGGGTGCTATATGATCAAGTGAACATGGTGGTGGCTCTTCTAACTCACGAAGTAATGCGAGCTCCGCTGCAAATAAATCCTCAAAAATTTGCTCGTAAATCAATAGCACACTTGCACAAGTATCATCATACATAGAATTAGTCTGTGCTAATTCATTTAATAATATGAGCTCATCTTTGAAAATTTGCTCATATAGGGGTTCATCATCAGTGCAAGAGGTCAAATAAGAGTGCAAACTATGAATCATGTTGACCTCAATGAGAGAGTTCGTTGTGTGCTCATCCATATTAAATATGTTCAATGCCACAGTTATATTCCCAAACGATAATTTCATGAGGCCACTCCTGCAATCAATTAATGCATTTGATGTTGTAAGGAATGGTCTACCCAAGATAACGAGAATTTGATTACGTGAATTGGAGATCGGCTCGATTTCTAAGATAATGAAGTCTACAGAAAAGATAAACTCGCCAACCTTAATGAGAACATCTTCAACCATACCAAGTGGTCTCTTGATCGAACGATCAGCTAACTGTAATGTGATCTTGGTAGGTTGAAGTTTTCCTAACCCCAGTTGCTGATAAACAGTGTAAGGAAGTAAGTTGACATTGGCCCCTAAATCAAGCAACGCCCTATCAAATGTAGTGTTCCTAATGGTGCATGAGATTGTAGGGGAATCTTGATCTTTGTACTTGATAGGTAAGGAGTTAGAGAGGATATGCGATATATTTGCAGCAAGAAAAACTTTTTCAGGAATGTTTCTCGCTCGTTTCTTAGTACACAGATCCTTAAGAAACTTAGCATATGTAGGAATCTGTTGTATAATATCAAGGAGTGGAATATTAACCTTCACCTGCTGAAATATTTCAAGAATCTTTTCTACTTGCGGTGAAGGCTTCCTAAGACGATTGGGATATGGTGCTTTCGGCTCAGGAACAGGTTCTTCCAAATGATGATGACGATGATGGAAGTGATGGAGATGGTCGTGGAGACAGGGATGGAAGAGATGATGTAGCCTGCGAGATAGTAGGAGTGGAATCAGGGGGCATGGCTACATTATTGTCCACATGCTTGCCAGATCTAAGCGTGTGAATGGCATTGCATTGGTAAACATGCGACTGATTGAAGTTTGAGGAACTGGCATTGGGGTTCATTATGGATTGACTTGGAAAGGTACCCTGGCCACGTTCACTCATTTGGCTCGCTAACTGTCCAACCTGCTGCTCTACATTCTTAATAGATTGAGAGTTCATTAGTAGTTGCTGACCTATATTTTGAATAAAATCAGTTGACACTTTCATAAGATTTTGCATGTGTGTGTCAAGATTGGACATATGCATGTCAAACTTGGAATGAGACTTGAGAAGAATTCAACGTGCTTCTCAAGTGACTGAAGTCGCTTTTCTTGTTCATTATTAGACCCCTGTTATGGATGTGAGTAGTGTTGTGTAGGTGGCCTATTCTGGTTGTTCCCATAATTTGATGCATTTGGGTGTTGATAAACACTCACATTTGGTCTTGGAAACTAACTATTGGCTGGAGGTTGCATGTTAGGGTGAGGGCCCCCCTGATATTGCCATGACCCCATGCTAAATTTGGATGGTTCCTCCAGCCAAGATTGTATGTAGGAGCGTAAGAATTGTTCATGGGGTAAGAATTGTTCATGGGTTGTTGATACAAGGTGTTAGGCTGTTCAAGTGTGGGACCCAAGAGATTTGTTAATAATGGACACTCCTCCATAACATGATTCGGAGTTCCATAATTAAAGCATGTGGGACTTTGGATTTGATTTACTTGACCTACCTGTGGAGCACGAATAGTCTCCAATGCCTCAATTCTTTTCATAAGGGCTGCAATCTTAGCTTCGGCAGCTATAGAGCTGTCGACGCTATGGATCCCACCCTTATGCGTAGAGGTTGATGCACTGAGCTTCTCAGTGGAACTCTCTCACTGTATAGTCTTCCACGATAGGTTCTCAAAAAAGTCCCATGCTTCATCCTCGTTCTTTCTTATGTACTCCCCCTGACACATCGACTCAAGAAGAGTTTTAGATGTATAATCAAGTCCTTCGTACATGATTTAATACAACAGCCACTTTTCTATTGCATGGTGGGGGCACTGAGCTAATAAGTCCTTTAACCATTCCAAATATTTCCAGAAGAGTTCTCCCGACACTTGACGGAATTGATTGATTTGATTTCGTATCTTTGCCGTCTTATGCATCAGATAATACTTCTTAAGAAATACCATAACGAATTCATCCCAAGTAGGGATTGAATCAGTAGGCATACTGTACAACCACTTCTTAGCATTATCCTTAAGTGCAAAGGGGATGAAGCGGAGCTTAATTGCATCCTCCGATAAGTGTTGCAGTTTTATCATCACGCATACTTCCTGAAATCCACTAATAAAGAGATATGCATCCTTTGAATCAGAACCAGTGAATTTAGGAAGCATAATGATGTACTGCGGCTTCAACTCATAGTGATTACTCGCTGCGTGTGGAAGTTTTATGCATGATGGAAGTGATATGTGCAACGGATAATATCGATCATGAAGGATCGGGATTGGCTGGTACATCTTGTCTCCCATGAACAAATATGATCTCACAAGTAGACCATATTGATCACGAGTCCAATGTAGCATGAACCAGCGACTGTGAGTGTATGCGTGAATTTTCTAAACTAATGTAAGAAGTGGGGTGCGGTGGAGAGGAAAATGGTGGAATTGATATGATCAAATAAAAATGTGATTCATACTGTTCCTAAAAAAAATTATATTTTTTACAGAACCAAGGACCAAAACTACAGAACTGGAGAAAAGTTTGGTTCCGAAGATACCTCTAGAGCCGCTAAATAGCGGCTCTGGCCGCTAATTGGCGGTCAAACCAGAGAGTGTGACTCTGTGGTTTCTGCTATGCAGTTATAGAGCTTCCCTAATTCTTTTTCTCTTTCTGTATCTGCAATATCTAGTCCCTGCACATTTAACACACACTGTTAACCCGTAAAGCTTTAGAAAAAAGCAAAAATAACACCGTCGATCACCGGCAACAGCGCCAAAAACTTGATGTGATAATTTAACTGCAAGCGCACAGTATTAGTTGTAGCACTATACAAATCGTCCCACAGAGATCTCAGGTGTTTTGCGATTCCTACTATTTCTTTAGTTCTAGTGGATTAACTAAAAGTTTCTAAATTGAAAGAAGATTCGTTCTAAGTTCTAAAGATTAGTCTAGGATTTCGAATCCACTAGAATAATAGCCTAATAATAAATTATCTCTTTCTTCCTATCTTTTTAATTATGCACGGTTAAGTAACATATTAAAAAGGTGATTCTTTTAATTTGATTTTAATTAAGTACCCCTAAGTATGACCTATCAAGTGGTGTGCAAGTATAGACCATCAAACATAACACCTTTCTTAAAAACAAATCATATCAAGTAGAAAATCTCATAAACAAAAGAAAAGAAATAAACTTCAAATCCTAATCTAAGTATAGGCTATCGAAAGACCGAACTTAAGTATAACCTATCAAAAAAATTAGATTTACAAGTTTATCCAATTCAATTTATTTATAGGAAAATTTTTATTGATAATTCTAAAAATATACAAAGAATAAGAATTCCAAACTTCATCTAAGCATAGATTATCAAAATATTAATTAAGCATAATCTATCAAAAAATTATGATTTGTGAACTCGATCTTATATTTATTTATAGAAAAATCATAACTTATTTCTTTTTAAAAAGAAGATGAGATAAATTCATATTAGATCTATTAAACTAACTTCATCTACATCTTAGGGCTAAAGAAAATTAGCTACTCATATTCCTAATAAGCAAAATAAATTTTTATTTATAAACACAATAACATCTAATCTAGAAAGCGAATAAATCTATACAAGCACCACAATTTCCATTTTTACAATCACATGAACATATTGCTTTATCTAATTTGCCATATGAAGAACCAACTAAATCTATACTTCCCGACCCTTCTATAGGTGTAACCATCTCCTTTGGAGCTTCTAAATCTGATATTTGGAATTATTTGAAAAATATATGTAGGATGGTAATAGAAAATTTAGGTGTAAGTATTGTCAAAGATCTTATTCCTTTCATAAGTGTAGTGGAACAAGTCATCTAAAGAGGTAGAGAAAACACACCCACCAAATAAGTCACAACAAATATAACAACTGAACACATTTGGTGGTATTTTAGGAATATCTAAATACTATCCTATAACTATTATAGAACAATTAGCTATTTATATAATATATGCCGAATAACCATTCTCTATGCTTGAAGACCCAAAAATTGAAAAAAAAAATTCTTAGAACAACACATAAATCTGAATTCAAAAAGTCCCAAAATCATCATGTAAATCCATCATAATAAAATTATATAATGATAAAAGACAAATTCTAATTGCAATTTAACTTCTTTGATTTACAGAGTTGCTATTACTTTTGATTGTTGGGAAGGCTATTACTTTTGATTTTTTGAGAAGGACTGAATAACAGTCATTTTTTATTTATAACAATCCATTACATGATGATAGGGCCAATACAGATACTAATTTGCGTAAATGATATGAAATTTTTGATATTTTGGCATGGTGGAAAGCACATGAGAAAAATATATCTTCTACTTTCCAACATGGCCCGTGATATACTAACCTCTCCAGTATCCACAATAGCATTAGAGTCTACTTTTAGTGCAGGTAGAAGAGTAATAATGTAATAGAGGAGCTCAATGGTGGTAAATACATTATAGATGTATATGTGCCTGAAGGATTAGCTGATGGAGAAGAGAGGAACCTGGGACTTGCAAGCGAATTGGAGCAAGAAAACTCATCCAAAGAAAATTGAAAATTGAAGACTCGTACATTATTGGTCTTCATTTTTTTCTGTACGCTTATAAATTTTTTCTTATTTGTAATTTATTTATAACACATTCTTTAGGATGTAATACAAAGAACAAATTAAGCATGACACTCAGAATCTTATTCTCTTTCTCTTCGGGCTTTGTATGATATCCAAAGATATTTATGGGGTAAATTTATAAAATTACCAAAATTGAATAACATAAAATTTCATTTTCTTCATATTTTCTAGTTTAATCATTCATATTTCTATGCATTTATTTCATTAGTTTACTACTAATATAAGTATAACTATAAGTTTAACCTTTAAAATTCAAATCAGCAAAAAAAAAAAAACACAAAAAATAGTCCAGCGGGCCATGCCAATGTGTCAGTCCCGTGCTAAGCCTCAGCATGATGTGTCATACTAGAGGCATAGCACGAGCACGGCACAAACTTGCCGTGCCAAGCATTGCCCACTTACCAGCCCTACCCAATGGTATGATAGGCAATGGTTGATTGAATCAATGTCAGATTATATGGTGGTAGGCTCAAGATGATCAAATTGACCATTACAGAGCTCAAGAACTGAGATCATGTTGAAATCCAGAGAGAGAGAGAGAGAGAGCTAAATACAAGTAAAAAGTATAGTTATTTTAGTTTATTTTGTGTACTCTTTATCTAATTTTGGTGATTAATACAAGAAATTAATAAAAATATATATATTTATTAATCAACTTCTCCACTATGATTTCTTGTGTTTTATAGTCTTTTTATAGGGTTATATATGCAAAAGAATCGAAGAATCGAAGTATATTTCAAATATAAGCTCAGAAATATTCATTTATAGGTCTGACTGTCGACAACTATCTGTTAGCCATTAATAGCTAGCGACTGAGAAGAAACCTGAAGCGGCTTTGAAAAGCCACGATTGCAGAATGATTTTGTGGAGCTATTTTTGAGAGAAAAGTGAGTTTCCTTATAAATAAAATTTTTATTAGGATTTTGTGAGGCTATAAATATAGATGTAATTCAGAATTATGTATGCAATTTATAAAAAGAGAAAGATATTAGAGATTTTAGTTTTTATACTTTTTATAGAAATTAATAAAAGAATTTCTTTTCCTTTATTCATGGCTATGATGAGTATGAGTGACAAAATTCTTGCGCTAGATTAGATGAGGTAACAAACTTAGATAATGTACTGGTATGTAATTTATTTGCTTATTATGCTTAATCAATTTATGTGAAGTTGATATTTTTGATTCCCTATTATCTTTTTAGGTTTATATATTATTTTGAGTCTTTGACATTTTATTTTTTGATGATATATTAGTTTTTGATATGCCTCAGACTCTTTAAGTATTGTGTATGCTTAAACTTTGAATATTTATTTTCGTTATTCATATTGCATTGCTTAGATAAACTCAAAATTCATATAGATTTAATTGGAGAAACTTATTAAAAAATATTAAGTTTACATCTTTATTTGATTTATGCTTTAACAATATATATTCCGGTTGTAGGAAGATCACATGATATCTGCAACTGAGATAAAGCTGTATAAACACATTCAGTAAATTATTATATAGGGGAGTTAACCTATCTGAGTAATAATTTTATTTTGAGTATTTTAAAACCTTTGATCTTTAGTTTTAGTTAATAAAAATCCAATCTTTTTTGTAGTTCTGTAATTTATTTTCTTTAGTGTCTAATAAAATAATTAAAACGATCCTTGAGAGGACGATCTTGGGTTACCACCCTTACACTACTTGCTCGATCTCTTACATTTGGGATGTATAATTTAGATTGCAGTTAAGTTTTTAGAACCGTTGCCGAAGATTGATACTATTGTATTACACATTAGTAAAGATTATGGTTCCTATATCATTAACTTATTTGATTTTAAATTTGTATGACCAGTCAGAGGAGAACTTCTAACGATAGATTCATTCGATCGTATTCAAATCCACAAACACTTTCAATCCACCAAACATCTCACCACATGAGCACTAATAATAATAACAATATGAATAACAGTAGTAATAATGGATTTGGAGATAACAATACATATGATAATAGCAGCCATTATGGAGGCAATGGTAGGTTCTTACGTGATTATCTATAACTTGATAGGATAATCCAACCTTCATATATAACTTTCCTCTGAATATGGGATACTTTGAGATTAAATCTAGAGCAGTTCAACTTTTACCTAAATTCTATACGATGGATTCAGAGAGCCCATATCTGCACCTTCAAGAATTCAATAAGGTTTGCTCTGCTGTTAATCTTAAAAACATTACTGCAGAACAACTAAAGTCTAAGCTCTTTACATTCTCCCTTAAGGATAAAGTAAAGACATGGCTACATTCATTACATCTCAATTCAATGGAAGATGAGATGAGATGCGAAAAGAATTCTTAAAGAAATTCTTTTCTTTACATCGAACAAATTATATGCAAAAGTAAATTCTCAACTTTCGTAAAAAAAAAGACGAACTATTCTTCGAGTATTGGGATAGATTTGAAAATTTGCTATACTCATGCCAACATCATGACTTCAAGATATGGAGGACTAGTAGTAACTTCTATCAAGGGCTAAATACTACAATCAAGCAATTTATAGAAACTACGTGTAATGGTGAATTTCTGAGCAAGGATGCTGATGAAGTATGGGACTATCTTGATTCACTTGCCGAGAATTTATAAGCCTAGAAAACTAAGAATATTTCATAAGACACCAATTAGTAGAGAAACCTCATAATAAAGGTGGACTTATTAAATTTAGAGAAACCAAAGATATAGCGGCACGATTAATCACTGTCATGAAGAAATTTGAAAATTTGCTTATAAAGTGAATAGAAACTGTTAAGGTAATAGAGAAAGTTTCGAAAGTTTTTGAAATTTATGAACTACAAGGACATGTCAATTGTCCAATGTTTCCCGCATTTACGGAAGTATTAAATGAACAAGCCAATGCTTTCAACACTGTTCCTCAACCAATAAATAATGCTTATTCAAAAATATATAATCCTAGTTGGAGGAATCATCCAAATATTCAATAGAAGCAGAATCCTTAGCAATAACTTAATCATCAGAATAAGCTACCCACTAATCTGATACCACAACAATACGTCCAACCATCTAATCAACATTCAATGTACCAACCACTGCCAAAGAGGAATTTTGAGGATAATATTTTACAAATACAACAGAGAATGGATCAAACACTCTAACAGCAGTCTATTCACTTGCAACAAATGATCAGAAGTCATAATGTGATAACCTTTAGTGATATCTGATCACAGATAAGTCACCTTAATTTTGCATTGCAAACAAAGGAAAAAGATAAGCTACCATCTCAACCAGAGCCAACACTTTGGTAAAATTGAAGGTATAAATATTATTACTACTTCAATTGATAATGATATACATGAGATATTTGTTGCAATTAGTTTGCGAAGTGGAAACGTACATGATGAGTCTGTTTCAAAAGAAGATACTAAAGAGAAACATGGTGACGATTCAAGTAAGTGCGTTATTTCGTTCTGAAATATCTCTAAAATATAAGGATCCTGAATGTCCAATTATTTCATGTGTGATAAGTCAACATAACATTGAAAAAGTTTTACAAGATTTGGGAGCTAGTGTAAATCTTTTACCATATTCGGTTTACAAACAACTGGGTCTAGGAGAACTTAAAACGGGACCTGTCACACTATAATTGGCTGATAAATTAGAAAGGTGTCCTAAATGCATTATGGAAGATGTTTTAGTGCAAATCAAAAATTTCTATTTTCCAGTGAATTTCATAGTCATTGATACTACATCAATAAAGAATTCACGTATTTATATTTCTGTTATTTTCGAATGTCCATTTATAGCCATTGCTAATGTGGTAATTAACAGTAGGAATGGTGTGGTGAAGCTTTCATTTGGAAATATGACCCTTGAGCCCAATGTTTTTAATGTTTGAAAATAACCTAATATAACACCACAAATTATCATACTTATTAAATTATAAATTATCAAGATTAAAAATTTCTTTCTATACACCTCCAAATATAATTAAGTTTCTAAAGGCACCCTCTTTGGCATTCTAGTATCTGTCACGACTAGGTAATAGGACCACATAAGTTGACTCTTTAAGATCTTTACCACTTGTATCTTTCCCATTGCTTAATCAGAATGGCGTGCCACTCTGAATTAGTAGCAACTATTCCTAATTAAACTTTATCCTGCTTTTGCATTTCGTCACCCAAAAAAAAATTCGAAAACAAATTGGAAATCTGGTCTACCAAATATCATTCCTATCAAAGACAGAAATTATTCAGATGCACTTCATTATCATAGATAAGGAGAGGCTTAGGTGAAAGTATAGAATGGTGAATCTATCAAAAGTGGACAAATTCTAATATGGGATGCACGATTACTAAAGGACTCTACTTGAGAACTTAAGGATGACATCAGGACTATTTTCATGATCAGGCATGTTACTTGAATACGTTTTCACATGACAATAAGTATTAGTGTACACTGACATAGTTTTGAATTGAAATTTTGAGGATAAAATTCTTTTATTAGATGGGTAGGATGTAACACCCCAAATTACCATGCTTATTAAATTATAAATTATTAAAATTAAATTTTTTTTTCTATACACCTCCAAACTTAATTAAGTTTCTAAACACCCCTTTTAGCATTTAGTGGTGATGAGTTGTTAGAGGAGAGTGAGAGGTGGAACTCTAGTTGGACACTTGTCATACATACAAGAAGTCTTGGGACTAGGCTAGAGGACAAGATTACCAAAATGCCCTTAGGCATATATAACCCCATTCTCTCGAAGAGGAATATTATCAAATAACAAAATAAAACCACCTTCGTCTCTTTAACCTTAGTTATTCTGGTTCGCTGGAAAGAAAGAAAGGAAGGGAGAAAAGAGAAAGGCAAGGCAAGGAGAAGAGATTTGTTGAATCTAAGGAGATTGAAGAAGAATTTGAGGCAAATAAGACCTTTTTCTTGTTCTCTTTGAACTATATTTGAGTACAAATAACATGCATATTCTTTTTTGGGTTTTATTCAATTTGTATTATGCGAATATAATTCTTCTATGAATTTTGTGCAATTAACACCTTGTTCTTGTTTTCTCTTTGAACAGTATTTGAGTACAACTAACATGCTTATTCTTTCTTGGGATTTATTCGATTTGTATTGTGAAAATACAATTCTTTTATAGATTTTGTGCAAGTAACACCTTATTCTTATTCTCTCTTTGAACCGTATTTGAGTACAAGTAACATGCATATTCTCTCTTGGGCTATAATCAATTTGTATTATGCAAATATAATTCTTCTATGGATTTTGTGCAACACCTTGTTCTTGTTTTTTCTTTGAACAATATTTTACTACAAGTAATATGCATATTCTTTTTTGGGATTTATTCGATTTGTATTGTGAAAATATAATTCTTTTATGAATTTTGCGCAAGTAACACATTGTTCATGTTATCTCTTTCAACCGTATTTGAGTATAAGTAATATGCATATTCTTTATTGGGATTTATTCGATTTGTATTTTGAGAATATGATTCTTCTAAAGATTTTGTGCAAATAACACTTTATTTCTTTGATTCTTTCTTAAGATTCATATTTGATTTGTATCATGAGTACATGATTCTTTTTTATGGATAATTTTATATCATTTTGGATCTGCATACTTAGCAAATTCGCCGACTGCACACTTAGCAAATTTGCAGACTGCATACTTAGTCAAATTCACGGATCTATATACTTAGTCAAATTCGCGGATATACATACTTAGTCAAATTCGTGGATCAACATACTTAGTCAAATTTGCCGATCTACAGACTTTGCCAAATTCACGGATCTACATACTTAGTCAAGTTCCCGGATCTACATCCTTAGTCAAATTCGCGGATCTACTGACTTAGCCAAATTCGTGGATCTACAGACTTAGCCAAATTCGTGAATCTACATACTTAGTCAAATTCATAGATCTACATACTTAGTCAAATTCGTAGATCTATAGACTTAGTCAAATTCGTGGATCTACAGACTAAGTCAAATTCGCGGATCAACAAACTTAGCCAGATTCGTGGGTCTACATACTTAGTCAAATTTGCGGATATACATACTTAGTTAACTTCGCGGATATACAGACTTAGCTAAATTCGCTGATCTACAGACTCACATAGAAAATTCGCGAATGTGAAGACTTGGAATTTTCTAAATATTATTTATTCCATGATAACATGATGACAAGTTTAATAATATTTATTTTATGATAACATGACAAGTAAATATCAACATGATGCAAGAAGATTGAATTATTCACGAGAACAAGTTCTTGTATCTTCATTATATGATATGAAGTATCCTTATGATACGTGTGTACATAATACTAAACCTTGATTCCTGAACTCTTGATTCTTGTGAAAATGACATTTACACAATTTGACTTGAAAGGCCACGTGTTTCTATTAATTCATGTATATCATATGCATTATGTATTACTAACTTGGGAAAATTGGAAAAACTACATGATCGATAAGTATTGTATTGTACAAGGATCTTGTTGGCCAACTTCTTTATTGGGTACTGAGGGCTTTTTTCTAGCAGCACCGGGTGATACTGAGCCACCATCTGATATATGAGTCACCATATGGGTGACGACCGTTACCTGTTTCATTGAACGGGATTTGACTTGTAAGCACCTAACGGTGTGCCATAATTCAGTGCCATGGATTTGAGGTCGGGTCCTGGGTATTAACAGGCACTTCTATAATATAAGAATACAACGCGCTATCTTATCCATCACTGAATTTTAATTTCAACACTAACATGATATAGGCTTGTTAAATTTTACATGAATCTTATGGATGACTTAAATAGTTCTTGTTACATGCAACATAATTGACACTTATCTCTTTACCACCTTCATACTAACAGGGACTTCACATATACTTGTCACCTTTACATGATTTGTGTCTGCTATTTGCATAAATAATCTTGCTTAATCCATTTTTCAGTATTTTCATGATATGTTTTGTACCAACGCAGTTTATTTATATATTATTTTATTTATTTTTGTACTATGATAGTACACATGTTTTTACTTTTGTGTTATTTACTGGGTTTAATCCTCTAGAATTTCTTAAGCACAGATTATGAAAGCAGAGAAGGGGAGATCGCTCCAAAAAATGACCTTTACTTCACCAACCAAATCGAGTAGAAGATATTAGTACGGTACTACTTTGGCATTTCACACTTCTTATTTCTGTTTTCTTTTATTAGGCACTGCTTTAACTCTCTTATATTTTGATTCTTTTGTGTAAATATTTAGAGCAGTGTGCCATTTTATATAATTAACTCTCTGTATAAATAAAATCATTTCAGTTTCAGACATGTTTATTTTTTTTGATATGACAGTAGTTACGGTTATTCCAAAATCCTATGACTGTTGGGTTATTTTCTAGTATTAGCGTCCTCCTTTTTTGTTTTTGGAAAAGATAAGGGGGATGAAACGGGGACGTTACAGTTTGGTATCAGAGTTTAGGTTTAGGTGGGAGACTATATGACTACTGCCACATTAAAATATGTCTGAGATACACTCTTGACACTTCTTTCCTATCTTTGATATCCATCAGATCTAGTATCGTGCATATTCTATTGTTTCCAATTCATTTGAAATATCTATCTTGAAACTCCATCTGATTAATTTTCCTTAGTCCATCACGAAATAATGATGACACAATTTTCTACTAGTGCGAGCCCAAATCCAATGGATGAAATGTCTGAGCTTAGGAATATGGTACAAAGGGTAGCACAAACACAACAAATCGCAATAATGATATTAGAAAGGATGTTGCAGTACCAAAAAAAGAAAGAATCAAAATGGTGAACCTCCTAAGGGTGGCGAATAAAAGGTCAGTGGAATATAAATTTTCATATAGGCAAAGAGCAAGCCCATTGGCCCGGAAATTTGATGGCTCACCAGCAAAGAAGCAGGTGATGCCGAATCGAGGTCTAGTAATTTGTAACCATTGTCATAAACCAAGACATACCCAGAAAATATGTAGAAGAGCTCAAGGGTTGTGCCTGGTGTGTGGATCCACTAGTCATTAGTTGAGAGACTACCCAAAAACTCAACAGTCGATGGAAGCTAAGGTCCCATTTCAGTCAAAAGCCAGACCAGCAAGCATATCAACCTAGAAGGTTTTAGGACCATGTCAGAAAGGGCCTTTTGAAACCCAATAACAAGCTCATGCCAGTACCCAAGAAGGAATAGAACAGAGGCAAGTGCAAGCTAAACTGATGAATGCGGAGAAAGTTCAGACCACTAAAAAGGTCATAGCAGGTATGATTCTAGTTGATAATACACCGACAACTGTTTATTTCGATTTGAGAGCTTCACACTGTCTTATCTCTAGCATATTTATTTTTCGCAATTCCACTGATTTTACTATCTTACATGCGGGGTGTAACATTAAGACTCGAAATGGTAGTATCATGACCAATAAGTAGTGTCAGAATTCTTAGATATATTTTCTAAAAAAAATACCTAGACTGCGACCTTTTAGGGCAGTAGAATTTACTATTGGTCTAATCCTTAGAGCTGAACCAGTTTGCAAGCCACCTTATCGAATGGGAATTATGGAATTAGAAGGAGTTAAAAGGCAAGTGGACGAGTTGTTGAAATGGGATTTTGTGAGACCGAGTGTTTCGCCTTGGAGAGCTCTAGTATTATTAGTAGAAAAGAAGGATGGAAGTTAAAAATTGTGTATGAATTATCGAGATTTGAATGTAGTAATGATCAAGAATAAATATCTCTTACCAAGGATAACCGATCTATTTGACTAACTTGAAGGAGCAAGGGCATTCTTGAGGATAGACCTTCACTCAGGATCCCATCAAGTGAGAGTTTGGACAGAAGATATTCCAAAAACTGTATTTAGAACTGGACGTGGTTGTTATGAATATTTAGGTATGCCATTTGGGGTAACTAATGTTCTAGCAATATTTATGAATTTGATGAAGCATGTTTTTTCTCAGTATATAAACAAATTTGTGGTGGTATTTATTAACGATATATTGATCTACTCCATCAATAGAGAAGAGTATGTTAAATATTTGACTATAGTTTTACAAATTCTAAGGGAACAAAAGATATATGAAAAATTGAGCAAATGTGAATTTTGGTCTAATAAGGTTACTTTCTTGGGCTATAATATCTAGAGATGGCATATCAGCTGATTTTAAAAAGATAGAGGCTGTAATGGATTGGTTTGTGTCAAATATTAGTGTTAGAAATTCAAAAATTTCAAGAGATGGCTGGGTATTACATAAGGTTTGAGCAAAATTTTGCGAAAAAAAATTGCATCTCTTTTGATTAAACTAACTAGGAAAGGAGTAGAATATATCAAAACAGAGGAATGTAATATGGTATTTGAATAATTAAGATGGAGGCTTACAATAACGTCAGTGCTAATAATTCTAAACAATACTGGAGGCCTGAAGGTTTGTAGTGATTTCTCAAGTTAAGGATTATAATATATGTTGGTACAGAATGGAAAAATGATTGAATTTGGATCTTTCCCTTAAGTTTCCAGAGAAAAGTGAAAAAAAATGATTTCATGCTTGTGTTTCTTTTAGAAGATTGGGGAGACTAAATATAGGAGACATGACCTTGAGTATGCAGTTCTAAAGGAAAGAAGAATGATTAAGTCATAAATATTGATGAATTACAATAATTGGTGTTGGTAGACTTGACAGAGCAAGCATAGTTGACGAGGTTAAATAGGCAAACGAACTAGGAAACTATGAACAATTCACAGAAAGGTAAATGTAAGAATCCAAAGAGATCTTAGAATACTGAGAATTAGTTGATTGAAAGTAATTGATAAAAAGTTGATGATAAATTATAATTAATTAAGTCAAATTTTATCAAGTCAGAACATGACCTTATATCTTTCTAACTTAAATTAAAACTTGTCTTTCCAAACGATTGTCTTATTCCATTATTTTTGTTGATCAATCCCATTTGACATTTTGTATCTTCCATCTGCACTTTATTCCAATGTAGTTCATGTTTTCAATCTTTTGTATATCACAAGTCTTATCGAGGCGGTGAGGCAATTGTAGAGATTTATTCTCTGGCGCCAGCAATTGCAGTTACTTGATAGGATAATCTTGTGTAATTGAATTTTTGTAACTAACCATGAACTCATTATTTCCAATCTTGTATTTTTACCATTCGCTACTCTATTACATCGACATTGTAATGATTGAGGTTCACTCTCTTCTAGTGTCTATCACGACTAGGTAATAGGACCACATAAGTTGACTTTATAAGATCTTTACCACTTGTATCTTTCCCATTGCTTAATCAGGATGGCGTGGCACTCTGAATTAGTAGCAACTATTTCTGATTAAACTTTATCCTACTTTTGCATTTCTTGACCCAAAAAAAATTTGAAAACAAATTGGAAATCTTTCTACCAAATATTATTCCTATCAAAGACAGAAATTATTCAGATGCATTTCATGTATCATAGATAAGGAGACGCTTAGGTGAAAGTACAGAATAGTGAATCTATCAAAAGTGGACGAATTCTAATATGAGATGCATGATTACTAAGGGACACTACTCGAGAACTTAAGGATGACATCATGACTATTTTCATGATCAGACATGTTACTTGAATACGTTTTTTCATGACAATAAGTATTTGTGTACACTGGCATAGTTTTGAATTGGAATTTCGAGAAAAAAATTCTTTCATTAGGTGGGTAGGATGTAACACCCCAAATTACCATACTTATTAAATTATAAATTATCAAGATTAAAAATTTCTTTCTATATACCTCCAAACTTAATTAAGTTTCTAAAGGCACCTCCTTTGGCATTTAGTGGTAATGAGTTGTCAGAGGAGAGTGAGAGGTGGCACTCTATTTGGATACTTGTCATACATACAAGAAGTCTTGGAACTAGGCTAGTCTTGGGACTAGGCTAGAGGACAAGGTTACCAAAATGCCCTTGGCATATATAACCTCATTCTCTCGAATAGGAATATTGTCAAAGAACAAAACAAAACCACATTCCTCTCTCTAACCTTAGTTATTCTGGTTCGCTCGAAAGAAAGAAAGGAAGGGAGAAAAGAGAAAGGCAAGGCAATGAGAAAAGAGATTTGTTGAATCTAAGGAGATTGAAGAGGAATTTGAAACAAGTAACACCTATTCTTGTTCTCTCTTTGAACCGTATTTGAGTACAAGTAAATACATATTCTTTCTTGGGATTTATTCGATTTGTATTTTGAGAATATGATTCTTTTAAGGATTTTGTGCAAATAAAATTTTTTTTATTCTTTCATGAGATTCTTATTTGATTTGTATCATGAGTACATGATTCCTTTTTATGGATAATTTTAGATCATTTTGGATCTACATACTTAGCAAATTTACAAACTGTATATTTAGCAAATTCACAGACTGCACACTTAGCAAATTCGCAGACTGCACACTTAGCAAATTCGCAGACTATATACTTAGTCAAATTCGCGGATCTATATACTTAGTCAAATTCGCGGATCTACATACTTAGTCAAATTCATGGATCTAGAAACTTAGCCAAATTTGCGGACTTAGCCAAATTCAAGGATCTACATACTTTGTCAAATTCGCGGATATACATACTTAGTCAAATTCGCGGATCTACAGACTTAGCCAAATTCTCAGATCTATATACTTAGTCAAATTCGCAGATTTACAGACTTAGTCAAATTCACGGATTTACTAGCTTAGTCAAATTTGCGGATCTACAGACTTAGTCAAATTCGCAGATCTACAGACTCAGCCAAATTCGTGGATCTACATTCTTAGTCAAATTCGCGGATCTACATACTTAGTCAAATTCGTGGATATACAGACTTAGCCAAATTCCCGGATCTACAAACTTAGTCAAATTCGTGGATCTGTACACTTAGAAAATTCGCGGATGTGCAGACTTGAAATTTTCTAAATATTATTTATTCCATGATAACATGATGACAAGTTTAATGATATGTATTTTATGATAACATGACAAGTAAATATCAACATGATGCATAAAGACAGAATTATTCATGAGAACAAGTTCTTATATCTTCATTATATGACAAGAAGTATCCTTATAATACGTGTGTACATGATCTTAAATTTTGATTGAATTCTTGATTCTTGTGAAAATGACATGTACACAATTTGACTTGAAAGGCCACGTGTTTCTATTAATTCATATATATCATATGCATTATGTATTACTTACATGGAAAAATTTAGAAAAACTACATGATGGATAAGTACTATATTGTATAAGAATCTTGTTGGCCAACTCTTGATTGGGTGCTGAGGGCCTTTTTCTAGCAGCACCAGGTGGTACTGAGCCACCATTTAATACATAAGTCACTATATGGGTGATGCCCGTTACTTGTTTAATTGAACAGGATTTGACTTGTAAGCACCTAGCGGTGTGCCATAGTTCAGCGTCATGGATTTGAGGTCGGGTCCCAGGTATGTACGGGCACTTGTATAATATGTGAAAACTGCGCGCTATCTTATCCATCATTGAGTTTCAATTTCAACACCAATATAATATAGACTTATTAAATTTTTCATGAATCTTGTGGATGACTTACATAGTTCTTGTTACATGCAACATGATTTATACTTATCTCTTAACCACCTACATACTAACAGGGACTTCACATAGACTTGTCACATTTACATGATTTGTGTCTACTATTTGCATAAATAATCTTTCTTAATCCATTTTCAGTATTCTCATGATATGTTTTGTACCAATGCAATTTATTTGTATATTCTTTTATTTATTTTGGTACTATGATAGTACATATATTTTTGCTCTTGTATTACTTACTGGGTTTAATCCCCTAGGTTTTTTAAGCCCAGATCATGAAAGAGATCGCTCTAAATAATGATCCTTACTTAATCAACCAGATCGAGTAGAAGATATTAGTACGGTACTACTTGGGCACTTCACACTTCTTATTTCTGTCTTTTTTTGCTGGGCACTGCTTTAACTCTCTTATATTTTGATTTTTTTGTGTAAATATTTAGAGCAGTGTGCTATTTTATGTAATTAACTCTCCGTATAAATAAAATCTTTTTAGCTTTAGACATGTTTGTTTCTTCTTAATATGGCAGTGGTTACGGTTATTCTAAGATCCTGTGACTGTTAGGTTAATTTGTAGTCTCCAATGCCTCAACTCTCTTATAACTTTTTTGTTTTTGGAAAAAATGGGGGGCCGAAACGGGGGCATTACACCTAATATCTATAATGATGAATTGTAGGACATTAAGTACATTGAAAAAATTCATGAAGAAGGAGACAATGTATCATTGTACATCTCCGATCCTTTGGAGCTTGCATTGACAATGAACAATAGTTTCCCTGATTGGCTCAAATCTAAAAACACCGTTAATATGATAAAATACATAATTGATGCTCAATATTCGAATGTCACAGGATGGATTCCAAAATGGAAGTGTAAAGAATTACCTCAAATCACAAAGAAATTTATACTATCATATATCCAAGTATCAATACTTTAGCTAAAACTGCTACCTAGGGACCTCAAATATGCATTTTTGGGACCTAGGGAAACTTTTTCGGTAGTCATCTCAATGTATCTTGATAAGAATTAGGAAGAGCGACTACTATTGACATTGAAAAAGTATAAATGAGCTCTTGGATGGAATATGACGAACATTAAAGGTATGGATCCCCTTGTCTATACACATTATGTCAGTTTGGAAGACGGAGCCAAGCCAATAAAGTTAATGCAATGAAGACTTAATCCTACCATAAATAAAGTGGTTAAAGCAACAGTGTTGAAACTTCTTGATGCTGGCATCATTTATCTAATTGCTGATAGTATGTGGGTAAGTCCAATCTAAGTTGTCATGAAGAAAAGTGGGGTAACAATTGTTAAAAATACAGATGGAAAGATGATACCCACTCGTACAACTACAAATTGGCATATGCATCGACTACAAAAAGTTAAATCAGGTAACATGAAAATATCACTTTTCATTAGCATTTCTTGACCACGTACTTAAAAAAGTTGTTGGACATAAATTTTATTATTTTATTGATGGTTATTATAGCTATAATCAAATTGAAATTATGTTAGAAGACCAGGAAAAGACAATTTTTACCTGCTCCTTTGGCACATTTGTTTTTAGAAGAATGCCATTTGGATTATGCAATGCAGGCGCAATATTTCAAAGGTGAATGATGAGTATCTTCAGTGACATAGTTGAAGACTTTCTAGAGGTATTTATGGATGATTTCTCCTTATTTGGAAATAATTTTGAATCATGTTTTTTTAATCTCGGAGCGGTGCTTGAAACATGTCAACAAAAGAATTTGTTCCTAAATTGAAAAAATGCCATTTTGTGGTTATAGAAGTTTTCATCTAATGGAACAGAAGTAGATAAGACTAAGATTGAGTTTATTTACAAAATATCAATATCTAAGACCGTAAAAGATATACGCTTGTATTTAGGGCATGCATGCTTCTATAGAAGGCTTATAAAGTATTTTAGTACTATTACTAGACCTCTTTCTCACCTTCTTACACAAGTTGTGCAGTTTGAATGAATGTAGGAGTGCAGACAGTTTTCGATACACTCAAGGAGATGCTCATCACAACACTAGCAATGCAGTCTCTAGATTGGTCACTTCCATTTGAAATTACGTGTGATGCAAGTGACTATGCAATTGGAGAAGTACTGAGGCAACAAAAAGACAAAAAGCCCTATGTGGTCTACTATACTAGCAAGATTCTCAATGATGCACAAACAAATTATACAACAATAGAGAAAGAGCTTATAGCGGTAGTTTTTGCTCTTGATAAATTTTATTTATATATATTGGGCTTACATGTGGTTGTATTAATATATTATTCAGTGCTCAAATATCTTTTGTCAAAGAAAGATGCAAAGGCATGACTTATTTGATAGATACTGCTCCTATAAGAATTTGATTTTGAAATTAAAGATAAAAAGTGAGTAGAGAATGTGGTTGCTAACCACCTCTCTCATTTGACATTTGATAACTGTTCTTAGCGAAAAATGTGCCTCCTTTCATTGCCATGGATTAATAAAGATTACAATCAAAATATCCAAATTATAATGATAAAGAAAGAAAAGAAACAAACGAGAGAGACTTATAAATTACGTCTCTCTCTTTTACAGAAGTTCATGGGGAATTTCTAAAGTAGATATGGAGCGTCGCCCTTGTACTATGTTAACGATCTAACATCCAAAATTAGTCTTGAATATGGAGAAAACCTGCTGGTTGGCGGCTCTCTATGGCAAATACCCAATCTCAAATCTTTCTACTTCCTAAAGATCCCCAAAAATCCCCACTTGGGACATATTTATAGATTTCAGAGATTTCCTTCGAGATAAGGATGGAATTCCAATCAAATCTATCTCTGAACTCATATTTAGATATGAAATCTTTAATTCTAAATGATTGGATATGATTAGAATTAAAATTTGAGTTGAAATCAAGAAGAAATAAACTGAAATAGCCCCGCATTTGCGAGGTTGTTATCCCCGCGCGAGGCTATAGTCTCGTGCGGGGCTGCTTGCCTTGCGCGAATAGCTAGCCTTGCGTGCGCGAGGCTATTTTACCCCATGTGGTTTTTTCTCTTGTTTTTCAATTTCTCCCGCGTACAAGACCCCCTTTAAAGTTTTTAAAATCTCGTTTATTGATGCTTAATGAGTTTTGAAATACTTTGGACTTCAAATCCGCGAGTTTCTATCACCCAAGCTTCATTATGATTTAATTACCCGGGGCTAGTAGCCTCGCTCAAAATAGCCTCGCAAAGGAATAGTAACTGTCGTGCAAAATTTTAGCCTCTTTTAGGTGTCATCTCTTTAGTTAAATAACCCTTTCATCTTCTTCCTTCCTTCATTCCAAAGAAACCATTTCTCTCTCCTCTTGAATTCCTTCGAATTTCTTTGATTCTTCAGATCAATCTTCGAGATATGGGCTAGTAATGCTATTTCCTCAGCATGATGAGTTGTCGAGAGTTTTGTTTGGGTTTAAATGCCAAACGTTCTCTCTTTCCTTTACCTTTCGGCTATGAGCTAGTTAATTTCATACACTTACCCCCAGTATGATAGGGTTGGCGAGGAAGGTATCCTCTTCTCGTTACTCTAATGTCATTGGGCAATTCATGCCCCCGCCTTAGCATGATGAGTTGTTAAAGATATGATTTCCTCTCCCCTTTGCTTTAACAGCATTGGGTATTTCATACTTTTTCCTCTAACATGATAGATTGGCGAGGAACTTATTTTCTTCTCTTAGTTTTAATAATATTGGGCAATTCATGCTTTTTACCTCAGCTTGATGAGTTGTTGAGGTTTTTATTTAGGCCTAGATGCCAAACATCCCCTCTTTCCTCACCTTTTGAGCCTGCGGGCTATTGATGGTCATACTCTTACCCCCAATATAGTAGGGTTGATGAGAAATTTTTAATTTCGCTTCCCGTTGCCTTGGTGTCATTGGGCAGCAAAATTATTATATATGTATTCACATATATTTACATACTTTTTTCTCTCTCTTTTTTCTTTTCTTCTTCTTCTTCTTCTTCTTCTTTTTTCTTTTTTTTTCTTTTTCACTTTTTTTGCATTTTTATTTATGGCACTCATTTTGCCATCATATTTCTGGTCATCACACAAAATTTTTCGATGGCTAGTAAGAGTAGCAAAAGTATCATAATGCTTATCACCGTCAACATTTTTGGTACCCCTGGCCCAATCTGGCTACTAGTGAATGAGGATGGCTCGGTCACAGCTGTGGTTCGAAACGTGCTTGGGGAGTAAGTTTGACAGTGCCGGCTGTCTGTGCTCGGCAAGGACCTCGACACGTTCAATCTAGCATTGATCGAGTGTTTTCCTTGGTTTTCCTTGAGTTGGCGGAGGAAGTCTGTTGTTTCTCTTTTAGCAAGTCTGGACATACCCCCATGATTTCTCCTTTTGTTGTAGAAATCAAGGAGAGTCCATTTTGCTTCAACTTATCCGGATCGTAGTTCTTCACCACCATCTTTCCCGTAGAGATCGGAGCTGCATCAGCCAGTACATTCGAGGATCCCATGGTAATTGTTGTTGCATTTGCGGATATCTTTTTCTACTCCAGTCTCAGCTGGATTACCTTCATATCAATGAGCGCTTGGATCTTATCCTTGAGCACGTAACAGTTCTTGGTCGGATGCCTGATATTATAGTGGTAGAGGCAATACTTGGGATCATCCCTCTGGCTTTTGATTCTTGGACAATTTGAGTATCCGTTTTTTAATCAACAAATGGAAGAATGTAATCGTCTGTTCATCCTTATGCGGATCGTACGTTTGCTGGTATCTAGTGAAGTCCCGATTATTTTGGGGTTTTTGGATTGTAGTGGATGTTATAGTCATTACTTCATTTCCTTGTAGGTGGGATGATTGTGGCTGTGGCCGATTCATGGCCATCCTCCTTTAGGCATGGTATTCATTGATATGTCGGATTATGTCTTCTGCTTGCTACCCTTGTTTGACTAGATCGTTCCAGATTTTGGACTCCACCGCTCCCATCTTAATGAGTACGTTTGTTTGGAGATTGTGTTAGCAGGTTTCCACCAGTATTTCTTGTGACATGCCATGTAGATATCGCAGTGACATCTCTCAGAAATGTTCTACAAAACTTTTCACGGTCTCATGCTCTTCTTGTTTGTTTGCAAGGAGAGTATGGACCGAGATCTCCGTGTCATCTTCGAAAAAGCCATGTAGATTTTTTTTTCCTCTGTATTAGACCATGACTTAATAGTTCCTAGGGGCAACTACATAAATCATGTAAATGCAAGCTCTGCTCAAGGTATTTACAAAAATCTTGGTTATTATGTGACCATTCCCTATAAAATGACATGTCTGTGCCACGAAATAATATAGGTGCTAGTTGGGAGATCATTTTCCATCAAAAGACTCTAACTGTAGAGGCTTATAGTTTTCTAGGAAATGAGCTGATTCCCACTTCATTGGGTACAGTCTGGTAATGCTAACCTCTTGTAGGTCTTTTCTGTGCATCAGGGCTTCCAGTTGGTCCTGCATGTTTTGCATCTTTTTTGCATGTGGATCTATGATAAATTTAAACTCCTCTTCTTTTCCTGAATTTCCACCGGTTGTCTCACTATCGTATTTTGGTGGTTTGTCAGAGGGTTTCTTCATTTTGTCTTCTGCGTTCTTTTGCATATTTTCCACCACTTTTAGAAGTAGTGTCCGGAGTTCGTTAAGACCCTTTTGTTGCTCTTGAATCAAGTGTTCTTGAGCTTATAGTCTTTGATTCATTTCACTAAAACTCCCTATCATATGGACTATTGTTTCTTCAAATCAAGAAGATTCATATGACCGAGGTGTTGCAATAGCTTAATGATCACTATCTTCTTTATTTTTGCTGTCCGGACCCCTAGCCAACCTTTTATAGTTTGGTGGGCGCTAGAATTCCTGACTGAAGTAGTGTATAATGATGAGTTTCTGCATTTGTGGAGTATCTATCTCCTTGCGGCTTTTTTTTATTTACCATATTCAAAATTACGAACATGGGCTTTTCATCTTTGGTGATCTTTCTTTTGTAAACGCGCCTTATTTTGGGTGTGTTGTCTTTTAGCTCGGTTATTCAACTGAAAACAGAGGGTTAGGGTAAATCACAGTTGCAATTAGTAAGTATTATAGAGATTATCTCCTCACAACGGCATAACGGGCAGGACTGGACCATTTTCCTCTTGTTATTGAGGAATTCTCGTAAATCATATTCTTGACGAGACTCTTCTTTGCTACAAGTTTTGGAGGAATCTATGTTGTGCTTGTGGCAGTCAGTAAGTGTAGTAGATTGAAACTTCTGTCCTGAATAGAGTCCTGTTCTGGCTTTTACAGATACTTCATAGAACTGGGACTTAATCTTGAGTTCTAGATTGTTTACACGGGGCTGAATCGCCTAGCATTTCATTTTTTGTGCGCGGGGCTGATTAGCCTCGCGTAGAGATATGTTAGGCTGATTAGCCTCGCGCATGGAATTAGCCTCGCGCAGAGGTATGTTAGGCTGTTTAGCTTGGCGCTTGGCATTAGCCTCGCACATAGTTATGCTAGGCATTTAGTCTGGCGCTTGGTATTAGCCTTGTGGATATTTTTGAGATCAAATTTGCCTTAAACTTGATTTTTGAACATTCATCTCCGTGCTCGATGGTTTCGACTGCGAATTTGAGTTTTGGTCAGTCTAGATCCTAGCTTTTCTTCAGTATTTTGTTTAGCTATGAAAGGAAAAGATTTTTTCCTTTTGCAAAATTTTGGAACCCGAAAATCCAAAGGGGTCCTGTTCAACGGGAATCTCTTTGTCATTCGACTTTGCAACTTTGATTTTTTACTATTTAGAACTCAAAGATCCAAGAAGTTCCTGTTCAACGGGAATCATCTTGTCCTTCAAGTCAAACTCTTAGGCTTCTTCTTTTTCCAAGATCAAAGATCCAAGGGGCTCATGTTCAACGGAAGTCCCCTTATCATTTGAACTTGTACTTAAAGTTTGCAAGTGGTGATGGAGCCATCTTTTGACTGGACTAACCGATCTAGAGGATAGATACTCCTCGTATTTATTCTGATTGATTTCTACAATCAGCATCTCCACGGACTTACCAATTTTATGGGTGTCAGATTGTGTGACAATCTTCTCATCAACGTAGAAGACTCCTCCCACTGTGGTTGCTATCATGTTTCCCGCAAAAACATGCCTCCTTTTATTATCATGGATTAATAAAGATTACAATAAAAATATCCAAATTACAATGATAAAGAAAGAAAAAAAAAAACGAGAGAGACTTATAGATCACGTCTCTCTCTTTTACAGAAGTTCATTGGTTCTAAAGTGGCTATGGAGCGTCGCTCTTGTACTCTATTGACGATCTAACACCCAAAACCAATCTTGAACATGAAGAAAAGCTACTGGTTGGTGGCTCTCTGCGGCAAATACACGATCTCAAATCTTTCTCCTTCCAAAAGATCCTCAAAAATATCCACTTGGGTCATATTTATAGATTTCAGAGATTCCTTCGAGATAAGGAAGGAATCCCAATCAAATCCATCTCTGAACTTATATTTAGATACGAAATCTTTAATTTCAAATGATTGGATATGATTAGAATCACAATTCAATTTGAAATATAGAAGGAAATCCAATTTAGAAACTGAAATAGCCACGCGTGCGCGAGATTGTCATCCCCGCTCGGGGCTATTAGCCTCGTGCACGGCTATAGCTTTACGCATGGCTGCTTGCCTCGCACGGGACTATTAGCCCCGCGCAAGGTAGCTAGCCTCACGTACGCAAGGGTATTTTGCCCCGCATGGATTTTTTCTCTTGATTTTCAATTTTTTCCGCCTACAATAACGACAAGTTACCAATTAGAGACTCATTCCTTGATGAACAACTATTTTTAATCAGAATGGCTCCCTAGTATACTGATATTATTAATTTTTTTGCTGCAGGTGAATGCCGAACCACTAGAGTGCATAGGATAAATGACAATTCCTATATGAGGTATACCCTTTCTTTTATAATGAATATTGTTTGGATTAAATAATCAGATATTGTGTGCCCGATGATGAGATTCAGAGCATAATTGCCTTCTATCATACATAAATATGTGGGGCCATTTTTCGTCTAAAATGACGATAGCCAAAATACTCTAGCTCACTATGTTTAGAGACGCATATTACAAATGTTGGGAGTTATATAAGAGACTAGGAATATTATACCGAAAGAATGATATGGCTCTAACACTCATTCTTTCAATTGAGACTTCCGATTGTTGGGGTATAGACTTCATAGGACCATTTCTTATTTCTAACCGATATATTATATCCTTATAGTGGTCGATTATATTTTTGAATGGGTGGAAGCCGCAGCTTATAGAAGTAATGATTAACAAACGATTATCAAAATTTTAAGGAACATATCTTGTCTAGATTATGGATTCCTAAAACCACAATAAGTAATGGAGTTCTCATTTCTGAAATAATATCCTTGAAAATTTGATGAAGAAAAATCACATCACACATAAAATTTCTACACCTTATTACCCACAGTCGAATGGACAAGTTGAATTTGTCAATAGGAAAATCAACAAATTTTAGAGAAAACAGTTAATTTGTCTCACAAAGATTAGTCGTTTAGACTAATCATTATGGGCTTATCGTGTTGCATTTAAAACACCATTCGACATGTACCTATACAGAATAGTATATGGAAAAACTTGTCATTTGCATGTAGAGATTGAGCACAAGGCATATTGGGCGATCAAATCAGTTAATTTAGATATTAATTCAGTTGGCCCATTATTAAAATTTTAAATTAATGAGTTGGAAGAGTTAAGATGTTTTGCATATGATAATTCATGCATTTCGAAGGAAAAAAATAAAAATATGGCATGATCACCATATCACATGCCCTGTTTTTCGTCCATCCGTCAAAGTGCTTCTTTATGACTCATGCCATCATCTATTTCTAGTGAAATTGCATTCACGATGGATTGGATTATTTATTGTTAAAACTTTGTAGCGCAATTGATATTGAAAACGCTAAAAATAGTCATACATTTAAAGTGAATGGAAAACGCTTAAAGTATTACTTGGAATTTCTAAAGTATAAGGAGGAATCTAACGATTTAGTGGATTGTCTGACATTTCCGTGATATGAACTTAACGAAGATATATTGTATATTATTTTATATTATGTACTAACAATTATTTGTTTTGCAGATGATACACTATAAGCAGCGAAACGAGTTAATATCTAAGCACTCTTTCTTAATTAATACATATTCTTAATAGATGTAATAGAAATATCATTTCATTGAGGACAATGTGCATTTTAAGTTGGGGAAATTGCCTATGAAATTAATTTTAATTTTATAATTATGATGTTTTCAACAATTTTATTTTTAATATTTTCCAAAAAAATTCAATATTTTCTAATTTTTCTAATCATTTTTGGCTTTTCTTTTTCAATTTTTTTTCAAATTTTTTCTAACCATTTTTGGTTTTTCGAAAAAAATTCTCTATAAAAGCAAAAAATATTTACTAAATATGTTTTAGTTATTATTTTTTTAGAATTTGGAACTAACAATGTGTTTTAAGAAATAATATTAGTCTAGAAGCTAACACTTCAAAAAGAATTTGGTTTGATGCAGTTCTCACTAGAGAATGGCCGTTGAAGTTGCTGTTGAAGTGGTTGTCGACAGCCGAACTCTACAGCGTGAAAAACACCCTACCGAGAACAGCTGTCGAAGCCACTATCAAAGCGACTATTAATAGCCACTGACAGCAAGGCCCATCTATATAAATATTTATGTCAGTTTTTTCTCCTCAACCAAACCCTAGCCTCTTTCCAAAATACCCAAGAAAAATTGTTCCCTTTCAAAGGCTAAAACCAAATCCTGCGGATTTTCTTTCGCATGTTCAAAGATCTCTAAGCAAACAAGTTTTCATCTCTTCAACTTTTCATGGGTTGTACTTTGTAAAAAGTAGTTTTTTTACTTCAAAAACCTAGATCTACAATTTATATGAACAAATTAGAGTAGATGGAATGTACATTCAAACTTCTTAGTAGATTTGGAATGGTTTAGCTAATTTTTATGGATTTTTTGATGAATTTTCTAGATATATGCTAATCAAAGATCAAATCAAACAAAAATCTGGCATAACAATTCATGAGTTGCTTGAATAATTAACATATATCAAATTCCTGCATTAAAAGTGAAATTGAAATAATGTTTGATATATTTGGGGAGGAATTAGGAATTATTAAAGAAAGAGATTGAAAGAACAAACATAAACATAGAAAAAAATATATGAAAATGAAAATAAATAATAATCTATGTAAAACATAATCATAAATAATTTGAGATATAAGTCGTATTTTGTTAAAACATATATTGTGATTATTTTTTATGATGGGACCAAGAAAACAAACCATTTCAAAGAGGTCGAGAGTAAGCTCATCAAGCTCATCTCCTCCATAGAAGTGTAGAGCTACAAAAACAAATAAAAAACAAATAAATATGTATAAGGAATTCAAGTTCAGGTCCGAACAAGCGGTTGATTATTCCAAGATACATGAAAATCTTGCCTTCAGAGCACAGATGCAGGTTGCAAGATTGGAGGAGTATATCAGGTATCAACATATACTGCTTTGTAATGAAGGAGTACATGAATTTTATGCCAACTTGGAACTGGCAATGGGAGACCAATATGTGTACTTCTAAGTACAGGGCGGGAAATTAACATTTACTAAAGAAGAAATCCTACAAGCTCTCCCTATCCTCTATGTGCCTGAAGAAGAATCGCTTTTCAGCGATAGAGTCAATGACATACCAAGCGTCTCCCGAATGTTCAATGAGCTCTGTATGAATATTATGCTTTCAATGAAAGTTTCTTAAAAGTGGGTTTCGTGAGAAAGGAGTATGTTTTGGTAAGCTTATTTATCAAATATAATATCATATTGTCCTCTACAACATCATAACTATATTCAAGAGACATTATGTTATTAAATATGATTCTAGAACGGTGCTCATTCGATATCGCCCCCATCTTGCACCCGAGAACGGCCAAACCAGTACTAGTTCTACTGTTTCTGATAACGAAAATCTTCATCAGCAATGGGATCGATTTGTAATTAACTAACACATTCACCCATCCACTGCAGCCATTTACGGATACAACCATTCGAAGGAGTATGAGTGCACGACATGTCCAGCAGAAGCAATAGGTACAACAAGAGCAACTAAAAGGTGTTGCCCGTTGGCCGGACATAGAGAGCAACATCAAGAACAAGGAGGTACAGCAGTTTAGGGGCCCAACCAGAACTTTCAATGAGTTAATAATAAGGATGACTAACACATTTAATGAAAAGCTAAATGTCATTGAGACTCGGCAAATCCGGACCGAGCATCGTCAACAATGTCAATATCGACACCTTACCAAATTATACAAATGAATAACTAGTGAGGACCACCATTTCTCCCGATGAAAACGAAGGAATGAGCTAGGGGACCAGAGGGTTCCGCCGATGTCAAAGATACAAATGAAAAAAATCAATCATCAGTAGCGTCATTGATATCGACTATTTGAGTGAGTGAATTTTCTAAAGAGCCGACAAAGCCAGTTAATTTCTATTCCTAATTTATTGCATTATTTATTAATATATAATTTGTATAGTCATATTCTTGATGCACTGAGAACACTGCATAATTTAAATTGGGGGTGGATAGATACACTTTACTTTACTTACACATAAAAATTCAAAAAAATTTATTTCTTTGAAGTAAAAAAATAAGAATAGAAGTATTCTACATGGTATATTTATGAGATTGACATCTTAATACTGATATTTAAGTAATAATATTTTTTATATAATCTTGATTGTGATATTAAATCCAACAATAAGATATATAGATACTTAAAACTTGAATCAAGTTTGCACTCCAAACAATTACACAGTAAGTCATGAAAAGTTGATAATAAAGCAAAATTTTAAAAAGAAAGCCTATCTCTCTCTCTCTCTCTCTCTCTCTCTCTCTCTCTCTCTCTCTCTCACACACACACACACACACACACACACACACACACACACACACACACACACACATATATATATATATATATATATATATATATATATATATATATATATATATATATATATATATATATATATATATATATATATATTTCTGTGTGTATGTTGAAGTGAGCTTGCCATTAAGGTATCGTACTTTGAAAAATATATATAACAATAATTAGAGAAAGTAAGTATTAAGTAGTTGGGTTTGCACACCTCAGCAAGCGTGCGTATTCATACGAGTAATACTTATAAACTTTTATTATAAATATGAGCTAAGTAACTGGGTATTGTGCCTCAGTAAGTATGAATGTTCACATAAATGACAAATGTTTATATATAAAAAAAAGGAAGAAAACAAAATATAAAAAACATATACACGAAAAGAATTCCCATAAGTTTGATTGGAGTTTGAAACTTGTCAAGACTCATACACACACACGACCACAAGAGTACACAGGAGAGGATAATTGAAAGTAAAAGTATATCTACGATACGATTTAAATGATCATGAAAGATATAAGCGATTTGTTAAAATTTATATCTTTATAAACATCCATGTGCATATCTCTAATTGAGCTAGATATAGAAAGAAATGAAAAACATAAATATGTAGTTTATAATAGGATACTGACAGTTTCTTTTTCTTTATTTTACACGTATTCTTATTTTTTATTTTATTTATTTCTTTAACCCAATATTTCTTGATGTTTGTGGGTAACATCACTAGAAATCCTTACGAGAAACACTCACCCATTAGTATAACCTAGGGGTTTAACGACTTATTGTGCATGCTAAATGCAATCGTGATTCCTACAAAAGTGAGTTAGGATTTATTTTCTTTTTAGTCTAGAATTTTATTTTATTTTCTTAATTTGATCATTTTGTTAGGGACTAGCAAAACTCAAGTTGAGGGTGTGATTATTAGTAAAAAAGTGTAGTCATTTTAATTTTGTGTACTCGTAATCTAATTTTAGTGATTACTATAAGAAATTAATGAAAAATTATTTTTATTAATCAAATTCTCCACTATGATATTTTTCTATTATTTTATAGTTTTTCAGAAGGTTCTATATGCAAAGAAATCGAAGATCAAAGCGTAGCTCAAATATCAGTTTAGAATTATGCATTTATAGGTCTGGTTATTGACAAATACCTGTTGGTTGTCGATAGCCAGCGACTTAGAAGAAACCCAAGGTTGGTTGTCGAAGCAGTTTTGGAAAGCCACAGCCACAATTGATTTTCTGGAAATTTTTGAGAGAAAAGAGAGTTTCCTTGTATGTTTAATTATTATTAGGTTTTGTGAGGCTATAAATATACGATGTAACTCAGAATTATGTATGCAATTTATGAATAGAAAAAATATTAGAGATTTTAGTTTTTGTACTCTTTTACAAAAATCAATAAAAGAATTTATTTTCCTTTATTAATGGCTATGATGAGTATGAATGGATAAATTCTTCCATTAGATCAGATGAAGTAACAAACCTTAGATAGTTTTATGGTATGTGATTTATTTGCTTATTATGCTTAATTGATTTATGTAAAGTTGATATTTTTTATTCCCTATTATATGTTAGGTTTTAGATATGATTTTGAGTTTTTGATGTTTTATTATTTGACGATATACTCATTGCTTAGGTTTTGATATACCACAGACTTTTTAGATACGGTGTATGTTTAGACTTTGAATATTTATTTTTGTTATTCATATTGCATACTTAGATAAACGTTTATTTTTGTTATTGATATTACATTCTTAAATGAACTCAAAATTCATATAGGTTTAATTGGGAGATGTTATTCAAAAATATCAAGTTTACAACTTTGTTTTATTTATGCTTTAAAGATATATTTTTTCAAGTTGCAGGATGACCACTTGATTTATGCAATTGAGATGAAAATGTATAAATATATTCAGTAAATTATTCTTGGGGGTGTTAGTCTATCTAACCAACAATTTTATTTTAAGTATCTTAAAACCTTTGATTTTTAGTTTTAGTTAATAAAAATCCAATCTTCTTTTTAGTTCCGTAATTTATTTTCTTTAGTATCTAACACAATAATTAAAATGATTCTCGAGAGAACGATGTTGGGTTATGACCCATGTCTACATGTTTGATCTCTTACACTTTGGAGTGTACTATTTAGATCACAGTCAAGTCTCCCTTCCAAACTATTCACACCCTTGACCATGATGGAATCATGAAACAACACCAATCTTTAAGACATTGTATCTGCATCAGCTCAGAAGCTCGGATACTGATACGGGCTGATACTGAATAAATTGAGTTATATTTTTCAATTTAGTCTTCAATTTCAAGTTTTCCAGAGTGGGGATCTCGTATCTTATTATTTTGGATTTTTTTATATTTTTCTTGAATTATTTAGGATCGACTGATTTCGAGCAAACAATGTATTCAAATAAAGAATTCAAATCTTAACATTCTCCTAACTTCATATTCATCTCCAAAACCTTTGTAGCCTTCCTTGACCAATTTTAGATTTAATTTGACGCAATGGTAAGCATTCTTAACATGGCAGAGTAACCATCTTCTAACAATTGTTTGATTCATCAAATAAATTTAGGAAAATATAACAGAATCAAACTTCTCCTCTTGAATTCCTCTTAATTTTCTCTTTAGATGTGCAACTCTAATTTCTTCTCAATTTTTGTTAAAATAATTCACTAAATAATCAATCAGAGAATGAGCTAAAAATTGACTAAATTGCTACATGAGCCTTGTTCGTGAGTTTTTTTTTTCTTCAAATCAACTCCAAACTTCTCTATCAACATGGAGAAACCCTCTTAAGCACCTAATCTTATTCTCTAGTGTGATTCTTAGAAAAAAAATTCAATTTTGAAGGGCAATTATATCAATATCGGTTTATTTCTGATTTTGAGTCAATAAGAGGAAAGAATACACTCTCAAATCATTTAAACTTGTGATTTCTTAATTAAATCTCCTCAAATATGATATTAGATATAATATTAATCCAATTTACAGATTATACATGCTCTAACCAATCGTATCATAGCCCAGACATATGTTATAGTTCATTTTAGAACTACTAAAAATTTTACATCTGTTCGCCATAAAATTGTAAATGATTCTCTATTGAGCTATTTCAATAAAGAATTACAATTTTAATGGTTTTCCGTTTACAGAAGATGAGGAAAAATCAAATTTCTGTTTGTTTAAAGCTGAGTTCTGAGGTAACTGTGGAGGACGATTTGCTCTCCGTTGACACTCCGCACAAACTCTTTCAATTGACAAAAAGGCTATGGACTTCTAATCAGAAAGGGCAATTTTAGAAGATGATGATCGATCCCTTCCCTTTCTATTTTTTCACTTTTTATAGGGTTTTAGGGCAACGTCTCCATCTCATTCATTCAACCGTTAGCCCCACTACTCGAGAAGTGTCGTCATATTTGTTAGGTAGTTACCTCCACGATCAAAATAATGCCGCCACATTCGTTCGGCAGTTGGATTCATGATCCGAGATAGCAACTTCTCTTGTTCAGGTCAGGTGACTTTATATTAAACCCCTCCCCGGAAGCTATAGATAGCATAGCAAATTCAACTTTAGATTCGGGGACCTGTTTTGTCGTAGCAGGGTCGCGAACCTCGAACTCTGGTTCGCGGATCTGCTGAGTTGCGGACCTCAAATCCTAAATTCGTGGATCTGCTTTGTTTTTGACAGATGACTCCAGAATTTCGCTACAAAACCCCCTCCAAAATTTTCAAAACTCTCATGATCCTCTGAGATGTTTTGGAATACTTTGGATATAAAATTTTCTTTTGATGTGACGTAGGATTCTTTATTAGAATCTCCATCTTCTATATTTTCGAGAGTGCGATTCTGTATTAGAACTTTCAATTGAGGGCAGCATGATCCTGTCTCAATGTCTTGAACTCCCATTTTGAAAGGAATACGACTCTGTATTAGCGCCGTGAACTTGTTGCTTTTGAAGGAAAATGTGACTCTGTGTTAGTGCCACGATTTTTAACTCTTGAAGAAAATACGACTCTGTATTAGGGTTGCAAATTTTCATTTCTAAAGGAACACGACTCTGTATTAGGGTCGCGAACTTTCATTTTTGAAGGAGAAAACGACTCTGTATTAGGGTCGCGAACTTTCATCTTTTTTATTGCGGAAAATCCGAAAGGCGGTTACTTTATATGGCGTAGGAATTGAGATGTTCTCTGAGCCGCATTAAATGAAAAGGTACTCACAAGATTTGGGCCAGAGATCACATCCATCCGAAGATCTCGGCCATCAAATCATCTGTTATATAATCTCGGTTTCATGGAATAGGGCATTTCCAACTTCTTTCTAAGAAATTTGAACCCCAGGCTCATCTTCAAGGTTTTCAAGGCTTTTCATCTTCGGCCTTCGTTAACCTCCGATTTTTTTCGTGAAAGACTTCTTTAATCTGTAAAAGATACCGAAGAAAGCTTCCTCATCTGATTCTTCTGCAAGCAGTTATCGGGACTCTCGGACCACTTCTAGTTCCATAGTAGTTCGGCAGGAACACTTGATGGAAGTAAGACGATTCTTTTTATGGAAAGTCTTCTTCTTCTTTTTTTCTCCTTTGTTTTGATCTCAGAATCCTCTTTACAGTTGATTACGCTTTAAACCCCTGGCCGAAAGACCATTATTTTGGTTTTACTGGCGGTTATGACGGGAAGAGGGAGTTTAGGTTCAGCCAAACTTTTCCAAGTTGCACCGCCTCTTGCAGCTAAGAATGGGAAAGTAAAATTCTCAATCCTATTCGCTCGATATTGCGAGAACTGATGACCACTACTCCTTTCGAAGGGGACAACTGAACTTTGTTGAACAAACCTGCTTTCCTATTTGGTGATCACCTCTTGGCACCTGACGATAATCTGGATGACGGAGATTACAAATGGCTTCGCAAAGTTAATGGTCATAACTTGTTTTTTCTCAACATGCAGCGATCTTACCCATTTCTATTTTTTCAATCTCTTTCCATTCCTAGACAAATAGATTGGCATTTAAATAAACTGCAAGATGGTGTCTTGCTAGGAGCATTCAATTCACAAGGTACTTTCCCTCGTTGTACCGGGAAGCATTTTTGCGGATTATCTCTGTGGTCTTTTAAACAGGATTTTCCTATTTTTTTAAACACCCATAATTGCCTAGACTTTCCTGCACTAGTTTGTTAATGCACAAGGGGAATTTCCAGTCCAAGACTTCCGTCCTCCTGGATGGGTTCATTATTCTTCAAAAGGGGAGTGGGCAATCATGACCGACTTCTTTCTAAGAGCTTTCAGAGATCAGCTCCAGCATGCGAATCTTTACCGCGCCATTAGGACAGTTCAGCACGGTATTCCTGCTAGTCGATTCCATTTCTTTTCTTTGTTGGAACCCTGATACTTATACATCTTTTCTCCTGGCAGTGAATTGGGCTTCGCCCTGCATAAGATGCATGAAATCTTAGGACTACCTATGGGAGACATCCCATATGAGGAGTATGTCCCTACTGGGAAAGAGTTTCATTTATTGAAGACTCGAGACCCTATGGTCTATAAAACTTATTGGAAATTACTTTACCACTATCACATTTGTACTCATATGTCTAGTACCCGCACCGTAAAGCAAAAGAAGTGGCTGTAATATCTTTTTTCGAATTTTTTGAAGAATAGACCCAATTTTACCCGTCTCCCTCCGGTTTTTGAAAAGGAGGTTGAGAGAAGGATTGCCAACTTCGGAACAAGTGCTTATGTTGCCGAATCTGACGAGGATGTCTTCAAAGCTGGAACATCCTTTAAAAGCTTTCACTATCAAGCTCTTCAACCTTTATCTGATCCAGCTTTCCTGGCAGGTTATTTGATGCTTTGGTTGAAGAAATGTGTGATTCCTTCACAGGATACCATACCCATCAGAGCAATATTCCCGGCCGTCTTGCTTGCGTTTGGTCGGCGGCTCAGCTTATTGCCTGCGATCGTGTGCAGTATCCAAAGCGGATTGAGGAAGCTGGTGGATAAGTTTTGTAATGTCAAGAAGGAGCAGAACAGTAGAGGGGAGTTAATTACTAAAACCCCCAATCTGCGCGTGGAGCTTCCTTATACTTAATTGATGGCATGGTTGGTCTTGCACTGCTCCACCTTAATGAGTCCTGCTGATTCATAGGTTGATTTGAGTGCTCCCAAAGTATAACATTATGAGAGATCACAGTGGAAAGGGGGCTATATGGCCGCAATTCGCAAGACCCTTCGCTATCACTCGAACTTTGTGTTGTTTAAATGTTTCCCCTACTTTCCAAATGCCGGATATGAGGAAGAATTTGCGAACATTGCTGATGTTGACAAATTTACTGCTTTGTCCCCAGGATGTTTCTGGTGGTTGATAAATATCCATTCAGGGCATCTCGTTCTCCGTTTGGGGAACCACTGTTATATAGAGCCATATTATCCGAATCGTTTTGCCCAACAGTTCGGATATGATCAGCTCTATGTTGGCAATCCCAACAAGGAACTAAGTTTTGTCAGAAATTTGCTCGAAGGAGCTCGGGCATGGTTCCACTTCATCGCGGGTGATACTCAAGCCAGATTCGACCTTCCACTCAAAACTCTGATCTCGTATATGAGTTTCGGTTTCTACAAATGGTACGCAGATGCTAACTCCGCATCTCAGAATTTCAACACCAACCTTACTTATTTGAAAGATATTAGAGTATGGTAAGCTCAGAAAAAGGAGGCTGGCAGTACAAAGGTGGCTGGAATGGAGGACTTCGGAGCAGAATATGGTTCGAAAGACTTAGAACCAACAGTCCAACAAGGGGAGGAGGATGATAGTGTGGTGATCCCATCTGCCCAACTTGTCTCCCTTGATGTTTCTCCACTTTCGACGTTGAAGGAAACTTCTCCTCAGTCGAAATCTCCTCCAAAGAAGATTTTGTACAAACAGAAGAGGTTGAGGCATCTCAGTGATTTGCCTACTGCTCCGCAGGACATACCATCTAAAACTGATATAGCTCTGGAAACAGTTGCGGAGGAACCAGGGGAAGATGAAGATGACTCGGCTTTAATTCTTCGTTCTTCCAAGAAACGTCAAAGTCAAGGGCCTGTCTTCCATAATGACTCTTCATTGGCGACTGCTCCTACTTCTTCTGCTCTTCCTGTGCAAGAAGATTTCACACCCCCACTCACCAGACTGTTGTTGGGGATGAAGTAGTTGTCCCTTCTTCTACTGCACAAGGGGATTCTGCGACCCTTACTCATAAAGTTGTCAATGACGAGGTGGAGATAATTGGAAAAGTTTGCGCATCAGATTCCTCCAAAGTAGCATCTCTTCCAATAGATCATGATGATTGGGGAGATGATGATGATGTCAGCAGTAAAGATCTTGGTTCTAGTACTCTTCCGTCAGATCACGGCAAATATGTCTACTTAAGTAAGGACGCTCGAGCCGAGGTGTACGAACCTGGAGAATCCAGTGTACATCCTTCAGGTTCACCTTTATACTTCATCCATCTTTTTCTTTTTGAAATTCTGCCATTATTTAACGATACTGTAACATTCAATCATCAACTTCCTTTTTAACAGCTCTTGCTTCGACTCCATCTTAGGAGCATATGGCTGTAGACGATACTCCACAAGATAGCACCATCGTGGAAGTCTTTACTGATAGCAGCCTGTGGGGTGATTGAGACCACTGTTTTCGCAGTCAATACTTCCGAAGTAGCGGTCCCTCCAATGGAAACTGTCACCCATACCATTCCGACCAGGGTTACAACCATTGCTTCTGCTGAGTGTATAGAAGTTATTGTTTCTAGTACTGGTGCTACTGCTTCTCTGCAACAAAGTACAGTTCAAGATACACCAGCTCCAGTTGTTGCTGATTCTTCCCATACGGATGTTGATGCTTTTGAAATCAACCTGTTGAAGGATACAGTGCAAATGTTTCTCCATTTTCTAGATCGTTGTATTGAGAATATACTGAAAGGGGCTTCTTTTGCTTCTCTTGCCAATATTCTTCATCTTTACTTGACTGGTATAGTCAGTTTTGGTGGGGAGGAAAAATCTATTCCTTATAGGCTTATGATAGTTCAACTTCAAGGCTACGCTGAATCTTTGTTAAGATCGCGGAGTGCTGACAAATCTGAAGTAGTTGAAGCTACCTTCCAAAAGCTGATGGAAGAGCAACTTGGGCTCCAAAAGGAGATCAAAGAGAAAATTGATGCTTGCAGGGCTTCCTTCGAGAAGAGCCAATCGGACAGTCAATCTTTAACTTTCCAAGTAGAGACTGCTGGCTCGGTTGTCAAGAATCATGACCAGTCCATCATTAGGACCCAGGAGTCCATCGCTAAAACTCAGGTTTTCTTAGCTAAGATTACTAAAGAACGTGATGAGTCAATGAAGAATCTTATAAGCTTATCCAGACAATGAGATAATGCGATAAAAGATCTTCAGGCGATGCAAGCCGAACTAGATGCTTCAGCACGGAGTACCATTGCTAGTGAAGAGGATTTGAGTCGCCAAGCCACTATTCAAGCCTATGAGATCATCCAGCAGGAAATTAGTGATGCTGAAGAGAAGATAAAGGCCCTCTTAAATCATCGAATTGTATAAGAGAATTTTTTTGTCCGAGTTTTTTGTAATCTCTCTCACAATTCCTTTAACTTTTACTCTTCATGACATGTTTTATCTTTTGTATAGTAAACATGATCGTGCACTTCAGAATTGTTACTTCGTGTTTGGCTTCAGAGACTTGTGTCAAATTTGCTATCTTGTGTTTCGAAGTCTACGAATTTGCGTAGAATCTATGGTATCTGTATATCAGGCATGTTTTTACATCTCAAGACCGTGACTTCATGTTTGCAAGATTCTTTCCTTTGTCAAATGTACGCGGCCTTCATGAGCTTTCGTCAAGTTCGAGTCTTTTCATCCTGAAGTTCGCGAGATAAAAAAAATCTTCTTTAAGAATTTGCAGTGGTTTTTGCGAATCATGACATAACCCTTTATCTGATTAACCAATGCGAAATTCCAAGTGTCATACGCTTTTATTAATGGTGAGATCCTTTGGTTGCGAAATTTAAGCGTCCCATGCAACAGTAATAAATTTTATTGGGATTTGAATTGAGAATCCTAACTGAAGATTTGGTCTTATCTTTTCCCAACTGAAGATCATAACCATAAGACCATCTATATAAGACGCATGACTTCTTTCATGAAGGATCATTCTGACGTGAGAAAAGTTTCTTTTCCCTTATCTTCTCTTCCATTCTTTTGTAGTTGATTTATTCGTGCAGCCGTATTTTCTTCTTCTCCAACCGAAGCGATGGATCGGAGTTGGCATGTTACAACACCTCTAGACTGCATCAATCCAGATGGGTATTCCACCAAAAAGGTTCTTATGACCGTAATTATTTTTCTTAATTAAGGTAAACTTTTTCTTCTGATCAATATCATCTTCTCTCTTCTTTTTTTTTAACAAAAGTTTGAATTGGCTGCAGGAGATAACCGTAGTCATTCTCATTTAACAATGACCCAGACCTGATCAAATTCCTCTTTATTTAAACCTGGGTTCTGAGGTAGCTGTGGAGGACAAAAATGCCGCTATATTCGTTCGGCAGTTGGCTCCACGATCCGAGGTGGTAACTTCCCTTGTTCGGGTCGGGTGACTTTGTATTAAACTCTTCCCGGAAGCTATAGATGCATAGCGAATCTCAACATTAGATTCGCGGATCTGTTTTATCATAGCTGGGTCGCGAACCTCGAACTTTAGGTTTGCAGATCTGCTGAGTTGCGGATCTCAAACCCTAAATTTGCGGATCTGCTGAGTTGCGGACCTCAAACCCTAAATTTGCGGATCTGCTTTGTTTTTGATAGATGACTCCAGAATTTTTCGCCGATAATATCTTAACTCTGATTGATGTTATTCTAGTGCCATTAGAGAGACGATTCACTAATATACAATTTCCTAACTATATTAGATCCTAATTTACCTATTTAGCCAAAAATAGCCTAGAATATCATTACTTATTGTTGTCCCAGTCAGCAGCTCAGCAGTAGCAAGTTATGGTAAAACAACCATAACTTTTGCTGTAAAATTCCAATTGAGCTCATTCAAATTTCCTTAGAAAGTTATTTTAATTATCTACAACTATTTTAAATCTTAGGCTCTAATTTAAATTTTATTCTGTAAAATCAAATTTGAAAATTTTCCTTGCTGTTGTAACATGTCTGTGCAGCGGATCCATGGTAAAATAACCATAAATTTTATTCCAGAACTCCAATTAAGCTCGTTTATGATTTATCAGAAAGATCTATATAAAATACTAATTTATAATTTTAAATTCTATTTTTACCCTAGTCAAACAAGACTTATAAATTAGATTGTCCGCCAAATTGCCGCAACAAAGGCATATATGTTATATATGTGCATGTCCTGCTTGATTTATGATATGATATATACGTACACATATTTAATTATTCTTATTATTACCTATACATAGTGAGTTTAGACCTGACATACCTCATGTCTAAGTATACATGTCATGTTTGTGTATACACCACTTGATTTAAGATATGATAAACATGCACACATGTTTATTTATACATGCTATTACTTGTATATGTTATTTTTACTTGAAAATGATACCCCATACACGTGAACGTATAATTTATAACTCTTATACATATTAATATCACTCTTGTACTTAGCAATATTGCCGTATGTGTTGTTTCATATTCGTATGCTATTGATACATACATCCTAGTATATATAACACTATGATAAATACTTTACATTTACTATATTGTGGGTATGGAAAAAATGAATGATGGATTGAAACACGTAATATGGGAGTTCTTGTCTTGTTTGGAAGTATCTGTCGATCTATATACTGGCACCATCCGTCTTCTAATTCTTTTGTCCTTAGCGGGATATCATCCAGTTTGAGTGGAGACCGATACTTGAGGCCGTGATCCCAGGTATGCATGGGATATCCAGTACGCCTAGCAGTGTAGAATCTGATTCGTATGTGATCAGTTTTGGAGCTGTCGTACTGGGTGTACATGGTACATTTTGAGAACATGTGAATACTCCCACCATTCAGTTCCAAGTTATTAGTATAAATATGCATCGTATATTTCATAATTTAGATTATATTTTGCATGCCTCATACTTTATTATTCATATGCATAATCATAATCATACATATTGTATATTTCATGATTTATACTATATTATACTTACCATATACTTCATGAGCCATGCACATACACTTTTTATATTGTCTCCTATTTGCATATCATGCACCACCCTTTTATATGGTTTTCATAGTATTACACGAGTTTGGGTTTGTATTCTTATTTAGGTTCTGACCATCCCTTGAATTATCACACTTTATGTCCAGTAGCTGTACTCATGGTGTTTAAGGAGGAAGACCCACTTCTCGAGGATCCCTATTATAAGAGCAAGCAGAGCACCAATGGCCTGCCTCTCGTAGGCTCTTCACCCCTTTTATATATATATATATATATATATATATATATATATATATATATATATTATTTTGGTTTGTATGTGCACATGTGTCTTGTATCCTAATTCTGTCCATCATATTTAGACATTTCTGTATATATTCAGTCCTTATGTTGCTCTGTTTTGATATTGTACTTGATTCTGTATGAGTAACATTTTGATTAACATATTACTTATCATTTCCTTATATCTGGTTTTGAATACTGCTATATTCATACTTGTAATGTTATGACAGATAGATTCAAAAAATGTGATATATATATATATATATATATATATATATATATATATATATATATATATATATATATATATATATATATATATGTCTTTGTGTGTGTGCGTGTGTGTATGTATATATCATATTTGTGTATTTCCATATCTCTTACTTGTGAGAGTATGATGTAATGGCCTCGTATACTCTGGTATTGAGAGTGTCTGCTAGTGACACCTTGCCTATTATTGGGATACACACTCAGACCTATCAGTGAGATTTAGGGCGTCACAAATCATCAGGGAGGTGATAGTATGTGTCAGATTTTAGCTTCTTTTCAGGTGGGATCTCTTTGTCTTCCTCGTCAGAGGGAAAAGGACAAATGTATCAATATAGGAGGTGGCGTAGGGACTTCTGATTGTGGATTGTCCTAATATCAGATTCCTTAGCTCCTCATGTCATCCGCTTGATTGGCCTGCATTCGCCTCAACTCTTCGGTCGATGGTCGATGGTCGAAGTTGGAGAGAGATGATTGACATTTGGGACGACTGGTCTCCATGCCTTGGTGAGAGGCATGGATCTCTCTAGAATCGGATTGAAACAATAGTTGCGTTGATACTAATGTCATGATCCGATCCTGATAGCCTTCCAGTTGAAAATCGAATCGACGAAACTTGCAGCATTGTTAAGATGTTGAAGAATCACTAGTGAAAGTAGAGATGAGAAGAGGGGAGTAGGGAAACTAAGGGGAAGAGAATCAAGATTTCATTCCCTTAGATAGGATTTACAATAATTAATATGAGATTATATACTCTCATTTCTTAACTCATATATACATCTCACCTTTAATTTAGTTACATTTCAAAATCAACAGCTAATACTGTAGCTACTCTCTCCCTCTCTTTTAACTTGGCTATTAACATGATGTAAGTGAAGATTTGATAAATGCTGCCAGGCTCATTGACCAAATCTCAGGGAAATTCTATTCATACACACCACTTTGCTCAAAATGCCCACCTTTCTCATGTCACCCACTTTAAATTTTGAATCATTTTATATTTACTCAATAGACTGTTTTTTTTTCCAATTTTAACCCTTCATTTATCTCTCTTCTTTTCCATCCTATTTTATTCTGATCGAATATTACTGTTCGATTCAAATAAAACTCAGATATCCGATCAAATTGAATATCAATTATTAATATCCGATTAGTAAATTAAAAAAAATAATTTAGTCCAATAAATAATGGTAATCTTGTAATTTTTTCAGAAGTGTCAAAGGTGTGCGTCCTGGTCGAAGTGCTATGCGTGGAATTTTCCCAAATCTAATTTTCTTATCCAAATTAAGTTCTTAAAGAGACTTCAAACTAGGGAAACGAAGCGTATCCCGTGGAATCACGTCTTTCCAGAAGCAACCGCGCTTTCCAGATTCTGACCGACGCCGCCGTGTTCTCCGTTCCAAGCAAGAGGAATAAATAAATAAATAAAATAAATGCATTCCACTGCCGCTTGTTTGTTATTCTTCTTCTTACTTTTTTATTTTTATTTTTTTTTTTAAATGGAGAAAATCGCCCCCTTTGTCGTTGTGTGAGGCTAAGAATGACGATAAGATGTCCTCATGACATACGCTATGTGGGCCTCTCTCTTCCCTCTCCTTGTATTTATCCGCAATTATGATTAAAGAAGCAGAATTCCTTTCTTGTTTCCATTCTCCCTCACAAATCCAGACCCAAAATAATGCGGGGAGCTGAGGAAGTTCACTCCCCCGTGGAGTTGGAATCAGAGATAGAGAGGCTTCCTTTGGACATCTTAGCCCACATCTTCACCCTCGTCTCCTGCTTCAGAGACTTAGCCCAGTAATTATTGTCGACTATATGTTTGTTTATATTCCTCTATGAAATTGGGTTTTTATTTGATGTTAGTAATTTCCAGGGCGAGTGGGGTTTGCAGGAGATGGAGGAGAGGGGTGGAGCAATCCCTGGCCGTACGGGAGAAACTGAGCTTCAACGGCTGGAAGATGGATGACGATTCCACCACCAGGCTGGTCCGAGCCGCTTGCAGCCTCAAGGAGCTCGACATGTTTGTATTTATCCTCCGCATTTTACAATTCTGGTTGGTTTCATCAGTAATTATGACTGGGATGACAAATTCAAGGAACTCGACCTGTGTGATATCATATAACATCAAAACAAATGCTTTTAGGACTATAATTCACTGTGACATGAGATGATATGATCTTGAATCTTGCTTTAACTCAGTATATTGTAATGCTCCTAGCTAATAGTCTCGACTAATAGTTCCACATCGGATATGAGACTAGAGTTAGTATAGGTTATATTAGTTATTATGAATTTAAGAAGTAATCATAACTAGCCTTTTCTCTGGTAGTCCCGCTGAGGCCTTTGACAGTCCATCCAGTCTCATCTTCCAGCCATGTTAGCGCCATATTCAACCCGTCTTTTGATTGTTGAACTCAAAAGGCACTCATCAGTCGCCCCTTTCTTATTCAAGAAAAGGGGAGAGGTCATGCTTGGGTCTGCTCAGCTGCGGAAGGTATCTAAATTCTGGATGAGCCAAAAAATTTCATCATCGAATCCAGATTGACTCTCATTTCTGATGCAGTTTACCAAATGCCTATGATGTTGGAACCATTATTGAAAATAACGCGTTATAAAACCCGTTATATTGCGTTACGTAACCTAACAGAATCCCAACGCTACGTAACAACTGGAAATAACTCAGTGCACCGTAACGGTACGTTTTTTACGTCATTTTACATTATATTACATAACGTTACGTTAAATTACGTTATGCTACGTTAATTATAATTATTTTTTTAGTAATTTATATATTGTTGTTGATTATTATTTTGATTATTAGCGAATTGCTGTAATTTTCTTAATTAGTTATTGGCTTGTTTGATTGCTTTTGGAATTTTTAATTTGATAATTTAAGTTTGTTTCCTTATTCACTTGTTATATTTCTTGTCCGGTTGCTGAAATATTTTACTTATTGATTTTATTGAATTTTTAATTGAACTGAAATCAACAATCATAAATAAGATAAATTGAACATTACAAAATATAAATTACAACAATGATAATAATTAGAATCGAAATAAAAAATTGGAATCTTGCTTTTTTATTTAAATGATGATTGAAATTACGGTTGCAGACTTAATATAATTTATGAAGATATATGAAAATTATTGTAAAACTTAATATAACATTTGAATAGATTATGTATTACAAAATAGTTTTATATTTTTTTAGATATTTTAAATTTATTTTTCAATTTATTAAAATTATTTTATATGGATTTATATTTATTTTTATTAAATAAATAGAAAATTGCATAACCTACGTTATGCATTACGCTATTTGCGACATAACCTAACAAAGGCAAAACGTTACGTTACCGTTATCGCTATTTTAAACATTGGTTGGAACCGTACTATTAATATTGTACCGAAGGCTTAACATATTTATATTATAATTATTAAACTATTGATATTATTACTAGAGACCTTGTATATCCTTAGGAATATGTTGTCGGTGGTTCTGCTATCCAGATTTCGGGTTGGGGCTTTACATATATGCCGAGGATATGTAGCCCCTTTAATTGATTTTTACAGGGTATTTCTCGTGATTGTTCTACATTTAAAGAACTTAACCACCTGATCTTTCCTAGGTGCTCAGTATGTTTCAACTTGATTCTCCTTTCAATGTATAAATAGAAATTGTCTGTTGGTTATCCCTGAAAAACAAAAAGCTATGTCTAACGGTGTAGTGAGACCTTGAGCTACTATGATTCTCACTTTTGTTCAACAAGCCGGATAGCAAGCTTTGTTATAACGATTATAATATTGCTATCTATCTAGGAAATTTACAGTGCTAATGAGTACTATCTTGCAATTTTGCCTTCTAAGAATGTACCTGATCCTATAGGCACTTAGAATATCCAATCTTCCTTGCTACGTCAGATGCAAAAATATTTACCACTATAGTAAAAGTGTGCCCCGCTCAATCTTTATTATGAGACTCCTCGGTGGTCAAATTCTGATTGCAAACTTTGGTGGGTAAACTAAGCCACTGCAGCCACCAAGTGCAAAGATAAAAGGCACTAATTCCCATCAAAATAGACATGGTGGCTAGCTCTCATGAATAATGTTAATTTGTTGGTCACTATTACTACGGAATGCAGGTGTCCAGCTTCATTATTAGCCCCATTTGTTAAATGTCATTCACTACTTAAGAAGACACTAGGGAGATAGGATTGGTAAAAGTGCCGGATGAAGACACCTCAACTTTGATAGCTTGTTATATTCTTCCAGTTGGTTATATGTATACTCTTAAGTCTCTGATATGTTTGTTTTGAAAAAATATGCTATATATTATTTCTTTGAGTCTAATTAGACATTTATTATCCTTAGCTGTATTAAAATTTGTATTTGGATTTGAAATTACTTGGGTAAAAAACTACTGCAGCTGCCACTTCTAGCTGTACCAGCACACATCCATGACTGGATGCCCATCATCTGCTTAACTCGTTTTATACTTTTGTTTCTATGGATGACATGCTCAATACACCACGTATCTCGCCATTATATAGTTTGTAGTTGACCCATTCAGATTCCTGATCACATAATATGTTGGTAATGGTCTATGATCTGCAGAAGCAGTAACAAATGTCATTCATTGCTTGTACTTCCGAAAGTTTAGATACAAGGACAAATCTGTCTTTGTTTGTAACTTTATGAGTTTATGCATAATCAGCACTAACTTTATGAGTTTATGCATATTCAGCACACCCAAAAGCATGTAAGGTCTTTTATTTTAATGAAAGAATCTGAAAGCATGAGATCCTAATAACATACATAATTTGTTGTATTTTATATAGAAAATAAAGTTTAGCACTTCAATACGACACTAGTATTTCAAGCTTGTGTTATGCACGTTTAGAAAAGATTTTATTGAGAATTAGTACAAGAAATGGAATGCAAGTTTAGGAACTTACTGGGTCAAGTTTATTTCGGCATGACAAAGCAGTCGGTTTGCACCTGATGCCACCAGCTGTAGAGACATCACTCGAACTACCAGGGAGCTTATATTCAATATAGGATTTTGTTAGAATATAGTTTGTAATGCCTTCTACCATCTCCTTGCAAGATATTTGACTATAGTCTTTGCAATATTTATAATGTAACTGTCATATCTGTGAGGAAACATTTTTGTAATGGCTGTACATATCTATTTGAGAGTCAAATGTGATGTAGAACTACAATGTTAAAAAAGGCAAAGAGAAAGATAATAGGAAAAAAAAAGTTCAGTTTTACATAGAAAACATGGCTATGACTTGAAGTTCAAATATGAGATCAAGTTTTTTCTCACATGCCCACATGATATCAGGGTATATTTTAGAGGGGATAGGAGAAAATTATAGGAGAATTAGAAGAATATTTTATATGAGATTATCATAAAAAATACTATTTACAGCAGCAACAATAACTAAGCCTTTTATTTTGAGTACTTGTGGTAGGCTACATAAACCAAAGAAAATCATGTGGGATCGATCATATGGATGATCCTCCACTCATTTCTATCGAGCAATAGGTCTCACTTAAGTCTCTAGCATCCATATCTTTTTATATTACCTCTATCCGTATGTTCTTCCGTTGTTCTTCGCTCTTTTAACTTATTTTATGGTGATAAACTCTACTCATTAAACTGGTGTATCTATAGGTCTATGTCACACATGATCAAACCGTCATAAGTAATTTTCTTGTATCTTTTTTAAATAGGGTTATGCCTATTTTAGCACAAAATATTCATATTTCTCACTTTATCTCTCTTAGTGTAACCGTATATCTAATAAAGCATACGCTTCTCTTCTAGACTTTTTTTTTTTTGTGAATAACGTTTCTTTATAGCCCAGCATATAAAAAACTTGTTATGATTTTTTTTCAGTCATAACGTAATTTTACGGTCGCATAAAACTTTCTTTACTTTCCTCCATTTCAAACAACTAGTTTGAATATTCTGGCTATCACTATCGATTTTCTATTGTGTTGAATAATAAAGCCCAAGTATCCAAACTGATTGCTCATTTGTATCTCTCTCATCTAGTATCATAACAAATACTATTTACATAAATACTTATTGATTAATATTTATTGAAAAGATTTAAAAATTGGTGATCCTCATGGATCATAAGGAGATATAATAGTTTATTATTTTATAATGGGGTTTTTTTTGTTACATACCCTCCATATCACAAATATTTCCACACATACCTCTTGAATCTCAATATTTACAGATGTATCCCCTAAATCTCATAGCTTACAGCAAATATACCCTTTTTGTTAATGAAACGTGATAGTAAAGGAATGTTCTGTTTCTATTCTCATGTCATACTAAGCCTACCTGAAATCCCATGAATACCCCATGTTATTATAATATTATATCCCTCTATCTCTCAAGTAGTTCCTCCCCTCTGTATCTCTCACATTTACTTCTTTCCATCCCTGACAGCTTTTTTCCTTACGCACCTCCCTCTAATTGCAGAATTAGAAGGAAATTGAAAGTGATAGAGTCAAGTTTCATGAGAAGGTAATCAAAAGAGTACTTTTTTAAAAGAAAATTAAAGGTTATTTTGGGCTTTTTGTGACTCAACCCAATGACTTTTTACACTAAAAAATCAGAAGGATTACATATTTAGTGGATTCTCCAAGGACTAAGGCACAATTTCAACTTGTCTAGTAAGTTTGTGGGAACTTCAGTTTTTTTTTAGTGTAAATTACATATTAATGCAAATCACGACCAAATCACAGTAATAAGGTGTGGGTTAGTTTAGGATAAATCTTAACTATCTAATATTTTAATGAACAGTTGAGATGTGACTTGGATGGTCTACTAAAAACACCTACCTTGGAGAGAATCCAAATTCCTCTTGTGTCCCCCATAACCGCTAAAGTGAAAGGGAAAAGAAATTGATGGAATTGACTCTCATAAGAAGGTACTCTGAAGAACTTTAGATTCTAGAAGTGCATTTTGTGCTTTTTTTTTTTTTTTATGGTTTCATCCCAAATCTCAAACTTCCTAAATTGGAGTTGTACCCAACTTATGAGATGAGGAGCATATTTGTGAAGAAATTGAGAGTTAGGGGTATATAACGTAATTGTTTGAGATTGAAGGTGTATGTAACTGAGCATACTATAATAATAGTTTTCGAGCATGTTTAAAAAGGGGAGGCATTTTAGAAAGGTAATAGTGAATACAGTTTTCTTTATAGTTAATAAATAATTATAACTCTTCAATATGTATTGTTCTCTTTTAGATAAGATTTGATCTAAGAGAGCAAATTATGGTGTTTAGGTTTAAATACTGCTTATCTAAATTTAGATGACATGATTTTTCTGATATACTTGTAAAATTAAGAAGTTGTGATATGATACTTGTTATTGTGATGTGATACTTATTATGGAATAATCAGAACCAGCTAATCTATTTATTATGAGTAAAGGGATACATATATTTATAAGTGTATCAACACCATGCAAACAATCCAGCAGTCAATGTGGGCTAAAATTAAACTAAAACTAAATACAAGATAGTTTTCTAATCTAACACTCCCCCTCTAGTTAGAGTTTAAATATCAATTGTATCCAACTTGTTATACAGATTAGAACATATTGTCTCCCCTTTTAATAGTATATATTAATTTAAGTGGATAAATAACAATAGCAGTAGCAGCAGTAGACGATATTAGTAGCAACAGTAGATATATCACTTGAATTATCAGAGCACATATATTTGAGCAACAACAAGAGCAGTAGTAGCATATGAGCTTCTTTCTTAAAAGCAATAGTAGGAGGCAGATAAACTTAATTTTTAGAAGTAGTTGGCAACAGATAAACATTTTTCTTAGAAATAATAGTAGATGAAGAAAGGAACAGATGGTTGCATCAAAACTAGGTTACACTCTCGCAGCCGAGGTGAGATCAACATAGGCCCTGCAGTTACGAAGCATATTAGAAGTAGAAACGGAAGCAGATACAAAATCGAATTGGCAACGTGATTGCAAAGTCGGAGTCAAAATTGGAGTCTGAATCGGAGTCGGTATCGAATTAGTGATACGATTGTGAGTCGGAATTGGAATCGGCATTAGAATCAAAGTCGGAATTGGAGTTGGCAATTGATTAGGATAGTTGAAATTGATAGCTGAGATTTATTTCATAATGCGTTCTAATACCATGATATAAAATAATCAGAACAAACCAGTCTATTTAATATGTGTAAAGGGGTACATATATTTATAGGTGTATTAACACTATACAAATAATCCAACAAGTGATGTGGAACTAAATCTAAACTAAACCCAAATACAAAATAGTTTTCTAATCTAACAATACTTATTCTAATTGTTACCTTTACAAGATATTATCTAATTGCTTTAATTGTGTGAAAGTTTCTAGCATGTATTTACAATCGTATCGGCTGGGACCCAGGTAGAGACATAGACCTTTTAGTAGGGATTAGTGTCCTATATATTATATGTAGTATCAGTCTTGTACTATTCACACCCCATATAGTCTGTACAAGTTTACCATGTTGAGAGCTGCATCAGCCTAACTGTCTTGCAGCCTTAAGCAGAGTTGGATATGTCGTTCCTTAGTTTGACAATTAGGCTGTACCTCAACAACAGAAAACTTAACTTTCTTGCAGCCTTAAGTGGACTTGGATGTGTCATTCCTTAGTTTGACAATTGGGCTGTACCTCAAAAACAGAAAACTTAAGTATATAATCATATTGTATCACGAGTATGATCGAGAATCCTTTGCAAGTCTTTTAGGATTTTCGTGGTGTGGAATTTTGAACCTCTTCCCTGAACTTATCAAATTTCATTGAGGTGCAAAAATAGTCTACATCTGAAATTAGCTATAGATACACTCGTTTCTTGTCATAAACAAAAGAAACTAAGGCAGGTAGTATCAGGTTCAACTACTTTAGTGGAACCTTAACTTGTCATACATAAAAATAAACTGAGGCAGAGTGGTTTCAGTTGTAAGTTCATTAGGAAGAGGTACCTTGATGTTTTGAAGCAAGGCTTGAAATCTCGGAATTGCTATCAGCTCCAGTGATGGTTTCCAGTATTGGAAACCGGCAATATCAGTACTGGAATTATTGGATGTGTCGGTAAATTGGTTATATCAGTAAGTATCAGCAATATCAGTACTGGTATTATAGGGTAGATACCTCAAAATCTGATATGTTTGACGGTACATATCGCTGTTGGCCGGTATTGTAGAAGACTCTAATTTTCATAGAGACCTATAATATACCTTTCTCTGGAACATTTGATGGCTATAAACTACTTTTTCAAGACAAAGAAAAGGATTTTCTAATTATAAGGATCATTGTTCTTTGTTGGATACGCTGATTTCTAGCACTGAAGCTGTACAATTCTACTTGGCCATGTGTATTTATTTTGTTTGTTTCTTGTATACAAGTTTCATGTCATTTATCGTATCCAGTAATTGATTTATGTTTCTGAAGTCCACTAGACATTATTTCGGTTAATTTTGAGAAAAATAATTTCATATGAGGAAGTCTTTTTAACAACATGATTTGGACTGCATTCTGTATGTCTGTTACTTCTGCTTAGAAGTAGTCACTTTGTGATGCTACTATTTCAAGTGCCTGTACTGCTTCTGTATCATCATAACCTGTTGTTCTAAGTTCAATTTTATGTTCTTATAGTTCTCGGAGCTGCTGGGGTTGCCAGATAACTGATGCAGCACTCCACCAGATATCTTTTTCAAAGTGTGCTAGCAGCCTTACATCTATATCCTTGTGGGGCATGGCAGGAATCACTGACAAGGGTGTAGTTCAACTGGTAATGACCTTCCCATTATTTTGTTTAGTAACTACAACTATTTTCTGATGCTTCCCCACCCATCCACCCCCAACCTCTGCCCCCAGCCACACACTAACCCCACAACCCCCCCAACACAAAACAAAAAAGAAAAAGAAAAAAAAAAAGAAAAAGGAAAAAATGAAAAGAAAAATCAACACACACACGGAGTAACAATTTTTTTCCTCCCCATTATTGTAGTTGTCGTATCCTGCTTTGAAATGGCACCACTGTCACGTCGTATCAATTATCTTTCACTTCAACTTGGGGCCTTAAAGTTTAGTCTCTCTTATGTTTACTTTGGCTTTTTCTCTGACGGGCTCAGTGACTACAGATTCAAATATTAGATTTCCTTTTCCTTCTAATTTCCATTGTCACAACAGGAAGATGGGAGAGGGGTAGTTTACCCCTTCTTAGCTCCTTATACATCCATGTTCCCATCCTCTAGGTGCATTTTCATGACCATGCGTGCAAGTGCTTTTACAAGTTTTTCCAGAATGTCATACATATTCTTGTGCCTTGTGTTGTTGCTTTCTCCAAAGTCATACATATTGTACTTGAAAATTTTTATTGCATTGGATTGTGTTACAAAAATGATGAGAAGTTCATATGTATTATATTTTATTGGATCATATCTTCATCGTTTATACTGATGAAAATTGATTGACTAACTCTGTTGCTTTTCATTATCTCTCTTTTTTTTTTTTTTCCTTTTTTTCTTCCTTTTTTTTTAAATGCAGGTTTCAAAGACTACTTCCTTACAGCACCTGAATGTTGGTGGTACATTCATTACTGATGAATCTTTATTTGCAATTGCAAACAATTGCCCGAAGTTGAAGGTACGTTCGGCAAGATGTTGCAACATGATGAATAATATTGGTTAATTTTGCATTAACTTTCGTATTCAAACTAACATACTTAGAACTCTAACCATACCTTGCATAGCAGCTCGTTTATTGGTCAAAAGTAATTACTGCTCTCTCAAGATCCAGTGATCAGAATCTATTGTCCTGTTATTAGATCAGAATCAAATTCATTTTCTTGTTTCAAAATTGTTGCTCCTATCTTCTGATTTATGGTTGCAATGACGAAATTTGGAGTTAAAACACTTTCCACTTGATTAGTATTTAATGGTTAATTTCCTGATTAACAAATTATGACTATATCTAGTAGGGAAGTGTGCTAGCATTTTTTGAGGATTGCTCAAATAAATAATAGAGACGGTTTTGTTCAGCACCAGGCTTTGGAATATTATCTAGTTTGGTTGAATTAACTTGAGCCACTCTTACATCCACGAAGAGGCTTTAGTTTCTAAGCGAGTAACAGGAAATATGCCCCTACTCAGATTTTGAGACTTGAACATCTGAATTTCTATTCGTTATTTGAGCAGTCATCCAGAAGAGTCAATAGATTAAAAAAAAAAACTTCCACTGTAATGTTATCCCTCACACTATTAAACGTAATCGTCAAAAATATATTCCTCATATATATGGATCGATAATCGAGCAGAGAAGATCTTTGAATATGTCTCGGCTATAAAGCATGAACCACTGTTGAGTAACTTCTAGGTCGTAGTCGAAGGGACTGAGGTCCATACTTGGATTTATCTCACCTGATTTATCTCACCTTCTTTTTGTAATTCAGAAGATAGGTCTATCACACATGGATTTTTTAGACTGTCGGTGCCCCTTGGATTCTTTTATTTTTGGTCGGTACATGCTCGAAGTTATATCAAGATGTATATTCGTTGCTCATGACATTACATCTCTAATGTACAGGCTATCGTCCTTTGGAGCTGCCGCCATGTGACAGAGAGTGGTCTCTTCATGCTTGTTAGTAAATGCTGCAAGCTGGAGTCGATCAATGTTTGGGGCATGAGAGTACCTGCGAGCTCTTTTCTGAGCTTGCTCACCATCAGTCCAGCTCTGCAGATTAAACCCATACCGCCGCATCAAAACGTGGGAGGTGTTATGCCTCTTATGTAAGTCATTACAATCTAACAAACTGAAAGAAATTCTGTGCATGTATTTGTGTGCATAGTTTTGTAAATATTCATCTTGAAATAATTAATGAAATTACGGTTTGAAGATGTAATTGACAGATACTAGCATCTGAAAGAAATGACCTAAGGTTGCCACTTACTATGTGAAAAGCGAGCAAAAAGATTAAATAATTTAATTAATGTTCCCACTTATTACCTAAGGTTGCCACTTATTATTCTTTTTGTTTTTTCAGCACTACAAGTGCAGAAATTATGTCCTCGAGGTCTTGGTGCACAGACCAACAGCATAAGACGAAGGTTTTTATAACTAAATACTAGGGACAAAAACCGGGGACACAAGGCAAGCAAACAAAATAAATCTTGAAAATACAGGACTTGTAAATAAACATACACACATCAGTTAAGAAGTGGCTGCCGATAGTAAATAAACACATCTGCATGATATGCATCAGTTAGAAGTGGTTGCTTATAGTAAATAATAAGTATATATGCATCAGTTAGAAGTGGGTGCGTTCAGTAAATAATAAACGTACATGCATCAGTTAGAAGTGGATGCGTGACATGTGGGAGAAAAGTTTGTGAAATGGTAAATACAAAACATATATACGAGAGAAGAATAAATGGAGCAACCACTTTTGCAGCTCCATCAGGCTGCAGGAGTGTAAATGGAGATGTCAAGATTAAGGATGCAGAACAGATACGAATTAAGGTCTGTGGATTAGAGTGTTTGCAAGAGTAAACTCTATAACATGTGTGGATTAGAGTGTTTGCAAGAGTAAACAGAGTATTTAGCACCTCGTCCTTAATGCGATTAAGTTCGTCCGATGATGCACTGAACAGCTCTTTCAGCGCTGCTATTCCGTGTGGTTTACTGACAAGCTCTGTGAAGGGGAGTTTGTTTGATACCCGTATATTCCTGCATAGAAGTGAGGGACATAACATATGTGTATGTGAATGACTGTGTATGTAATCTGTACAGGAATAGCAAGGGACATAGGCAATGGACATAGCATGAATGGAAAAACGGACTACGCAGAGAGGGTGCTGCAAAAAATTGGGCTTAAGATGCTGGCCCAGATGCACAAAGTGGTCTGCAGATCCATGCTCAAACTGTTACCTTACCTTCTTTCAGAATGTGTAAAGCCTGATAGTTGGGTTCATGACATACATATGCCTCGACGAACCGAACAACACGACCTTGCCTTAGTGTTTTTCAGGGGCGGAATGAGGTCAATGACGACTCCAACAACATCTATATGAATTATTGAAGGTGATGAACAAAACAACAATAACATGAAATTGGTTGTTTTGAGTGACAAGGTCCCCGTACCCCCCTTAACTTTAAGCTGTAATGTTGTCACCTAGAGATAGGTTGTGGGTATTTTATCAAGGGTCTCAAATGCGTACTGCGGACCAAGCTCAATAGGGAGCTTGTCAATTTCTTGGATGGTTGTGGTGGTGTTTGTGAAGTGTAATTCATGCATCCAATCAACCAGATTTGTCCTTCATGTAGATGTTAATAGCATCATGATTAGTATTTCACAGTTAAATTTACCATTCCAGTTCTATACAACAAATTCTGGAATGATGATCTCCATCAATGAGCTCTGCAGTTAATTGAACGGAGATGGCAACAGCGACACAGGCACTGTGCAGTGCTAAAGAAGAGTGCAGTTGCTGAGATACGAATGAGAAGAAAGGTAGTGTAGTGCCTGTTTGTCTTCAGTAAGCAGAAAGGCAATGTTGAACCCTAACCCTAGCATTGTAGTACGACTGGTACTCCCTTCATGCCGCTTAAAAGCGTGAATTGTGATAATCCCTTTTGGACTTTTACTCCTTTAGATTTGCCTGAGGATGCTTTTCTTTCTTAATAAGCTTATCCTCAGCCTTGGTTTTCCTTGTACTAGTTTTTTCCTTGTAGACTCCTCCACTGACGACAGGAGACAGGACACGGAAGCCAATTTAGTATTAGGGTTTTGAAATGTGGAGTGTTTGAAAAAATTAAAAATGAATAAATAAATCGGAGAAAAACTTATAAGGATTTGAAAATCCACTTAGGTAAATCCATGCCCACAGTCCACGAATCCACGAGAAAAGACTTGGCTCGGATAAAATTCATGTAAGAATTTTCTCAAATATTTTATATATTATTGATCATTCCAATATTTAATACAAAATATGTATATAGAGGAAAAACTTAACAAAAAAAATCTTAATATAATTCAAAATTCTAATCAAATATCCTAATAAAATCAAAAATTCAATCAAATACCCTCTTCCTTTGGAATTGATTAAACTTAATTTTAATAGCTAAGTTTAGAAGAGAGGTGAGAAATGTTGGGTTATTGCCATAAATGATATTGCTGCTCTGATCGGAGCAGGTAGCACCCAGTGTTGTCAAAGTCTATTCCAAAAATGGATTAGGTTTGTTCTGAGGCCCTTATCTGGACATCGAAATAATAATTAGGGCATAACATTGACCTAGAAGGTGATCCAAAAGGGCTTTTTACTGTGCTTGAGTTTCTATGGGTTCCAAAGTCATTTTGCTGGAATTTTTTCCTTCCAGGTTTGTTTAGCTTTGCGAAAATTTATGTTTCCGGCCATCGTATGAGAGGGTATAATTTCGTAGGGTTTGGTTCTAGCCAAAAAAAAAAAAAAAAAAAAAAAAAAAAAAATAGAACTAATCCTTATTTTCTCTTGAGAAAAATATTAAACAAAAAATCTTAGCCCTAAAAAACTTTGTTCTTCTGTTACCCAAAAAAGAAATTCTTATTTGATTATTTTGTTATAATCAAATATCTAATTTAGTTGTACGGTTTTATTTTTGTTCTTTTTATTTCTTATATCATGACTGTTGACTTTCAAATTGTTATTGGTCAGAGGATAATGACAATTGAAATGCTCACAATTTTCAAGTTGGTTTATGTTGGCTAATAAATTAACTAATCCAGATCCGTATAACAGAAGGCCCACTAAGAAAGAATTCACAAAACTAGCAAGATCTAAATAACTCGAAAATTTTTTACTGGCTAAGATCTCTTTGAGAAAAATAAACTGAGTTCGACTATAATTAGCTATGAGAATAGATGGATTTATGGGCTAATTTTTTATCTATCCTATTCAAATTTTTAAATAAAAACTAATTTTTTTTTAATTCAAAAATTTGAATAGAATGAATCAAAATTTAATTTTAGATCTACCAATTCTCATTCCTAGTTATATTTATATTATCTATGAGACAAGAAAATCCCTCGTGGCCAGGAAGTGTACGGAAAGTTGGCAGAAGGAGTTTTGTCAGCCGCCTTCAATCACAGGGCAAAAGAAGACATACTGGAATTTGAAAACCTTGCTATTTATTTATAGTTTAAAATCTTTAGCACCAAATATCAAGCCTTCTGTTGGAAGAACTTGTTCAAAATAATTCTCATTCCCGTGATGCCAGTTTAAATGGTCATTTTAAAGGTCATACGGTTTCATTTTTAATATATCGGATATCAATCAGGTGAAGAAAATAGCTATCCATGCACTCTTCAAAGCTGCGGAAGATATAAATGACTACATAACCAAATCAAATTAAGTTGATAGACTATGTTTTAAGAAAGTTGCTGCTTTCATTTTTCTTTCTCGACTGATTGAAATTATTTAAATTTACAAGGTCTCAACTGTTTGAGATTTTTTTATTTATTTTTTATTTTTTCTTTTTTTAAGCAAAACGGCAAACTAAACAAACTTCGTGTTCCATCTGCAATAGTTAATAGAACCCAATTACATCACAAAGCTAATAAAAAGCACATAAAAAACACAGAGAGTGTATCTATAAATATAAGTCTTAGAGCCTACAACAAGTTTTGGGCTTATGCCCTTACAAACCATAGCAAAGGGGAAAAAATAAAAAGTAACAACATTACAACAATCAGTTCAACAAGCATATTAGTTGTCCTGCTATTGATCCTCTAATGCTCCCTCCTCCGCTGCCGGGCTAAAGTCTTTGAGATAAGTATCATCATCCTCTGATATGCAAATTCTCTTCCTGTCTGAGAGCAAATCTGTCCAGAACAAAACATCACTGTAAATTCTAAAAACATAGGCATCAACTGTGTGTGATTTGTTTTCAAATATCCTGCCATTCCTTTCCCTCAACAAATATCAGTAGATCGTTGAGACCACTGTTGTGAGCGTAGAATGAAGATTATTTTCACAGGAACACGAGGCTAAGGCAACCTTGCGTATGCGAGACTATAGCCTCGCGAGGCTAAAATCTAATCATATCCAATTATATCAGATTGAAAATTTCCAATCCAACTGAGATACAATATCAAAGATTGAATTGTGATAGAATTCCTTCTTTATCTTCTAAACAAACTCTTATAACTACCTCATAACTATAAATAGGGATTAAGAAAAGAGTTTTGCAACCTTTGAAACCTTGGGCAAATTGATTTACCGGTGAGGGCACACCAACTAGTAGTAAGAAACCGTCGGTCAGCAAGTTTTCTCCATCAATTCTCTATGTTCAAGATCAATTCAAATATCAGATCATCAATAGAGTACAAGTTCGATGATCTATAGCCACTTTAAGAATCCATATCTACTGTAAAAGAGAGTGATAAGTTATAAATCCTCTCGTTTGATATTTCTTTGTTTCTTTTTATTGTACTTTTAGATTATTGTAATCATAAATCATGGCAATGAAAGAAAGCACGAGTTTTGCGGGAAACAAACTGGCGATCTGATGAGTGCCATATATTGTATATTTGTAGCCTCTATATTATCTATGTTTGTATATAAATAATGCTATTTGGCTATTTTTTTAGTATGTTTTTTAGGTTAAACCTATTCCTATAAGGATATAGAATAAATTCAAAGGCGGATTAAGAAACTAAGTCCAAAAAGAGCTAAAAAAGAATGAAGCTGCATGAACACAAAGGTACAGAGAATCAAAGTGGAATCCGGTCATGAAAAACGGAAGAGAGAAGCTAGACACCAAAGCAGAGGCGCAAATAATAATTTTTGTTGCCATTTGGCTGTAATTGTTGTCATTTTGCAGCACTTTGGGTCCCACTTGCACTGAATATTTTTCTATTGATTCATACGAGGATTAGGACTCATCTAGTAAAATTAAAAGCTCTATTATTTAGCAGTCAATGCTGCTATTTGGCGGCAAGATTTGCAAATCTGTATCTAGGATTTTTCTGAGGGCTTCATTGTAATTTTGTACCTATTAAGTTGTAATATGATTAGGGTTTTGTATTTCGAGACCTATATATTGGTTGTATCCTTATAATTAGGGTTTTATGTAATTTAGGATGCACTTTTGATTGAATAAAGAGCAGAGTTTTGCTGAAGGGGTGATGGCCACAATACCGAACTCTAGAGGTGATTCTATTGCTGTTTATTCCTTTCTAGTGAGTAGATTTTTTTATTTACTTTTTAAATAGATTTAATTGCTTTCTAGTGTACATCTTTCATAGCTTTTATAGAAAAATAGGATTTTTAATACTTTCTAATAATAAAAATATGATCTTAATAATTTCTAGCATTGGTGACTAATTTGCATTAGCCCTAGGATGTTGATGAATAAAGAGATGAGCCTAATACAAAAACATTTTCAACAGGATTATGATAGAAATGATTATGATAGACAGCTAATGACATTTGAAAAGAATGTGAAGAATATTTTCAAGACAACGTCCAATTTAGACACGCAAATACAAAATTTAATGAAAGTGTCTACTAACTTTATACAATGGACCAACCAACAATTTCTTACAAGTTCTCAGTCGATCAAGAATATAGAGTAGCACGTTGGACAGTTAGCCACACAACTGAGTGACTGGAGGTCGGGTATCTTTCTGAGCCAATCAATAATGAACTCCAAATCTAACTCATCACAGTCTGTTTCATGCCATGTTCACCAATGCAATGCCGTTCACACTCTCAGATCTAGCAAGCAAGTGGGCAATAAAGTAGCCATGCCTCTGATCTCACTCTTACTATTCCGCAGGCTACACCATCTTTTCCCTCTCTTTCACATCCATTTCCATCACTTCCATTGTCATCACAGGCTCATTAGGAAGAACCTATTCCTAAGCCAAAAGAACCATATCCCAATCGGTATAGGAAGCCTTCACCGCAAATAGAGAAGATTCTTGAAACATTTAAGTAGGTGAAGGTTAATATTCCACTCCTTGATATTATACAATAGGTTCCCACTTATGTTAAGTTTCTTAAAGATTTGTGTATTAAGAAATGAGTAAGAAACATTTTTGAGAAAGTTTTTCTTATTACAAATATATTGCAAATTCTCTTTAATTTCTTACTTGTCAAATAAAAAGATCCAGGTTCCCTCACAATCTCATTTACTATTGGGAACACTATATTTGATAGAGCATTCCTTGATTTAGAGGCAAGTGTCAACTTACTTTCTTACACCGCTTATCAATAACTGGATTAGGAAAGTTTCAACTTACCAAAATCACATTACAGCTGATCGTTCGATCAAGAGACCACTTGGTATGGCTGAAGATGTGCTCATATAGTTCGGTGAGTTCATCTTTTCTGTAAATTTATTGTCTTAGAAATTGAGCCGATTGCCAATCCACAGAATTAAATTCCCGTTATCTTAGGCAGACCATTCGTTGCAACTTCAAATACAACAATTGATTGCAGGAGTAGTCTTATGAAACTATCATTTGGAATTATGATTGTGGTATTGAACATATTCAATATGGATGAGCACACTACGAGCCCCTCATTGAGGTAAATATGTTATACAGTTTGCACTCTCATTTTATCTCTTCTGTTGATGATGAACCCTCATTTGAGCAAATTTTCACCGATAAGTTCATGTTATTAGATGAATTGGACCATCATTTGAGCAAATTTTCACAGATAAGCTCATGTTATTAGATGAATTGGCACATACTAATTCTACATATAATGACATTTTTGTAAGTGTGCAATTTGCTAATGAGCAAAACATTTGAGGAGTTGTTTGCAAAGAAGCTCACATTACTTCGTGAGATAGATGGTCACCACACTTCACAGTCCATGACTCACTCGATCTTCCCACCTCACGATATTTCTACTTGTGAGGTTGTTACTAATAACGACTGGCAAGTTTATATTGAAAATTTATTTAGCCAAATTATTAATGCCTACACGAGGAAAAAGAAAAAGCGAGAATGACATAAGAAACAGATAGGTAATTTCATAACTTTTGGAGGATGATGAAATATAATAATGCACCAAGTTCACATTTAAAACACACATTATGAAAGTGGGAAGCGATCGAGAGGTTGTAATCGCTTTTCATACATTAATAGGGTAACCATATTGAGATTGTGATTATTCACGGTTCTCATTAGTTATATATTATTTGTTAAATAGTTTTCATATCTATTTTACCATCTTTTGGTTTGTTTATGAGGGCATACATGAGTTTAGGTGTGGGGGAGTGTGTTAGGAGATTTCTGTGCTTTTCTAGGATTTTTATTTTATTTTTAGATTTTTGAGTTTCTTTATTTTACACTTTGGGTAGTTTTTAGGGTATAAAAAAGGAAAAGAAGAAAAAGGAAAAAAATTGATAATAAAAAAGTAAAAAAATATTTTCTATAATAAATCAACCTAATACAAATAAAAGAATAAATTTATATTTAAAATTTGATAGGAGAGTAGATTGGATAATACACTTAGAATTTTATGAAAAAAATTAAAATCCAAAAAATAAATGCTGCTAATAGTAATTTTAAGGTAAGTATATATCTAGTTTCACTTCACAATAATTTATTAGGTTAAGGAAAAAAATAATAACAATTAAGTAGTCTTTTCTTTCTAAATTAAAATGAAAGAAAAGAAAAACGAATAAAGAGATGAGCCTAGTATTTAAGGCAATAATTTTTTAGAAATAAAAAAAGAAATTTCTTGAGAATTACTAAGTAGCTGGGTATTTGCACCTAAGAAAGCTTGAATATTTGCATGAAAAGTGAAATATTCATAAAAAAAAAACAAAAAGAGGAAGACTAAAAAAAGAAAAATATTGTTTAGAGAGAAAATATTAATCATGAGTTAGAGTTCAAGTCTAAAACCAAAGTAGACTATCACACGTGCACATAGATGTATTAGAGTCAATGAATTATTTATTAATTGGTATTGAAATATAGGATTTGAATTTTTGATTAAAATGATATGTGTATTTGATATGACGCTTGATTTGAAAATTGATAATCTAAATGTATTCTTGAGTTTGAATATTAGTAAGATTAATTGTAGAAAATACAATTTTTTTCTTTTTTTTGTATAAAACTTTCATTTGTCTTGATTTTTGGTTATTCTTATTTTTCTTTTCTTTATTCCTTAATCTATTTTTTTCACGATATTTGTGGGTAATATTGCTGAAAATCCTTACGAGAGACAACTCATCCACTAGGATAATGTAAGGGGTTTAACGGCTTATTGCATGAGCTAAATGCAATCATGATTCTTGCAAAAGTGAGTTAGGATTTTTCTTTTTCTTTTTAGGTCTAGATTTGCTGGAGGACTAGCAAATGATAGGTGTGGGTGTGTGATGAGTGTCATATATTGCATATTTATAGCTCTATATTATCTATTTTTGTATATAAATAATACTACTTGGGTATTTTTAGTATTTTTCAGGTTAAACCTATTCCTATAAAGATATGACACAAATTTAGAGACGGATTAAGAAACCAAGTGAAAAAAAACTAAAAAAGAATAAAGCTATAAGAACACAAAGCTGCAGAGTATCAAAGTAAAATCCAGTCATGAAAAACAAAAGAAAGAAGTTAGACAACTCAGCACTGCAAAACAAAGGGCAAATTTGTAATTTTGGCTGCCATTTGGTGGCACTTTGGACCCCCACTTGCATTGAATTTTCTTCTACTGACTCATACGAGGATTAGGACTGTTCTGGTACAATTAAAAACTCCACTATTTGGTGGTCAACGTTGCTAATTGTAAATCTATAACTGGGATTTTTTTGAGGGCTTCGCTGTAATTTTGTAACTATTCAGTTGTAATATAATTAGGGTTTGGTATTCTGAGACCTATATTGTGGTCGTATCTTTATAAATTAGGGTTTCATGTAATTTTGTAAGAACTTTTGATTGAATAAAGATTAGAGTTTTGTCGAAAGAGTGACGGCCGCAATACTGAGCTCCAGAAGTGATACCATTACTGTTTATTGCTTTTAGTGAGTAGAGATCTTTTATTTGCTTTTTAAATATATTTAATTACTTTTTAATGTAGATCTTTCATAGCTTTTATAGAAAAATAGGATTTTTAATGCTTTCTAATCATAAAAATATGATATTGATAATTCATAGCATGGGTAACTAATTTGCATTAGTCCTAAGATATAGATGAAATTAGTTTAATAGATCTAACATGAATTTATCTCATCTTCTTCCTAAAAAAAATAAATTTGTGATTTTTCTATAAATAAAATAAAGATAAGACTTCGTAAATCATAAATCTTTGATAGATTATACTTAATTCATACTATCATGAGATTTAGAATTCATAATCTTTGTTTTTTGTAGAATTATTAACAATATTTTCTTATAATTAAATTGAAGAGAATAAACTTGTAGATTCAATATTTTTGACAAGTTATACTTAATTTTGGTCTTTTGATAACATATGCTTAGATTAAGATTTGAAGTTTATTTCTTTACTTTTATTTATAAGATTTCTACTTAATATATTTTGTTTTTAAGAAAGATGCTATTTTTGATGATTTATACTTGCACAACATTTGATAGGTCAACTTGGGGCTCTTAATTAAAATCAAATTAAAAAGATCACATTTTTAATGTGTTACTTGATTGTGCATGATTAAAAAGTTCGGAAGAAAGAGATAATACATTGTTAGGTTGCTATTCTAATGGATTCAAAATTTTAGACTAACTTTTGGAACTTAAAACTAATCCATTCAATCTAGACTCTCATAGTTAATTTGATAGAACTAAAAAAATTAGTGAGAATGCAAAATATCTTAGATCCTCATCTGAATGATCTGTTTACGCTACAACTGACACTTGCACTTGTAGTAGATTTTTCACATCATGATCACAATGAAAGAAGTTTTCTACACCGACGAGAAGATCGTGGTCTAATATGATGCTAAGGCAATTGCTAAGTCCGTTGAGATGTTGGTCGTAGAAGTCGATCAACAAAGATACGAGGAACACATGTCCTCAAGATCAGTAAGTTTGACCAAAACACGACTCTATCGCCCCTTGGAAACCCTAATGATGAATTCAAATGGTAAGGTGAATCCTATTGAATAGGAGCTCCTTGGACCTTTGAGTTTGAAACAGGAAAGAATCCAAGCAATGGATTCGAATGATGATATGATTCCCACTGAATAAGAACTCCTTGGATTTTTGAGTGCAAAACAAGAAGAGACCCAAATGACAAATTTGAATGACAAGAAAACTCCCGTTGAACATGAGCTCTTTGGATTAAAAACTTTTGGAAAACAAAATATCTCTTCCCATCATGGCTACACAAGATACCAAAGAGAAACCAAGATCCGACCTAACCATAACTCAGTTTTGGAATCAGAACTGGCAAGCACAATGATGGATGCTCAAAAACCAACTCCAAAATGGGTCTGGTCTGAAACACGATGCCAATCAACCTAGTATAGAAGTGTTAAAACGCCAGATATTTAGTCCAACATAGAGCTGTCTAAACGCGATGCTATAACACAATGCCAAGCTATTTAGCCTAAAATACAAAAATTGCGATGCGAGGCTACTCAGCCCCGCGTGGAAGGTCCCAAACATGAGGCTACTCAGCTCAGTGTACAAAAAGCAAAATGCAAGGCTTCTTAGCCTCGTATGGAAAGTCCAGAACATGAAGCTGAACCTTAGCCTTGCGAAGCATGCACAAAGACCAGAACAGGATATCAACTAAGGCAAGGATGTCGTACTTCTGCCCTTGAAGATTTCTATAAATATAACAGGGGGTCTCATAGAGGCTGGGTGAAAAAAGAAATTTACTCTGGAAGAGTAGTTTGCTCAACACCTCCAGATCAGGTAACCGATCTGCGAGAATTCCTCATTAATAAGAGGATGATTGTGCAATCCCATCCACTATGCCAATATGAGCAAATAATCTTTACAGTACTTATCAATTGCTGTTGTGGTCTACCTAAACCCTCGGTTTTTAGTTGGATAACCGAACCGATGGACAATACCCCTAAAAGAAGGCATATTCAAAGGTGAAGTGTCATCATCAAAGAAGAACCTTTCTCTATGACTTCAAACATGATGAGTAAGGTAAAGAAATCTCGTGGTGAGAGGCATTCATCTAACATAGAAGCACGTCATTATATACGTCTAAGGTTAGAGATGATAGCACTGTGAAATTACAAGAGGCTAGCTGGGGGTTCGGACAAGGAAGACGAGATATAGCGATCATTCAGTTATTGCGATGCCACGGTCATATGAGTCTTCCCGATCCGAAAGAGCAATGGTCTATTGATAGGGAGCTCCAGTGAAATGAATTAGAGGTTGGAAGCTCAAGAACGGTTGATTCAAGAATAGAAATAGGGCCTCGATGAGATCCAAACATTGCTTCTAAAGGTAGTAGAAAATATGCAAAAAAAACATTTTCAAAACAAAACAAAGAAACTCTCTGACGAACCACTGAAGAACGACAATGAGACAATCAATGGAAATTCAGGAACGGAAGAGGATTTTAATTTTGTTTTAGACCTACATGCAGAAAAAATGCAAAAGATATAGGATTAGGTAGAAGCTCTGATGCATATAAAAGACCTACAAGAAGTAGGAGTTACTAGGCCATATCCAGTAGAGTGGGAATCGATTCCTTTCCCCAAGTTTTTGAAATTAGAGTATTTTGATAGAAAAGGTTTTCCCAACCAACATCTATATTACTTCATGTCATAAATAGATTACCTCATAGGGAATGATCCTATAATAACCAAAATTTTTACGAGTATCTTGAGAGGGCCAACATTTATATGGTTTATGCAGTTGCCCCAGAGACCATTAAATTAGGGTTTGATACTGAGAAAAAAATTTCTGCATCACTTCTTCAAAAATGACATGGAGATCTTAGTACATAATCTCCTTGCAAACAAACAAAAAGAAGATGATACTGTAAAAGCTTTTGTAGATCATTTCGAAGAGATGTCAGTGTAATGTTTGCATGGCATGTCACAAGAAATACTAGTAGAAATTTTCAAGCACAATCTCCAAATGATGTGATAAATTTACTGTAAGCACACAATATCGGTTGTAGCACTAACAGGTCATTCCTAGAGAATCTAAGGTGTTTTTGCTTTCTTACTTGTCCTACTATTCTAATGAGTTAATTCAAGGTTCTAGATTGAATTCAAGTTACTCTAATTAGCCTAGGATATAGATTCTACTAGTTCACAACTATGTATTACTTATATTATCTTCTTCCTATCATAAAAACTGATCTTTTAGTTTTAATCTTTATTTAAAGTATTCTAAGCATGAGATATCAAGTGATGTGCAAGTATAACTCATCAAATAAACTATTTTGTACAAAAGAAAACAAATCATTAGATAATTTGATGAAGAAGATGAAACCCAACAATCTTAAATTCTAACTAAGTATAGGCTATCAAGAAATTTAACTCAAGTATAACCTATCAAAATATTAATTTCCGAGTTCTTGTATTTTAATCTTTTCATGGAAAAATGATATTTTTTTTTAATTTTTACTTTTGGAAGTAAACAATAAAGCGCAATTTATATGGTTGATTCCTAGTTTCATCTACATCCTAAAACTAAACTAACTTAGCTACTCATGGTTCTAATTAACAAGAACGTATTTTTATTCATGAAAGTAAGAAAATCTAATCTAGAAAGAAAGATTAATCTATACTACAAAGCAAATAAATTTATACTAGAAAGCAATTAAATATATCTAAAAAGTAAATAAAATAATTCTACTTACTAGAAAGAACTTAAAAACAATAGCATCATCTCTGGAGTGCAGCATGGTGGCCATCACCCTTCAGCAAATCCTAATTTTATTGATAACTATGAGTACAAAATAACATGATCAACCCTAGTTATAAGTATACAACCAATATATAGGTTTTGTAGAACCAAACCCTAATCTAATTACAAGTGAGTAACTACAAAATTACATCGAAAATTCCGTAGAAAATTCACCTAGATTGGGCCCTATAGAGCCGCCAAATGGTGGCAAATGCCGCCAAATAGTGGCAAAGTTGTGTAGTCTTGACCCCATTTTTCTTCTGCATGAAATTCTGATCCTTTTCTTTTTATCTAAATGACTGTATTGAAGTTGGATCTCTACAACTTCATGATCCCTTAGGTTTGTTCACTTTTAACTCTTTTTTGGATTTAGTTTTCTAATCTGGTTCTGAGTATATGCCATCTTCTTGTAAGAATAGGTTTATCTAAAAAACACACTAAAAACACCCAAGTAGAATTATTTATATATAAAAATAGATAATATGGAGGCTATAAATATGCAATATATGACACTTATCACACCTCACACCTATTTTTTGCTAGTTCTCGAGCAAAATTTAGACCTAAAAAGAAAAATCCTAATTCACTTTTGCAGGAATTGCGATTGCACTTAGCACGTGCAATAAGCCTTTAAACCGTTCGGTTACACTAGTGGATGAGTTGTGTTTCGTGAGAGTTTGCAATGACTATACCCACAAAATTCGTGAATAAAATAGATTAAGAAATAAAGAAAAAAAATAAGGATAATCGAAAATCAAAAAAAATAAAAATTTTAAACAAAAAAAAGAAAAAAAAATCCTTTTTTAGGTGATATTTTCTTCAATTAATTACATTAATATACAAACTCAAAAACACATTTAGATTATCAATTTTCAAGTCAAGCATCATATCAAATACACTTATCATTTTAATTAAAAATTAAAATTCTATATTTCAATACCCACTAATAGATAATTCATTGGTTCTATATCTACATGTAAGTGTGATAGTTTGCTTCGACTTTGGACTCAAACTCTAACTCATGATTCATCTCTTCTCTCTAAATATTTTTTTTTTACTTTTTTTTGTGAGTATTTCATCTTTCATGCGAATATTTACGCTTGCTTAGGCGCAAATATTCGATTACTCATATCATACTCAATTATATCATTTCTGAGACTATTGCCTTAATACCAGGCTCACTCTTTTTTTTCTTGTTTAGGGAGAGAAAATTACTCAATCGTTATCATCTTTGTCTTTAACATAATAAACTATTGTGAAGTAAAAAATATATGTACACTTACCTCAAAATTACTATTAGCGGTATTTATTTTTTAAATTTTTATTTTTTCATAAAATTCTAAGTTTATTATCCAATATACTATCCTATCAAACTTCAAATCTAAATTTATTCTTTTATTTGTAATTAGATTGATTTATTGAAAAAAATATTTTTATATTTTTTTCAAATTTTTTTACTATTTTTCAGATTTTTTTAATTACCCTAAAAACTACCCAAAGTGTAAAACAAAGAAATAAAAAAATCTAAAAATAAAATAAAATCCTAGAAAAACATGAAGAAAATTCTCCTAACCCACTCCCCCACACCTAAACTCGTGTATGTCCTCATACACGAACTAAGGATGGTAAAATAAATATGAAAACTATTGTACAAATATTACACAAATAATGAGAATCGTGAAAAGTTACAATCTCAATATCGTCACTCTATAAACACATGGAAAGTGGTTACGACCTCTTGATCGCTTTCCAATTTCATAGTATGTGTATTTTAAATATGACGTGGGTGCATTATTGTATCTCATCATCCTCTTATAAGTTATGAAATTACCTTTTTGCTTCTTATGCGGTCCTCGCTTTATCTTTGTCCACATGTAAGCATTAATAATTGAGTTAAAGAATTTTTTATTATAAACCTGCCAATCTTCGTTAGTAACAAGCACATATGTAGGAATATCGTGAGGTGTGAAGAGTGCAACATGTTCAAATGAGCCAACTATGAAATGTGGTGCCTCTTCTAACTAACAAAGTAATGCAAGCTCCTCTGCAAGCAAATCCTCAAAGGTTTGCTCATAAATCAATGGAACACTTGCACAAATATCATCATGCTTAGAGTTATTACATGCCAATTCGTCTAATAAAATGAGTTCATCTTCAAAAATTTGCTCAAATGAGGGTTCATCATTAGCACAAGAGGTAGAATAAGAGTGCAAACTATGAATTATATTTACCTCAATGAGGAAGCTCATTGTTTACTCATCCATATTGAATATATTCAATGCTATAGTCATATTCCCAAATGATAACTTCATGAGGCCACTCCTGCAATTAATTAATGCATTTGATGTTGTAAGGAATGGTCTGCCCAAAATAACGAAAATTTGATTCCGTGGATTGAAAATCGGCTCAGTTTGTAAGACAATGAAGTCTATAAGAAAGATGAACTCGTCGACTTTAATGAGTACATCTTCAACCATACCAAGTAGTCTCTTGATTGAACGATCAGTTAGCTGTGATATGACCTTGGTGGATTGAAATTTTCCTAACTACAGTTGCTGATAAACAGTGTAAGTAAGCAAATTGACACTTGCCCTTAGATCAAACAATGCCCTATCAATTTTAGTGTTTCCAATAGTGCATGAGAGAGTGAGAGAACCTAGATCTTTGTATTTGACAGATAAGGAGTTAGAGAGGATATGCGATATATTTGCAGCAATAAAAACTTTCTCAGGAATGTTTCTTACTCATTTTTTAGTACACAAATCCTTGAGAAACTTGGCATAAGTGGGAACTTGTTGTATAATATGAAGGAGTGGAATATTAACTTTCACCTGCTGAAATATTTCAAGAATCTTCTCTATTTGCGGTAAAGGCTTCCTAAGCCGATTGGGATATGGTGCTTTCGGTTTAGGAACAGATTCTTCCAAATGAGCATGTGATGATAATGGAGGAGATGGACGTGGAGAAAGAGATGGAAAAAATGGTATAGCCTGTAGAATAGTAGGAGTGAGGGTATGGATATATTATTGTCTACTTATGCCAGATTTGAGCGTGCGAATAGCATTGCATTGGTGAACATGGGATAAAACAGACTGAGATTAGTTAGAGTTGGGGTTCATTATTAGTTGGCTCGAAAAGGCACCTGGCCCCTATTCGCTCAGCTGTGTGGCAACTGTCAATCTGCTGCTCTATATTCTTGATCAACTGAGAACTTGCAAGAAATTATTGGTCAGTCCATTGTATAAAATTAGTAGACACTTTCATTAAATTTTGCATTTGTGTGCCTAAATTGGACATTGTCTTAAAAAAGTTCTTCAGATTCCTTTCAAGTGTTGTTAGCTGTTTATCATAATCATTGTTAGACCCCTTACTGTGGATACGATTGATTATGCGCAGGTGGTCTATTCTGGTTGTTATCTTGATTCGTAGCATTTTGGTGTTGATATACACCCACGTTAGATCTCCGGAATTGACTATTCGGTGGAGACTGCATATTAGGGTTGGGGGCTCCCTAATATTGCCCTTAACTCCATGAGAGATTTGGATGATTCTCCCAACCCGGATTATATATAGGAGTGTAAGGATTATTCATAGGTCGTTGATATAAGGTGTTTGCCTGCTCAAGTGTTGGACTCATGCGATTCATTAATAATGACACTCCTCCATAACATGGTTTGGAGTTTCGCAATTAAAGCATATGAGAACTTGAATTTGATTTACTTGACCCACCGATGGAGTGCTGGAGTTTCCAATGCCTCAATTCTCCTTATAAGGCCTACAATCTTAATTTCGACAGTTATAGAGCTATTGACGTTATGGATCCCACCCTTATGTGTAGAAATTGATGCATTAGATTTCTCAACAGAACTCTCCTACTGCATGGTTTTCCACGATAGATCCTCAAGAAAGTCCCATGCTTTATCCTCATTCTTTCTCATAAACTCTCCCTGACACATGACTTAAGAAGAGTTTTGGATGTATAATCGAGTCCTTCATATACGATTTGACACAACTGCTACTTTTCTATCACATGGTGGGGCACTGGGCTAACAAATCTTTGAACTGTTCTAAGTATTTCTAGAAAGGTTCTCCTGATATTTGATTGAATTGATTAATTTGATTTTGAATTTTTACCGTCTTGTGAGTGGGATAATACTTCTTAAGAAAACTGTAACGAATTTATCCCAAGTAGGGATTAAATCAGTAGACATATTGTACAACCACTTTTTGGCGTTATCTTTGAGAGCGAATGGGATGAAGCGGAACTTAATTGCATCCTTCGACAAGTGCTGCAGTTTAATTATGACACACACTTCTTAAAATTCACTGATAAAAAGATATGCATCCTTAGAATCAGAACCAGTGAATTTAGAAAGTAAGTTGATGTACTGCGATTTCAGTTTATAGTGATTACCCGCTACGTGTGGAAGTTTGATGCATGACGATAGTGATATGCGCAACAGGTAGCATCGATCCTAAGGATCAGAATCGGTTGGTCCATCTTATCTCCAATGAACAAATCTGATCTCACAAGTTGACCAAATTGATTACGTTTACAATATGGCATGAACCAGCGACCGTGAGTGGATGCATGAATTTCTAAAACTAATGCAAGAAGGGCGGTGTGGTGAGATGAAACGGTAAAAGAAAGATGATCAAAGAAAAATATGATGTTATACAAGTTTCTAATTTTTTTATTTTTTTGTATTTTTTACAAAATCAGAGACCCAAATACAGAAACAGGGAGAAAAGGGGAAGATCTTCACCATAACTACTGCCAAATGGCAGTAATTGCCGCTGTTTGGCAGCAAAATCAGAAAGCTTGGCTCCTTGCTTTTTGTAGTGCACTCCTTAGACGATTCTCATCCCTTTTTTACTTCCTGTATCTGAACTTTAAAATCCCTACATGCTCAACATACACTATTAACACATAAAACGTTAAAAAGAAAGAAAATACCGTCAATCCCAAGCAACAGTGCTAAAAACTTCGTATGATAAATCTACTGCAAGAGCACAGTATCGGTTGTAGCGCTAACAGGTCGTTCCTATAAGAATCAAAGGTGTTTTTGCTTTCTTACTTGTCCTACTGTTCTAACGAGTTAATTTAAGGTTCTAGATTGAATTCAAATTACTCTAATTAGCCTAGGATATAGATTCCACTAGTTCACAATAATGTATTACTTCTATTATCTTCTTCCTATCATAAAAATTGATCTTTTAGCTTTAATTTTTATTTAAAGTATTCAAAGCATGAGATATCAAGTGATGTGTAAGCATAACTCATAAAAAAAAACTACTTTGTACAAAACAAACTAAATCATTAGATAATTCGATGAAGAAGATGAAAGCCAACAACCCCAAATCTAAACTAAGTATAGGCTATCAAGAAATTTAACTAAAGTATAACCTATCATAATATTAATTTCTGAGTTCTTGTATTTTAATTTTTTCATGGAAAAATCATATCTTTTTTTATTTTTACTTTAGGAAGAAAACAATAAAGAGCAATTTACATTGTTTATTCCTACTTTCATCTACATCCTAGAGCTAAACTAACTTAGCTACTCATATTTCTAATTAACAAAATCCTATTTTTATTCATGAAAGTAAGAAAATCTAATGTAGAAAGCAAGATTAATCTAAGCTACAAAACAAATAAGTCTATATTAGAAATCAATTAGATCTATCTAAATAGCAAATAAAATATTTCTACTTACTAGAAGAACTTGAAAACAATGGCATCACCTCTGAAGTGCAGTATGGTGGCTGTTGCCCCTTCAGTAAACCCTAATTTTATTGATAATTACGAGTACAAAATAACATGATCAACCCTAGTTACAAGTATACGGCCAATATATAAGTTTTGGAGAACCAAATTCTAATCTGATTACAAGTGAGTAACTACAAAATTACATCGAAAATCCCATAGAAAATTCACCCAGGTTGGGCCCCATAGAGCTGCCAAATGGCAGCAAATGCTCCCAAATAGCGGCAAAATTGTGCAGTCTTGGCCCCATTTGTCTTTTCATGATGTTCTAATCTTTTTCTATTTATCTGAGTAACTGTATTGAAATTTGGGTCTCTACAGCTTCATGATCCTTTAGTTTTACTCACTTTTAACTCTTTTCTGGATTTAGTTTTCTAATCCGGCTCTGAGTTTATGCCATTTCTTTGTAGGAGTAGGTTTACCTAAAAAACACACTAAAAATACCCGAGTAGTACTATTTACGAACAAAAATAGATAATATGGAGGATATAAATATGCAATATATGGCACTTATCATCAAACCAACATATTTATAAAAATGAGAGTGATGGAATCCAAAACCTGGAAAGATGTAGTCAAACAAGGGGAGCAAGTGGTGGACATAATCCGACGTATTGATATATATCACGCCTAGAAGAGGATGTCCACGAACAAGCCACAACCACAATCGTCCCATCCTAAGAGAAATGAAGCAATGACTATAAGGTCTGTTGCAAATCAAAAGCCACAAAATAATCAAGATTCCTTTAAATTGCATGTTGATCGGACATATGCTTTCAAAGATGAACAACCAGTGATGTTCTTTCACCTACTAAATAAAAACGAGATGCTTAATTTTCCCAGAAATCAAAAGCCAGAGGAAGCTTGGAAAACAGATGATCCCAAATACTGCTTCTACTATCAAAACATTGGGTACCCTGCTAAGAAAAACTATGTTTTAGAAGATAAAATTCAGGCATTAATTGATGCAAAGGTGATCTAGTTGAGTCCTGAACTTTAAAAGTTATCTGCGAATTTGGCTACAATTACCATGAGGTCCAAGAAATTCCAGCTAGTGTAGCTCCAATCTCTACAGGAAAGATGGTGGTGAAGAACTATGACCCGTAAAATTTGGAGCAAAAGGGACTCTCACCAAGCAATCGAGAAAGTCACCCGGTCTTGCTAAAAGATGAACAATTGATTTCTTCAACCAGTTCGAAGAAAGCCAAAGGAAAGACTCAAACTTCTAATACAATATCCATGCTCGATGAAAAAGACCAATCTGGCACCACCTCACTTACATACTCAGAAGCAAAAACAACAGCAATGGCCACTCACTCGAGTGAAGCAAGACAATCAAGCACTCAAATTGGAAAGAATGACCTCAAAGACTATTCAAAAATTGGGCCAAGTAAATTTGCATATGTGTCTGAAACTCAACCCACTAAGCAGAAAGAACTCCGCTTCCATAAGTATTCAAGAAAGCATATTGAGGCAACAGGGGTACCATTTCGATATGATATGTTAGTCCAGTTAGCTAATATTCCTGCTTGAATTACTTCGTACGAGCTTCTACAGCTATCAAAAGCAACCAGAGATGCCCTGAGGGAAGTTTTAGCTGATTCAGAGGCTTTTCTCGCATAGATTGCAGAACCATCTGTCGGTGAAGAGGATTCTTGCTCGCACTGTCACCAAAATGAGGCAAATCCCATATATAATATTTTCACCAGAAGACATCAAGGTGAAGAATTTGAAGCACAATAGAATCCAAGTCAACCCTGGTTTTGCATTGAGCATCATCCCTCGAAGGCTAATGCAATTTTTGGGCATCCCGTTAATCGGCTGACTCCCACTAACAGTACCATCTATGGATTTAATACTAACGGCAGTCATCCTTTGGAAAAAATACGACTTCGATGTCAAATTAGATATTTAAAAATAGAAGTCACATGTTATGTTATCGATACTGACACGTCGTACAACATCCTGCTAGGATGCCCATGAATCCATCCCAATATGGTGATGCTATCAACATTCCATCAATACATGAAGTATTTTGACGCAAACAGAGAAGTACATACATTGATAGCAGAAAAGTAACCGTTCAGTGGGTTGGAGAATTGTTTTATGGATGCCATGCTATATCAAGACGTCCATGAATCCTCCGAAGACTCTGTTGAAGAAAGCTATGACAGTGGCAACGAAGCAGATTTTGAGCCTGAGCCCGACGAAGAGGACAATTTTGTGTATGAAATAAATCCATTTGTAATATATATCGACAAATTGGATGGAATTAGTGTCACCGATGAGGTAGGTAAATAGGTCATTAATGACAATTTAGGATTTACTTTATTCGCCCACTATTGCTTCATATTCTGTGCTTTCCTGTAATAGCACAGAGGTAGATAGCTTATCTAAGTTATAAACATTGATGACCTTCCACTTATTGATATAGTAGTCACTCGCTTCACGACCAGAAATAGCTAATCCAAAAGGTGTTGTCTTTGAAGTGCCTCCTCAAAGCCCAGACCAATGTCCCATAATATTTGGGTGGGTTGAGTCGCGGCCCAATCAAGACCCTGGTGATGAAAGTGGTGATCAAGCGTCACCCTAATTTCAATATTACGAACCAACTTCGTGTTAAATGATGAGGAGGGTGGGTTATGAATTAACTTCCAAACAAGGTAAGGGATGGAGAAACCCCTTACGCTCGTTTGTGCTGAAAGAAAAAAATCCTGATTATTATCATATAACTCACAGGGGGTTGGGTTATGTTACGCTATCTATGCCCTCAGAAGTAGAGCTAAAACAACTGATCAGTCCCGAACGTGACAGGGAGACAACAGATTGGGATTTTGGTACAAGCACATGAGCAATATTCCAAGTTCTTCTAGTAAATATGATTTTGGCAAGCAACAATGCAGAAGATAATGATCCGCCTCTCTTACTAGAACATCCATGGGATTAACAGATGGAAGCCCAATGGGATATTCAACTCGAACAATGAGAACCACCTACCGAGGACAAAGTAACCTAAATCAACACTAGGACAAAAGAGAAACCAAAACCTATTTTTATAAGTGAGAATCTGACTTCATCCGAAAAAGAGGACCTACTGCCTTTAATAAGAGAATACATTGATGTCTTTATCAGGAATTATGAAGACATGTCAATTTAGATCTGGAAGTCGCAGTCCACGACTCAATACCAAGCCAAGAGCTAAGCCTATAAAATAGCAAGAAAGACTCTTTCGCTCAGAATTAATGGAAGCTATAGAACTCAAAGTGAGAAGCATGTGGATTTAGGTTTATTCGTAAGGACAACATCTGGATTGGGTGGAAAACGTTATCTCTGTACTTAAGAAGAATGACAAGATCAGGATATGCATAGATTGTTGAGACCTTAATGCTGCCTGCCCTAAAGATAAATTTCCGTTATCGATAACTGGTGTCATGATAGACAACAAATGCAGATATGAGAGAATGTCCTTTATGGATAGTTTCTCATGGTACAACCAAATCAAGATGTATCCTAAAGATGAGAAGCACATAACCTTCAGAACTCCACTGGGGATATACTGTTACATGGTGATGCCCTTTGGACTTAAGTATGCTGGTACTTCATACGAACGAGCAATGAGTATTGTCTTCCAAAAGAATCAGTGAAAAACTGTCGAATGCTATATAGATGATCCGATAATCAAAAATAAGAAGGAAGATCACCTAAAAGACTAGCGAACTATATTTGATATCATGAGGAAGCAAAAGTTAAAGATGACTCCCACAAAATCCTTCCTGAGAGTATGCAGCAAAATCAGAGAGCTTGGCTCTTTGCCTTTTGTAGTGCACTCCTAAGACCTTTCTCATCCCCTTTTTACTTCCTGTATCAGAACTTTCAAATCCCTACATGCTCAACACACACTATTAACTCGTAAAACGTTAGAAAAAGAAAGAAAATACCGTCAATCCCAAGCAACAACGCTAAAAACTTCGTGTGATAAATCTACTGCAAGAGCACAGTATCGGTTGTAGCGATAACAGGTCATTCCCATGAGAATCAAAGGTGTTTTTGTTTTCTTACTTGTCCTACAGTTCTAACGAGTTAATTCAAGGTTCTAGATTGAATTCAAATTACTCTAATTAGCCTAGGATATAGATTCCACTAGTTCACAGCCATGTATTACTTCTATTATCTTCTTCCTATCATAAAAATTGATCTTTTAGTTTTAATTTTTATTTAAAGTATTCTAAGCATGAGATATCAAGTGATGTGTAAGCATAACTCGTCAAAAAAAACTACTTTGTACAAAACAAACTAAATCATTAGATAATTCGATGAGAAGATGAAAGCCAACAATCCCAAATCCAAACTAAGCATAGGCTATCAAGAAATTTAACTCAAGTATAACCTATCATAGTATTAATTTTCGAGTTCTTGTATTTTAATTTTTTCATGGAAAAATCTTATCTTTTTTTTATTTTTACTTTAGGAAGAAAACAATAAAAAGCAATTTACATGTTTATTCCTACTTTCATCTACATCCTAGAGCTAAACTAACTTAGCTACTCATATTTCTAATTAACAAAATCCTATTTTTATTCATGAAAGTAAGAAAATCTAATGTAAAAAGCAAGATTAATCTAAGCTACAAAACAAATAATTCTATATTAGAAAACAATTAAATCTATCTAAATAGCAAATAAAATATTTCTACTTACTAGAAGAACTTGAAAACAATGGCATCACCTCTGAAGTGCAGTATGGTGGCTGTTACCCCTTTAGTAAACCCTAATTTTATTGATAATTACGAGTACAAAATAACATGATCAACCTTTGTTACAATTATACGGCCAATATATAAGTTTCGGAGAACCAAATCCTAATCTGATTACAAGTGAGTAACTACAAAATTACATCGAAAACCCCGTAGAAAATTCACCCAGGTTGGGCCCCCTAGAGCAGCCAAATGGCACCAAATGCTACTAAATAGCGGCAAAATTGTGCAGTCTTGGCCCTATTTGTCTTTTTCATGAAGTTATAGTCTTTTTCTATTTATCTGAGTGACTGTATTGAAATTTGTGTCTCTACAGCTTCACGATCCTTTAGCTTTGCTCACTTTTAACTCTTTTCTGGACTTGGTTTTCTAATCTTGCTCCGAGTTTATGCCATCTCTTTGTAGGAGTAGGTTTGCCTAAGAAACACACTAAAAATACCCGAGTAGTACTATTTATAAAAAAAAATAGATAGTATGGAGGACATAAATATGCAATATATGACACTTATCATCAAACCAACATATTTATGAAAATGAGAGTGATGGAATCCAAAACCTGGAAAGATGTAGTCAAACATGGGGAGCAAGTCGTGAACATAATCCGACGTATCGATAAATATCATGCTTAGAAGTGGATGTCCACGAACAAGCCACAACCACAATCGTCCCATCCTAAGAGAAAAGAAGCAATGACTATAAGGTCTGTTGCAAATCAAAAGCCACAAAATAATCAAGATTCCTTTAAATTGCATGTTGAGCGGAGATATGCTTTCAAAGATGAACAACAAGTGATGTTCTTTCACCTACTAAATAAAAACGAGATGCTTAATTTGCCCAAAAATCAAAAGCCAAGGAAGCTTGAAAAACAGATGATCCCAAATACTGCTTCTACCATCAAAACATTGGGTGCCCTACTAAGAATAGCTATGTTTTAGAAGATAAAATTCAGGCATTAATTGATGCAAAGGTGATCTAGTTGAGAGCTAAACAGAAAAAGTTATCTGCGAATTTGGCTACAATTACCATGGGGTCCGTAGAATATCCAGCTAGCGTAGCTCCAATCTCTACAGGAAAGATAGTGCTGAAGAACTATGACTCGTAAAATTTGGAGCAAAAGGGACTCTCACCAAGCTATTGAGAAAGTCACCCGGACTTGCTAAAAGATGAACAATGGATCACTTCAACCAGTTCGAAGAAAGCTAAAGGAAAGACTCAAACTTCTAATACAATATCCATGCTCGGTGAAAAAGACCAATCTGGCACCACCTCACTTACATACTCAAAAGCAAAACAACAGCAATGGCCACTCACTCGAGTGAAGCAAGACAATCAAGCACTCAAATTGGTAAGAATGACCTCAAAGACTATTCAAAAATTGGGCCAAGTAAATTTGCATATGTGACTGAAGCACCACCCACTAAGCAGAAAGAACTCCGCTTCCATAAGTATTCAAGAAAGCATATTGAGGCAACAGGGGTACCATTTCGATTTGATGTGTTAACCCAGTTAGCCAATATTCCTGCTTGAATTACTTTGTACGAGCTTCTGCAGCTATCAAAAGCAACGAGTTATGCCCGGAGGGAAGCTTTAGCTGATTCGGAGGCTTTTCTCGCATAGATTGCAGAGCCATCTGTCGGTGAAGAGGATTCTTGCTCGCACTGTCACCAAAATGAGGCAAATCCCATATATAATATTTTCACCAGAAGACATCCAGGTGAAGAATTTGAAGCACAATAGACATCTATGCTATTCAGGATACGTCGGTTCAGCCAAGTTGAGTCAAATCCAAGTCAACCCTAGTTTTGCATTGAGCATCATCCCTCGAAGGCTAAAGCAATTTTTGGGCATCCCGTTAATCGGCTGACTCCCACTAACAGTACCATCTATGGATTCAATACTAACGGCAGTCATCCTTTGGAAAAAATACGACTTCGATGCCAAATTAGATATTTAAAAATAGAAATCAAATGTTATGTTATCGATACTGACACGTCGTACAACATCCTGCTTGGTTGCCCATGAATCCAAGCGAATATGGTGGTGCCATCAACATTCCATCAATACATGAAGTATTTTGACGCAAACAGAGAAGTACAAACATTGATAGCAGAAAAGTAACCGTTCAGTGGGTTGGAGAATTGTTTTACGGATGCCATGCTATATCAAGACGTCCATGAGTCCTCCGAAGACCCTGTTGAAGAAAGCTATGACAGTGGCAATGAAGCAGATTTTGAGTCTGAGCCCGACGAAGGGGACAATTTTGTGTATGAAATAAATCAATTTGTAATACATATCGACAAATTGGATGTAATTAGTGTCACCGATGAGATAGGTAAATAGGTCATTAATGACAATTTAGGATTTACTTTATTCGCACACTATTGCTTCAGATTCTGTGAATTCCTGTAATAGCACAGAGGTAGATAGCTTATCTAAGTTATAAACATTGACAACCTTCCACTTATTGATATAGTAGTCACTCGCTACACGACCAGAAATAGCTAATCCAAAAGGTGTTGTCTTTGAAGTGCCTCCTCAAAGCCCAGACCAATGTCCCATAATATTTGGGAGGGTTGAGTCGCGGCCCAATCAAGACCCTGGTGATGAAAGTGATGATCAAGCGTCACCCTAATTTCAATATTACGAACCAACTTCTTGTTAAATGATGAGAAGGGTGGGTTATGACTTAACTTCCAAACAAGGTAAGGGATGGAGAAACCCCTTACGCTCATTTGTACTGAAAGAAAAAAATCCTGATTATTATCATAAAACTCACAGGGGGTTGGGTTATGTTACGCCATCTATGCCCTCAGAAGTAGAGCTAAAACAACCGATCAGTCCCGAACGTGACAGGAACACAACAGATTGGGATTTTTGTATAAGCACATGAGCAATATTCCAAGTTCTTCTAGCAAATATGACTTTGGCAAGCAACAATGCAGAAGATAATGATCCGCCGCTTTTACTAGAAGATCCATGGGATTAAAAGATAGAAGCCCAATGGGATATTCAACTCGAACAATGAGAACCACCTACAGAGGACAAAGTAACCTAAATCAATACTGGGACAAAAGAGAACCCAAATCCTATTTTTATAAGTGAGAATCTGACTTCATCTGAAATAGAGGACCTACTGCCTTTAATAAGAGAATACATTGATGTCTTTATCTGGAATTATAAAGACATGTCAATTTAGATCTGGAAGTCGCAGTCCACTGACTCAATACCAAGCCAAGAGCTAAGCCTGTAAAATAGCAAGAAAGACTCTTTTGCTCAGAATTAATGGAAGCAATAGAACTCAAAGTGAAGAAGCTTGTGGATTTAGGTTTATTCGTAAGGACAACATCTGGATTGTGTGGAAACCGTTCTCTCTGTACTTAAGAAGAATGGCAAGATCAGGATATGCATAGATTTTTGAGACCTTAATGTTGCCTGCCCTAATGATAAATTTCCGCTATCGATAACTGGTGTCATGATAGACAACACATGCAGATATGAGTGAATGTCCTTTATGAATAGTTTCTCATGGTACAACCAAATCAAGATGCATCCTAAAGATGAGAAGCACATAACCTTCAGAACTCCACTAGGGATATACTGTTACATGGTGATGCCCTTCAGACTAAAGTAAGCTGGTACTACTTACCAACGAGCAATGAGCATTATCTTCCAACAAAATCTGTGAAAAACTGTCGAATGCTATATAGATGATCCAATAATCAAAAGTAAGAAGGAAGATCACCTAAAAGACTTGTGAACTATATTTGATATCATAAGGAAGCAAAAGTTAAAGATGACTCCCACAAAATCCTTCCTGAGAGTATGCAGCAAAATTAGAGAGCTTGGCTCCTTGCTTTTTGTAGTGCACTCCTAAAACCTTTCTTATGCCTTTTTTACTTCCTGTATCAGAACTTTCAAATCTCTACATGCTCAACACAGACTATTAACCCGTAAAACGTTAGAAAAAGAAAGAAAATACCGTCAATCCCAAGCAACAGTGCTAAAAACTTCGTGTGATAAATCTACTGCAAGAGCACAGTATCGATTGTAGCGCTAACAGGTTGTTCCCATGAGAATCTAAGGTGTTTTTGCTTTATTACTTGTCCTACTATTCTAACGAGTTAATTTAAGGTTCTAGATTGAAATCAAATTACTCTAATTAGCCTAGGATATAGATTCCACTAGTTCACGACCATGTATTACTTCTATTATCTTCTTCCTATCATAAAAATTGTTCTTTTAGTTTTAATTTCTTTTAAAGTATTCTAAGAATGAGATATCAAGTGATGTGTAAGCATAACTCATAAAAAAAAACTACTTTGTACAAAAAAAACTAAATCATTAGATAATTCGATAAAGAAGATGAAAGCCAACAACCCCAAATCCAAACAAAGTATAGGCTATCAAGAAATTTAACTCAAGTATAATCTATCATAGTATTAATTTATGAGTTCTTGTATTTTAATTTTTTCATGGAAAAATCATATCTTTTCTTTTATTTTTACTTTAGGAAGAAAACAATAAAGAGCAATTTACGGTTTATTCCTACTTTCATCTGCATCTTAGAGCTAAACTAACTTAGCTACTCATATTTCTAATTAACAAAATCCTATTTTTATTCATGAAAGTAAGAAAATCTAATGTAGAAAGCAAGATTAATCTAAGCTACAAAACAAATAAATCTATATTAGAAAACAATTAAATCTATCTAAATAGCAAATAAAATATTTCTTCTTAGAAGAACTTGAAAACAATGGCATCACCTCTGAAGTGCAGTATGGTGGCTATTACCCTTTCAGTAAACCCTAATTTTATTCATAATTATGAGTACAAAATAATATGATCAACTCTTGTTACAAGTATACGGCCAATATATAAGTTTCGGAGAGCCAAATCCTAATCTGATTATAAGTGAGTAACTACAAAATTACATCGAAAATCCCGTAGAAAATTCACCTAGGTTGGGCCTCCTAGAGCCGCCAAATGGCAGCAAATGCTGCCAAATAGTGGCAAAATTGTGCAGTCTTGGCCCCATTTGTTTTTTTCATGAAGTTCTAGTCTTTTTCTATTTATCTGAGTGACTGTATTGAAATTTGGGTCTCTACAGCTTCATAATCCATTAACTTTGCTCACTTTTAACTCTTTTCTGGACTTGGTTTTCTAATCCGGCTGTGAGTTTATGCCATCTCTTTGTAGGAGTAGGTTTACCTAAAAAACACACTAAAAATACCCAAGTAGTACTATTTATAAAAAAAATAGATAATATGGAGGATATAAATATGCAATATATGATACTTATCATCAGACCAACATATTTATAAAAATGAGAGTGATGGAATCCAAAACATGGAAAGATGTAGTCAAACAAGGGGAGCAAGTGGTGGACATAATCCGACGTATCGATAAATATCATGCTTAGAAGTGGATGTTTACGAACAAGCCACAACCACAATCGTCCCATCCTAAGAGAAAAGAAGCAATGACTATAAGGTCTGTTGCAAATCAAAAGCCACAAACTAATCAAGATTCCTTTAAATTGCATGTTGAGCGGACATATGCTTTCAAAGATGAACAACTAGTGATGTTCTTTCACCTACTAAATAAAAACCGGATGCTTAATTTTCCCAAAAATCAAAAGCCAGAGGAAGCTTGAAAAACAGATGATCCCAAATACTGCTTCTACCATCAAGACATTGGGTACCCTACTAAGAATAGCTATGTTTTAGAAGATAAAATTCAGGCATTAATTGATGCAAAGGTGATCTAGTTGAGACCTGAATAGAAAAAGTTATCTGCGAATTTGGCTACGATTACCATGGGGTCCATAGAAATTCCAGCTAGCGTAGCTCCAATCTCTACAGGAAAGATGGTGGTGAAGAACTATGGCCCGTAAAATTTGGAGCAAAAGGGACTCTCACCAAGCTATCGAGAAAGTCACCCGGACTTGCTAAAAGATGAAAAATGGATCACTTCAACCAGTTCGAAGAAAGCTAAAGGAAAGTCACAAACTTCTAATACAATATCCATGCTCGGTGAAAAATACCAATCTGGCACCACCTCACTTACATACTCAGAAGCAAAAACAACAGCAATGGCCACTCACTCGAGTGAAGCAAGACAATCAAGCACTCAAATTGGAAAGAATGACCTCAAAGACTACTCAAAAATTGGGCCATGTAAATTTGCATATGTGTCTGAAGCACCACCCACTAAGCAGAAAGAACTCCGCTTCCATAAGTATTCAAGAAAGCATATTGAGGCAACAGGGGTGCCATTTGGATTTGATGTGTTAGCCCAGTTAGCCAATATTCCTGCTTGAATTACTTTGTACGAGCTTCTGCAGCTATCAAAAGCAACGAGAGATGCTCTGAGGGGAGCTTTAGCTGACTCGGAGGCTTTTCTCGCATAGATTGCAGAACCATCTGTCGGTGAAGAGGATTCTTGCTCGCACTGTCACCAAAATGAGGCAAATCCCATATATACTATTTTCACCAGAAGACATCCAGGTGAAGAATTTGAAGCACAATAGACATCTATGCTATTCTGGATACGTCGGTTCAGCCAAGGTGAGTCAAATCCCAGTCAACCCTAGTTTTGCATTGAGCATCATCCCTCGAAGGCTAATGCAATTTTTGGGCATCCCGTTAATCGCCTGACTCCCACTAACAGTACTTTCTATGGATTCAATACTAACGGCATTCATCTTTGGAAAAAAATATGACTTCGATGCTAAATTAGATATTTAAAAATAGAAGTCACATGTTATATTATCGATACTGACACATCGTACAACATCCTGCTTGGATGCCCATGAATCCATGCCAATATGGTGGTGCCCTAAACATTCCATCAATACATGAAGTACATACATTGATAGCAGAAAAGTAACCGTTCAGTGGGTTGGAGAATTGTTTTACGGATGCCACACTATATCAAGACGTCCATGAGTCCTCCGAAGACCCTGTTGAAGAAAGCTATGAAAGTGGAAATAAAGTAGATTTTGAGCCTGAGCCTGACGAAGAGGACAATTTTGTGTATAAATAAATCCATTTGTAATATATATCGACAAATTGGATGTAATTAGTGTCACCGATGAGGTAGGTAAATAGGCCACTAATGACAATTTAGGATTTACTCTATTCGCCCACTATTGCTTCAGATTCTATGCCCTCCTGTAATAGCACAGAGGTAGATAGCTTATCTAAGTTATAAACATTGACGACCATCCACTTATTGATATAGTAGTCACTCGCTACACGACTAGAAATAGCTACCAGAAGGTGTTGTCTTTGAAGTGCCTCCTCAAAGCCCAGACCAATGTCCCATAATATTTGGAAGGGTTGAGTCGCGGCCCAATCAAGACCCTGGTGATGAAAGTGATGATCTAGCGTCACCCTAATTTCAATATTTCGACCCAACTTCGTGTTAAATGATGAGGAGGTGGGTTATGACTTAACTTCCAAACAAGGTAAGGGATGGAGAAACCCCTTACACTCATTTGTACTGAAAGAAAAAAATCCTGATTATTATCATAAAACTCACAGGGGGTTGGGTTATGTTACGCCATCTATGCCCTCAGAAGTAGAGCTAAAACAACCGATCAGTCCCGAACGTGGCAGGGACACAACAGATTGGGATTTTGGTATAAGCACATGAGCAATATTCCAAGTTCTTCTAGCAAATATGACTTTGGCAAGCAACAATGCAGAAGATAACTATCCGCCTCTTTTACTAGAAGATCCATGGGACTAACAGATGGAAGCCCAATGGGATATTCAACTCGAACAATGAGAACCATGCACCTACTGAGGACAAAGTAACCTAAATCAACACTGGGACAAAAGAGAACCCAAAACCTAATTTTATAAGTCAGAATCTGACTTCATCCGAAAAATAGGACCTACTGGCCTTAATAAGAGAATACATTGATGACTTTATCTGGACTTTTAAGACATGTCAATTTAGATCTGGAAGTCGCAGTCCACTGACTCAATACCAAGCCAAGAGCTAAGCCTGTAAAATATCAAGAAAGGCTCTTTCGCTCAGAATTAATAGAAGCAATAGAACTCAAAGTGAAGAAGCTTGTGGATTTAGGTTTATTCGTAAGGACAACATCTGGATTGGGTGGAAAACATCATCTCTGTACTTAAGAAGAATGGCAAGATTAGGATATGCATAGATTTTTGAGACCTTAATGCTGCCTGCCCTAAAGATAAATTTCCGCTATCGATAACTGGTATCATGATAGACAACACATGCATATATGAGAGAATGTCGTTTATGGATAGTTTCTCATGGTACAACCAAATCAAGATGCATCCTAAAGATGAGAAGCACATAGCCTTCAGAACTCCACTGGGGATATACTGTTACATGGTAATGCCCTTCGGACTAAAGTATACTGGTACTACTTACCAACGAGCAATGAGCATTGTCTTCCAAAAAATCAAAAATAAGAAGGAAGATCACCTAAAAGATTAGAGAACTATATTTGATATCATGAGGAAGCAAAAGTTAAAGATGACTTCCACAAAATCCTTTCTGAGAGTATGCAGCAAAATCAGAGAACTTGGCTCCTTGCTTTTTGTAGTGCACTCCTAAGACCTTTCTCATCCCTTTTTTACTTCCTATATTAGAACTTTCAAATCTCTACATGCTCAACACAGACTATTAACCCGTAAAACGTTAGAAAAAGAAAGAAAATATCGTCAATCCCAAGCAACAATGCTAAAAACTTCATGTGATAAATCTACTGCAAGAGCACAGTATCGGTTATAGCGCTAACAGGTCGTTCTCACGAGAATTTAAGGTGTTTTTGCTTTCTTACTTGTCCTACTACTCTAACGAGTTAATTCAAGGTTCTAGATTGAATTCAAATTACTCTAATTAGCCTAGGATATGATTCCACTAGTTCACAACTATGTATTACTTCTATTATCTTCTTCCTATCATAAAAATTAATTTTTTAGTTTTAATTTTTATTTAAAGTATTCTAAGCAAGAGATATCAAGTGATGTGTAAGCATAACTCATCAAAAAAAAAAAACTACTTTGTACAAAACAAACTAAATCATTAGATAATACGATGAAAAAGATGAAAGCCAACAATCCCAAATCCAAACTAAGCATAGGCTATCAAGAAATTTAACTCAAGTATAACCTATCATAGTATTAATTTCCAAGTTCTTGTATTTTAATTTTTTCATGGAAAAATCATATCTTTTTTTTTAATTTTTCCTTTAGGAAGAAAACAATAAAGAGCAATTTACATGGTTTATTCCTACTTTTATCTGTATCCTAGAGCTAAACTAACTTAGCTACTCATATTTCTAATTAACAAAATCCTATTTTTATAAATGAAAGTAAAAAAATCTAATGTAGAAAGAAAGATTAATCTAAGCTACAAAACAAATAAATCTATATTAAAAAACAATTAAATCTATCTAAATGGCAAATAAAATATTTCTTCTTACTAGAAGAACTTGAAAACAATGGCATCACCTCTGAAGTGCGGTATGGTGGCTGTTACCCCTTCAGTAAACCCTAATTTTATTCATAATTACGAGTACAAAATAATATGATCATCAAGTATATGGCCAATATATAAGTTTCGGAGAACCAAATCCTAATCTGATTACAAGTGAGTAACTATAAAATTATATCAAAAATCCCGTAGAAAATTCACCCAGGTTGGGACCCCCTAGAGAGGCCAACTGGCAGTAAATGCTGGCAAATAGCGGCAAAATTGTGCAGTCTTGGCCCCATTTGTCTTTTTCATGAAGTTCTAGTCTTTTTCTATTTATCTGAGTGACTGTATTGAAATTTGGGTCTCTACAGCTTCATGATCCTTTAGCTATGCTCACTTTTAACTCTTTTCTGGACTTGGTTTTCTAATCCGGCTCTGAGTTTATACTATCTCTTTGTAGGAGTAGGTTTACCTAAAAAACACACTAAAAATACCCGAGTAGTACTATTTATAAACAAAAATAGATAATATAGAGGATATAAATATGCAATAAATGACACTTATCAAATGGATCAATAAATATCATGCTTAGAAATGGATGTCCTTGAACAAGCCAAAACAACAATCGTCCCATCCTAAGAGAAAAGAAGCAATGACTATAGGGTCTGTTGCAAATCAAAAGCTACAAAATAATCAAGATTCTTTTAAATTGCATGTTGAGCGGACATATGCTTTCAAAGATGAACAACTAGTGATGTTCTTTCACCTACTAAATAAAAACAGGATGCTTAATTTTCCCAAAAATCAAAAGCCAGAGGAAGCTTGATAAACAGATGATCCCAGATACTGCTTCTACCATCAAAACATTGGGTACCCTACTAAGAATAGCTATGTTTTAGAAGATAAAATTCAGGCATTAATTGATGCAAAGGTGATCTAGTTGAGACCTTAACAGAAAAAGTTATCTGCGAATTTGGCTACAATTACCATGCGGTCCATAGAAATTCCAGCTAGCGTAGCTCCAATCTCTACAGGAAAGATGGTGGTGAAGAACTATGACCCGTAAAATTTGGAGCAAAAGGGACTCTCACCAAGCTATCGAGAAAGTCACCCGGACTTGCTAAAAGATGAACAATGGATCACTTCAACTAGTTCGAAGAAAGCTAAAGGAAAGACTCAAACTTCTAATACAATATCCATGCTTGGTGAAAAAGACCAATCTGGCACCACCTCACTTACATACTAAGAAGCAAAAACAACAGCAATGGCCACTCACTCGAGTGAAGCAAGACAATCAAGCACTCAAATTGGAAAGAATGACCTCAAAGACTATTCAAAAATTGGGCCAAGTAAATTTGCCTGTGTCTGAAGCACCACCCACTAAGCAGAAAGAACTCCGCTTCCATAAGTATTCAAGAAAGCATATTGAGGCAACATGGGTACCATTTCGATTTGATGTGTTAGCCCAGTTAGCCAATATTCCTGCTTGAACTACTTTGTACGAGCTTCTGGAGCTATCAAAAGCAACGAGAGATGCCCTGAGGGAAGCTTTAGCTGATTCGGAGGCTTTTCTCGCATAGATTGCAGAACCATCTGTCGGTGAAGAGGATTCTTGCTCGCACTGTCACCAAAATGAGGCAAATCCCATATATAATATTTTCACCAGAAGACATCCAGGTGAAGAATTTGAAGCAATATAGACATCTATGCTATTCAGGATACGTCGGTTCAGCCAAGGTGAGTCAAATCCAAGTCAACCCTAGTTTTGCATTGAGCATCATTCCTCGAAGGCTAATACAATTTTTGGGCATCCCGTTAATCGGCTGACTCCCACTAACAGTACCATCTATGGATTCAATACTAACGACAGTTATCCTTTGGAAAAAAAATACGACTTCGATGCCAAATTAGATATTTAAAAATAGAAGTCACAAGTTATGTTATCGATACTGACACGTCGTACAACATCCTGCTTGGATGCCCATGAATCCATGCCAATATGGTGGTGCCATCAAAATTCCATCAATACATGAAATATTTTGACGCAAACAAAGAAGTACATACATTGATAGATAAAAAGTAACCGTTCATTGGGTTGGAGAATTGTCTTACGGATGCCATGCTATATCAAGACGTCCATGAGTCCTCCGAAGACCCTGTTGAAGAAAGGTATGACAGTGGCAACGAAGCAGATTTTGAGCCTGAGCCTGATGAAGAGGAAATTTTGTGTATGAAATAAGGCCATTTGTAATATATATATCGACAAATTGGATGTAATTAGTGTCACCGATGAGGTAGGTAAATAGGTCATTAATGACAATTTAGGATTTACTTTATTCGCCCACTATTGCTTCAAATTCTGTGCCTTCCTGTAATAGCATAGAGATAGATAGCTTATCTAAGTGATAAATATTGGCGACCTTCCACTTATTGATATAGTAGTCACTCGCTACATGACCATAAATATCTAATCCAAAAGGTGTTGTCCTTGAAGTGCCTCCTCAAACCCAGACCAATGTCCCATAATATTTGGGAGGGTTGAGTCGCGGTCCAATCAAGACCCTGGTGATGAAAGTGATGATCAAGCATCACCCTAATATCAATATTACGAACCAACTTCTTGTTAAATGATAAGGAGGGTGGGTTATGACTTAACTTCCAAACATGGTAAGGGATGGAGAAACCCCTTACGCTCATTTGTACTGAAAGAAAAAATCCTAATTATTATCATAAAACTCACAGGGGGTTGGGTTATGTTACGCCATCTATGCCCTCAGAAGTTGAGCTAAAACAACCGATCAGTCCCGAACGTGACAGGGACACAACAGATTGGGATTTTGGTATAAGCACATGAGCAATATTCCAAGTTCTTCTAGCAAATATGATTTTGGCAAGCAACAATGCAGAAGATAATGATCCGCCTCTCTTACTAGAAGATCTATTGGACTAATAGATGGAAGCCCAATGGGATATTCAACTCGAACAATGAGAACCACCTACCAAGGACAAAGTAACCTAAATCAACACTGGGACAAAAGAGAACCCAAAACCTATTTTTATAAGTGAGAATCTGACTTCATCCGAAAAAGAGGACCTACTGGCTTTAATAAGAGAATACATTGATGTCTTTATCTGGAATTCTGAAGACATGTCAATTTAGATCTGGAAGTCGCAGTCCACTGACTCAATATCAAGCCAAAAGCTAAGCCTGTAAAATAGCAAGAAAGGCTCTCTCGCTTAGAATTAATGGAAGTAATAGAACTCAAAGTGAAGAAGCTTGTGGATTTAGGTTTATTCGTAAGGACAACATATGGATTGGGTGGAAAACGTCATCTCTGTACTTAAGAAGAATGGCAAGATCAGGATATGCATAGATTTTTGAGACCTTAATGCTACCTGCCCTAAAGATTAATTTCCGCTTTCGATAACTGTGTCATGATAGACAACACATGCAGATATGAGAAAATGTTTTTTATGGATTGTTTTTCATGATAAAACCAAATCAAAATGCATCCTAAAGATGAAAAGCACATAACCTTCAGAACTCCACTGGGGATATACTGTTACATGGTGATGCCCTTCAGACTAAAGTATGCTGGTACTACTTACCAACGAGCAATGAGCATTGTCTTACAAAAGAATCTGTGAAAAACTGCCGAATGCTATATAGATGATCCGATAATCAAAAATAAGAAGGAAGATCACCTAAAAGACTTGCGAACTATATTTGATATCATGAGGAAGCAAAAGTTAAAGATGACTCCCACAAAATCCTTCCTAAGAGTATGTAGCAATTTCAGAGAGCTTGGCTGCTTGCTTTTTGTAGTGCACTCCTAAGACCTTTCTCATCCCTTTTTTACTTCTTGTATCTAAACTTTCAAATCCCTACATGCTCAACACAGACTATTAACCCGTAAAACGTTAGAAAAAGATAGAAAATACCATCAATCCCAAGCAACATCGCTAAAAACTTCGTGTGGTAAATCTACTGCAAGAGCATAGTATCGGTTGTAGCGCTAACAGGTCGTTCCCATGAGAATCTAAGGTGTTTTTGCTTTCTTACTTGTCCTACTGTTCTAACAAGTTAATTCAAGTTCTAGATTGAATTCAAATTACTCTAATTAGCCTAGGATATATATTCCACTACAACCATGTATTACTTCTATTATCTTCTTCCTATCATAAAAATTGATCTTTTAGTTTTAATTTTTATTTAAAGTATTCTAAGCACGAGATATCAAGTGATGTGTAAGCATAACTCATAAAAAAGAAAACTACTTTGTACAAAACAAACTAAATCATTAGATAATTCGATGAAGAAAATGAAAGCCAACAACCCCAAATCCAAACTAAGCATAGGCTATCAAGAAATTTTACTCAAGTATAACCTATCATAGTATTAATTTATGAGTTCTTGTATTTTAATTTTTTTATGGAAAAATCATATCTTTTTTTTTATTTTTACTTTAGGAAGATAACAATAAAGAGCAATTTACATGGTTTATTCCTACTTTCATCTACATCCTAGAGCTAAACTATCTTAGCTACTCATTTTTCTAATTAATAAAATCCTATTTTTACTCATGAAAGTAAGAAAATCTAATGTAGAAAGCAAGATTAATCTAAGCTACAAACAAATAAATCTATATTAGAAAATAATTAAATCTATCTAAATAGCAAATAAAATATTTCTACTTACTAGAAGAACTTGAAAACAGTGGCATCACCTCTGAAGTGCAGTATGGTGGCTGGCAGTAAATCCTAATTTTATTGATAATTACGAGTACAAAATAACATGGTTAACCCTAGTTACAAGTATACGACCAATATATAAGTTTCGGAGAACCAAATCCTAATCTGATTACAAGTGAGTAACTACAAAATTACATCGAAAATCTCGTAGAAAATTCACCCAGGTTGGGCCCCCTAGAGCAGCCAAATGGCAGCAAATGCTGCCAAATAGCGGCAAAATTGTGCAGTCTTGGCCCCATTTGTCTTTATCATGAAGTTCTAGTCTTTTTCTATTTATTTGAGTGACTGTATTGAAATTTGGGTCTCTATAGCTTCATGATCCTTTAGCTTTGATCACTTTTAACTCTTTTCTGGATTTGGTTTTTTAATCCGGCTCTGAATTTAAGCCATCTCTTAGTAGGAGTAGGTTTACCTAAAAATCACTCTAAAAATACCCGAGTAGTACTATTTATAAACAAAAATAGATAATATGGAGGGTATAAATATGCAATATATGACACTTATCATCAAACTAACATATTTATAAAATTGAGAGTGATGGAATCCAAAACCTGGAAAGATGCAGTCAAACAAGGGGAGCAAGTGGTGGACATAATCCGACGTATCGATAAATATCATGCTTAGAAGATGATGTCCACGAACAAGCCACAACCACAATCGTCCCATCCTAAGAGAAATGAAGCAATGACTATAAGGTCTGTTGCAAATCAAAAGCCACAAAATAATCAAGATTCCTTTAAATTGCATGTTGAGCGGACATATGCTTTCAAAGTTGAACAACCAGTGATGTTCTTTCACCTACTAAATAAAAACCGGATGCTTAATTTTCCCAAATATCAAAAGCCAGAGGAAGCTTGAGAAACAGATGATCCCAAATACTGCTTCTGCCATCAAAACATTGGTTACCCTACTAAGAATAGCTATGTTTTAGAAGATAAAATTTAGGCGTTAATTGATTCAAAGGTGATCTAGTTGAGACCTTAACAGAAAAAGTTATCTGCGAATTTGGCTACAATTACCATGGGGTCCATAGAAATTCCAGCTAGCGTAGCTCCAATCTCTACAGGAAAGATGGTGGTGAAGAACTATGACCCGTAAAATTTGGAGCAAAAGGGACTCTCACCAAGCTATCGAGAAAGTCACCCGGACTTGCTAAAAGATGAACAATGGATCACTTCAACCAGTTCGAAGAAAGCTAAAGGAAAGACTCAAACTTCTAATACAATATCCATGCTCGGTGAAAAAGACCAATCTGGCACCACCTCACTTACATACTCAGAAGCAAAAACAACAGCAATGGCCACTCACTCGAGTGAAGCAAGACAATCAAGCACTCAAATTGGAAAGAATGACCTCAAAGACTATTCAAAAATTGGGCAAAGTAAATTTGCATATGTGTCTGAAGCACCACCCACTAAGCAGAAAGAACTCCGCTTCCATAAGTATTCAAGAAAGCATATTGAGGCAACAGGGGTACCATTTCGATTTGATGTGTTAGCCCAGTTAGCCAATATTCCTACTTGAATTACTTTGTACGAGCTTCTGCAGCTATCAAAAGGAATGAGAGATGCCCTGAGGGAAGCTTTAGCTGATTCAGAGGCTTTTCTCGCATAGATTGCAGAACCATCTGTCGGTGAAGAGGATTCTTGTTCGCACTGTCACCAAAATGAGGCAAATCCCATATATAATATTTTCACCAGAAGACATCCAGGTGAAGAATTTGAAGTACAATAGACATCTATGCTATTTAGGATACGTCGGTTCAGCCAAGGTGAGTCAAATCCAAGTCAACCCTAGTTTTGCATTGAGCATCATCCCTCGAAGGCTAATGCAATTTTTGGGCATCCCGTTAATCGGCTGACTCCTACTAACAGTACTTTCTATGGATTCAATACTAACGACAGTCATCCTTTGGAAAAAATACGACTTCGATGCCAAATTAGATATTTAAAAATAGAAGTCACATGCTATGTTATCGACACTAACACGTCATACAACATCCTGCTTGGATGCCCATGAATCCATGCCAATATGGTGGTGCCATCAACATTCCATCAATGCATGAAGTATTTTGACGCAAACAGAGAAGTACATACATTGATAGCAGAAAAGTAACTGTTCAGTGGGTTGAAGAATTGTTTTATGGATGCCATGCTATATCAAGACGTCCATGAGTCCTCCGAAGACCCTATTGAAGAAAGCTATGACAGTTGCAACGAAGCAGATTTTGAGTTTGAGCCTGACGAAGAGGACAATTATGTGTATGAAATAAATCCATTTGTAATATATACCGACAAATTGGATGTAATTAGTGTCACCGATGAGATAGGTAAATAGGTCATTAATGACAATTTAGGATTTACTTTATTCGCCCACTATTGCTTCAGATTATGTGCCTTCCTGTAATAGCACAGAGGTAGATAGCTTATCTAAGTTATAAACATTGACGACCTTCCACTTATTGATATAGTAGTCACTCGCTACATGACCAGAAATAGCTTATCCAAAAGGTGTTGTCTTTGAAGTGCCTCCTCAAAGCCCAGACCAATGTCCCATAATATTTGGGAGGGTTGAGTCGCGGCCCAATCAAGACCCTGGTGATGAAAGTGATGATCAAGCGTCACCCTAATTTCAATATTACAAACCAACTTCGTGTTAAATGATGAGGAGGGTGGGTTATGACTTAACTTCCAAACAATGTAAGGGATGTAGAAACCCCTTACGCTCATTTGTACTGAAAGAAAAAAATCCTGATTATTATCATAAAACTCACAGGGGGTTGGGTTATGTTACGCCATTTATGCCCTAAGAAGTAGGGCTAAAACTACCGATCAGTCTCGAACGTGACAGGGACACAACAGATTGGGATTTTGGTATAAGTACATGAGCAATTTTCCAATTTCTTCTAGCAAATATGACTTTGGCAAGCAATAATGTAGAAGATAATGATCCGCCTCTCTTACTAGAAAATCCATGGGACTAACAGATGGAAGCCCAATGGGATATTAAACTCGAACAATGAGAACCACCTACCGAGGACAAAGTAACCTAAATCAACACTGGGACAAAAGAGAACCCAAAACCTATTTTTATAACTGAGTTTCTGACTTCATCCAAAAAAGAGGACCTACTGGCTTTAATAAGAGAATACATTGATGTCTTTATCTGGAATTATGAAGACATGTCAATTTAGATCTGAAAGTTGCAGTCCACTGACTCAATATCAAGCCAAGAGCTAAGCCTGTAAAATAGCAAGAAAGGCTCTTTCGCTCAGAATTAATGGAAGCAATAGAACTCAAAGTGAAGAAGCTTGTGGATTTAGGTTTATTCGTAAGGACAACATCTGGATTGGGTGGAAAACACCATCTCTGTACTTAAGAAGAATGGCAAGATTAGGATATGCATAGATTTTTGAGACCTTAATGCTGCCTGCCCTAAAGATAAATTTTCACTATCGATAACTGGTGTCATGATAGACAATACATGCAGATATGAGAGAATGTCCTTTATGGATAGTTTCTCATGGTACAACCAAATCAAGATGCATCCTAAAGATGAGAAGCACATAGCCTTCATAACTCCACTGGGGATATACTGTTACATGGTGATGCCCTTCGGACTAAAGTATGCTGGTACTACTTACCAACGAGCAATGAGCATTGTCTTCCAAAAGAATCTGTGAAAAACTGTTGAATGCTATATAGATGATCCGAGAATCAAAAATAAGAAGGAAGATCACCTAAAAGACTTGCGAACTATATTTGATATCTTGAAGAAGCATAAGTTAAAGATGACTCCCACAAAATCCTTCCTGAGAGTATGTAGTGACAAATTCTTGGGGTTTGTTGTAATCTCAAAGGTAATCCACCTTGACCCTGATAAAGTTCAGGCGGTTCAAGAAATGCAGCCACCTCATATCCTAAAAGAATTTAGAGGGTTGCAAGGGAGATTGGCTTATATTCGACGATTTATAGCAAATTTGTCAGGATGATGACAACCGTTTAGAGTCTCATGAAGAAGGAAGTGTCATTTGTCTGGGATGAAGCATATTAGCAAACCTCTAATGATATAGAGAATTATCTCATTAATCTACCTATTCTAATGGATCCGGTGCCAGGAAAACCTTTTCTCATCTACGTATAGGTGATAGACCATGCCCTTGGAGCTTTGTTGGCACAACTTAATGAACAAGGTCAAGAACAGACTATCTATTATCTAAGTCACACCATGATTGACGCTAAACATAAATATAACCCAATCGAGAAAGAATGTTCGATTTTAGTGTTAGCAATTCAGAAAATGAAACACTATATAGCTGGACAAACAATTCATGTTGTCTCTTAGATTAACCCATTGAAATTACTCATGATGAAACCAAGTGCATTGAATGGGAAATTAGAAAATTGGGCACTACTTCTATCGACATATGACATATGTTGTGTCCCCTAGAGGGCAATGAAAAGATAGGCAATAGTAAACTTTCTTGCAAGACATCCTATTCTAAAGAACTCAAAACTCTACAATGACATCACTGACGCGGTTGCTCACGCCAATCTAGTTGATGAAGAACAAACCGAGCAATTGTTCATTGATGGTGTGGCAAGAAGAACTACATTTGGAATGGGGATGATATTAATAAGTCTCTGTAAACATGTGATACCCAGTGGGTATTCGCTTACTGAGTCATGCACCAATAAAATACAATGCACTCATTGTTGGTCTCCAAATAGTTTAGTAGTTGGGGGTAAAATATCTTGAGGCATATGGAGACTTCAAGATCATTGTCAACCAAATGACTAGAGAATATGAGGTGAAAAATGAAGACCTCATTCACTATTTTGAAGCAGCAATTAGGTTGACCAACAAATTTGAATGATTCCACATAGATCATGTGCCTAGGCACACGAACGTGTACACAGATGCTCATGCATCTCTAGCCAAAACTTTAGGCCATCTGGATCTAGTAAAAAGATCTTGATAGGGGGTCAACTTTAGCCATGCCACCCGGATTTAGTAAACAAATCTTGATAGGGTCTCAGGACCTCTTGCACCCCAAGACCCTATTCAAAGAGGAAGAGATACACCAAGTTGGACTGAATCTCGAAACCCGCAATTGGTGCTTCTCACTAATAGACTATGCATTGTATGAAATACTCTGAAGATCCTAAAGAGGCGGCTTCAATTACAAAGAAGATTTACAAATACCACTACAGTACAACAATGCATATATTATACCGGAAACCATATGACGATATTTTGTTATGCTGCCTTTTGAAGAAAGAGGCTAATGAAGTAGTTGAGGAAACACATAGAGATATCTGCAAGGCCCACTAGCTATGACCAAAACTATGGGATTATATTAGAAATTTGATCATTTTTGGCAGAAAATCATCTCAGATGCAGTGAATTATACAAAATGCTGCCATATTTGCCAATTTCATTCACCAACTGTAGGAATATTTTCACAATTCCATCACTAGCTTGCCATTTGAAGCCTGGGGGATGGTCATCATCGGTCTGATTACTCCTCCATCGTCTAAAAGACACCGATTTATACTAGCCATAACTGACTACTTTTCCAAACAGGTTGACGCTTATGAGAGAAGTTAAAACAGCAGATGTAATTAAATTTATCAAATACCATGTGATATAACACTTCGAAGTGCCTAGGTGATTTATTCATGATAATGGTTCCCAATTTGCTAGCCACAGATTCACGCGATTATGTTGTAAATTCAGAATCTAGAACATTGCATCCACACCATACAATCCGGCAGCAAATGAATTAGTTGAAGCCTTCAACAAGACTATCATCAAGCTCCTTCAAAAATTCATTTCCTCTAGCAAACATGTTGGGATGAGAAGTTGCGAGAGTGCCTGTGGGCTTATAGAATCATATTCCAAACTCTAACAAAGGCTACACCATTCTCCTTAGCATGTGGATGCGAAGCTGTCTTGCCATTCGAAATCTAGATACCATCTCTACAAGTTGCAATGGCTACATAAATAATGACAGAAAAACAACATTGGCGATGACTTCGAGAATTAGAAATGCTGGATGAGAAACGGTTAAAAGTACAACAACAAATTGAGCTATACCATGCACACATTTTAAAATCCTTCAAGAAGAAGGTTAAGTGAAGAACTTTTAAATAAGGAGACTTGATCTTAGCCGTTGAAAGGCCAATAGTCATGACTCGTAAGACCAAAGGGAAGTTTGAGTCCAAGTGGGAAGGACCTTTCGTGGTGAAAATGGTCTACTCGAATGGAGCTTACCACTTAATCAACCAAGATAGTGATAGAATGATGATACCTATCAATAGGAAATTCCTAAAGAAATATTACATATAAAAATATATCTTCTAAAAAAAGGCATATGTAATATATTTTATATATATATATATATATATATATATATATATATATATATATATATATATATATATATATATATATATATAGTAATTTTGCTGCCCAATGCCGCCAAGACAACAAGTAGATAAATTAAAAAAAATTCATCAATCCTATCGTACTAGGGTAAGATTACAACTATCAATAGTCCAAAGCTCAAAAAGCAAAGGGAAGAGGAAACATTAGGCATTTAAACCCAAACAAAATTCTCGACAACTCATCATATTGAGGAAAATAGCACAGCTCACAGCTAGTCCAATGCAAACGGTAATTAGTAAAGGCACTTCAAAGCCGTTGATAGCTAGGGGTTTGCTAGAAATTCCATAAAGCTGTCATGTTAAGCTCTTATCTCTAACAGCGAGATTTGAACCATCTCACCAATATCAATTCAAATAGTCACTCCTCACAAACCTGTCATATTAAGCTCTTATCTCTAATAGTGAGAATTAAAACATCTCACCATCTCACAAATCATCCCACACACACTTCGAAGAACAATTATTTTGTGATCCTAACCTGATCACCAGCTTTGTCTGCTCTCTAGATGAGTCACCCCATGATCCTGACCAGATCATTGATTTTGTTTGTTTTCCTGAGAATTGCCCCATAGGTATATCAGTTATACCTCTATCTTCGATTTTATGATCCTAACCTGATCACCGGCTCTATCTACTTTCCAGGTGAGTTATCCATAATCCTGACTTGATCATTGAATCTATCTGATTTCCAGATGAATCACTCCGTAGGCATGTCAGCCATACTTCTGCCTACGTTTTTATAATCCTAATTCAATCACCAAATCTGTCTGTTATCTAGGCGAGTCACTCCATGATCTCAAATTGATTTTGTCTATTATCCAAGTGAGTCACTTCGACTCTATCTGTTATCTAGTTGAGTCACTCACATAACAAACTTTGAAAATCAACTGGTTATGACCACACCATCCCCATAGCAAGTTCCATCTTCTACAGTCCTACCCACCAAAAATTCACAAATCCATGATTCATAATCATCTCGATTCTGCTTATTATCGAGGCGAATCATACAAGCTCTATCTGTTAGTCAGACAAGTCACTTTATGATCTCAAATTGATTATGTCTGTTATACATGAAAATCATACAGGCTCTGCCTGTTATTCAGGCTTGTCACTCCCATAACAATCATAAAAGATTGACCTTTCTATGGAAATAACATATCCTTAGCAAGTTCCTTATACCACAATCCTATTTTTCAAATCAACCATAAACTCTCCGTCAATGTCAGTCCTTACGAATATCATCAAAACATTCATTAAATGGACACAAACAGATCACAAAGAAATTTTAAGTCACTTCAATATATTGAGACTAATTGGACTATTTATTTTGTCTACAGGACAAAGAAGGAAAAAAGGGAAGTGACAAAAGCAGTCTTATTCTTCACAAAATAAGATAGACAAAGATAAAATGGAAAGAGAATTAAGGATCCCCCAGAGCCTTTAAGCTCACCTCTGCCTGCTCAATGGCCACCCGACAAGTTCCCTCCATCGATGCTAGAACTTGCTGGCGTAACTTATCTTCATTAATGGCCAGCTGCTGAGTAGCCTGATTCCTAGCCTCTTTAATAGCCTTGTTCCGCATGTTGACCTCTTATTAAAGCTATCCATGATACAGAACAAGTTCATCTGGCCTTCGCAGCATCTCTTCTTGCTTTTCTTGCATTGCCTCCAGCATGGCTTGAGCCTTAGCGATGGTCTGGCGAGCACGATCTATCATAGCCTGGTTGGTGTTAAGCTCAAATCTAGCTTTCACTCTCTTCATTAATATCATTAATAAGCTCTTGATTTTCTTGGAGGCTACCAATTTTAGTAGACCAAGTTTTCTCTTAGCATCTAAACTCCTCTTGACGTGCAATCATCTTGGCCCTCCAATGAGCAATCTCAGTCCCTATTATAGCAGCTACATTCATCACAGAGTGTCCAGTGCTCAGACTTGTTCACCCAGGGTAACCAAGGGTGCCCGATAAGGAGCAGCTGGTCCAGACCACTAATGTTCTCATTGCTATCTAGGTAGTTCAATAACATTGGGAGCCATGCTCTATAGAGTGATAACCTTCGAAGAACATGGACACACATTGCCACAATAAATGTAAGAAGTCCATGACGTTGTGCTATAAAAGTTCTTTGAGCGGGGGATCATCCGGAAAAGCTTGAGCTAAGGCTAGTACTAATGAAGAATAAGGGGCCGGATGAGGCACCATAGGCAATGGTGTCACAACGGTATATGAAGTCTGATCGCATACCACCGCTAAGATATGTGGCGCTAGTAATTGCAGCAATGAGCTAGCTGCAGTTAGAATCTTGGGCAGAGGTTCTCCTAGAGTTACTATGATAGTAGTAATAGGAGCTGACTCTGAGGGAGGACTCTCCTCTAACATGTTCCCAGTGCTAGATCCCGCCCCTTTGAAAGAGAATATCAATGAAGTTTCAGAAGTAGGAGGCACTTTAGTCGAGGGCCGTGAACCAGGATCAGTGGACGAAGAGGTGGCAATGACCGCTATGTTTGTTGCCACAGGTGGAGCCATGGTTGCAGGGGCAGCACTTGGTAAACTATCAGGCTGAACACGAGAATTTTTGAGATGAACATTAACAAATGAGCACTAAAAAGTGGTAGGATATGAGTAATAAATGATGACTATACAAAGGATAATACCTAAGAGACCAGTTGATACAGCAAGACGAGAAACACCTTCAGAAACAAACGTCTCCAACTCCTTAAGACAGAAATGACTGTGCTTACTCATATTAGGAGCATGAGTAAAATAAATCTCCTCATAAGAATCTATGTTAGATGTGGCACCACCATCATCACCAGCATGACCACTTATACTTGAATAATGAACATGCTCAGATGAGAACGATTGATCAGATGTAGACAGGTCTGCAGAGAGCCAACACCTAAAATATAATTTATTATAAAGAAAAAGACTGAAAAGTTGAAAAGAAAATAAGGTGTTTGTAATTATGAGAGGATACTAATCTAGTAACAGGACTGTAGGGAGGAGTTGCCATTCCTGGCATCATAAAAGGTGGAAAAGGAATAGTGCTAGTACCCTTACTAGTCACAATGACGACCGTTGGCTCAAAAATAGTAGGAACAACTTTAGAAGCAGTCTCCTAAGTAACGACAATGGGCTAAAAAACATCTGCTGCCACTCCTACGGCCTCCAAAGCTCACTAGGGAGATGGTAACTCTCTGGCCAGCTTGATCGTAAGAGAATGACGAGGCTTCTTGGCTGGATGAATAGAATCTTGAGCGCTGGCTAATCTCGTGCGCTTCGCCATAGGTTCATAATCTCCGCGAGCGGGCTCATTAGCTCGCGGTAGTGCATCAGCTTGAGATAGCACAATAGCCTGGGCAGGTTCATTAGCTTGAACTGGCACAATAGCTTGAGCTGGCACATCCACTTGAGCTAAGACATCTCCTTGAATGGGTGCTGCATCAACATGCACAACCCCGGTTATGCCATCACCATCGTCATCAATAGAAAGAAACTAAACTATTCCTCCTACTCAAACTACCTTGGCGCCTTTCCTTTAGGAATAGAACATCTCAATCTCCTTCATACAAGAATGATTGAGTGAGGAGGTAGCTATAGTGTTAACACTATGGTATCAGGACAAAATCCAAGAGACATATAAAGATTGAGAGTCTTCGGATGTACCGCAAAATGAACTCTTGTGCATCCGATAGCAAAATGATACCACCCTCTGGCACTCTCAAATAGATTACCCCAAAACTATAATAAAGTGTTGGGACTCAAGCATAGAATTGTGAATATTTAAACTGACATGCAATCCTGCTAGGGGAATACGGTTCAAGGAAGCAAATCGATCCTTGACGATATAATAAATGTCCTAGTCTGATGTTGATCAACCACCAAAGGTAGCCAGGAGAAAGAGTGGTGTAGCCATTAGGACTGATAGAATCTTGGAACTCGTCACCATAAGCGCCTCTAGAGAAATCAAGAAAATATCGATAGAGTGATAGTTTTGTTGAGTGCACAATGTCTTACGAATCGCGCGCATGTAATAGTTCCTCCAATCACATCCTTCATGCTTCTGAATGAATGAAGCCCCACTACTGTCTTCCAGGGGTGAAGTCATCAAGCTCAGGCAATGCATCATGAACCACATAATGAGATAAGTGTATGGTAATTCCACCTTGGAATTAGGAGTCAACACCTCAACCTCAGGATCGATGCCCTTACTTTTCTTCTTTTTGCCTCCAAGGCAAAATTCTGTTGCAAGTTCCTAGAGGCCATTCCGCAATTTGGAGACCATGGTGAGCAGAAGTCCGAGGTTCTTTCGTAGGCAAGAAGAATTGATGGGTATACTACCTCTACAACAATAACATTCTAGGCCAGAATGGAACAATGCTTCATTTCAGCCAAAGCATCAAAAATTCTGCTATCAATTCTCTGTCAAAAATAGGCATTTGAACCTAATAGTGGAAGTTCTAGAAACTCGTGCCTGCCTTAAATCCATTCTCATCTAACTCGGTTACATATGAAGTGGCTCCTAGGTTAGTTTTTCGAGCTTCGATAGCAGCTTGGTTAAGAGGGTCCACCTTCATCACTATAACTTTAGGATGATCTACGTCTTGAAAGAGGTAGTTAGCCCATAGTTTTTGGCTAACACCTTGGCTCCTCGTGGCCAAAACTTCTTGACAAATGTAGAAGTGGCACATCACCTCCTAGTATGTTTTATATACCTAGAGATCCTAGGTCATCATTCATCTCAATTCATCCGTGGTCGAGACTATCTCCTCATATGGCAATTCTTCCATCCATTGTAAGAGACTTTTAACATCCATAGAGAGAAAAGCCAAGTTTGCCAACAGGAGTAAAGAACATCCCAGACTTAGAGTTGTACATCTCCACAACGCAAAATAAGTGATAGGCACTATGAGAAAGACCATACTATACAATTTTGATAGCCTCATATAATCCAATATCCTTTAGGATAGCTTCAAAATTCATGAGCACGAAGCTAATCATTCTACTCCACCATATCTTGTCGGTAGAGTAAACCCATCCAGGAGTGCCAAAATTGTAGGTATTGTCCTTTGAACTTCAAGAAATCATTTAGAAAAAGTGCTAGCAATCTTGGGCGACTGGCCGAAAGGAATGTCCTTTGCTACTCGTTTCGGAAGTAGACCAGTTAGGTATCTACTATGACCATCTTAATAAGGACCATAACTACCAAAATTACTGATGGTGATGCCATCCTAGTCCTTAGTAAGACTCCACTCTATTTGACGAGGGATGGATATGCTTTGAAGATAAGTCAATGAGAAACTCCTCGCCATATCCGGAACGAATATCCTTACATCACTCACCTGATGAAGCCATTTGCATTCGTCTTTGAACAAAGACTCCTCTGAGACCAAGATTGAGTCACCAAATAGGAATGTGGGCTTCTCTAGTTCTTCTCTATTCGCACCCTCAAGCGGGGCATTTCTTATTAATTCTCTTAAAGTAAACGGGATCGGTCTGTAGAATCCGAGTTAAACTCCACCATCAGAACCTCCTCTAAAGTCGAAGTGATGACACTTTGATAAGGAAGTCATATAGTTCACTACCAAGAAAATGAAATGAAATCAGAAGCTCCTCAAGAACTACGAATTATTTTCTCTAGGAAATGCGAGGCTAATAGCCCCGCGTATGGAGAGTTAAATGTGAGGCTAATTAGCTCCACCTAGAAAAGTCTGAATGTGAGGCCAATAGCCTCGTGTAGCTCAATGCGAGGCTGTCTAGCTCACATAATGAACACGAGGTTGTCTGCCTTGCGTAATGAACACAAGACTAAGAACTTCGAGTGACTATATGAGAGGTTGTTCAGCCTCGCGTCAAGAAGGGACATAGGTGGTTCGCCGCCAATAATGAACCCCAACATTAACGGCAACAATTATCCTTTGGCCTAGTTTCATCCAAGAAATAACAGCAAAATTCCTCAATTGAAGCATCATAACCAACTTTCACTCAAAAAGTCAAAGAAAACAAGGTTTAAAGAGGATTACCTCCAAGAATAGGGGGGACGACTCCTATGCCGGTGGCTGATGGTCGGGAATGCAAGGAGGCGCTGCTCCAGCCGACTACGACCTTCTTAGGTGCCGTTGATTAATGAAGAGAGGAAGAGTTTGAAGAAAAAAAATGAAGAAATCGACAAAAATTCGAAGGAATTCTTGAAGAGGAGAAAATGGGTTTCTTTGTGCTCTTTTGAATGAATGAGAAGAAGAAGATGAAGGGATAGTTTAAAAAAGGAAATGGTGCCCAAGTGGACTTAATTTGTAGCAAAAATTTCGCAATGCTGCTAAGTCCCATGAGGCTAATTAGTCTCCCATACAAATAAAGTTTGTGTGATAGAATATTTGAAGAATTGAAGTCCAAAGTATTTAAAAACTTGTTAAAAATTAACAAACAAGGTTTGAAAAACTTTGGAGGGAGTCTTGTAGAATGGAATTCTTTTTGAAGCATGATGCAGCAACACAAGGCTAAGGACACAAGGCAGCTAGCCTTGAATATAGCCTCGCGAGGCTAAATCAGCCTCATGTGGATTAGTTTCTAAAGAGGATTTTCTTTTAGATTTTTACCATAATTTCAAATCTAATTATATCTAATTACTTTGGATTAAAGATTTTAAATCCAACTGAGATACAAGATCAGATATTGAATTGTAATAGAATTCCATCCTTATCTTCTAAAGAAACTCTTATAACTACCTCATGACTATAAATAGGGGTCAAAAGAAGAGTTTTGCAACCCTTGAGACCTTTAGAAAATTGATTTTTGCATGAGGGCACGTTGACCAAAAGCAAAAAGCCGCTGACAGTAAGCCTTCTCTATCAATTCTCCATGTTCAAGATCAATCTAAGCATCATATTGTCAATAGAGTATGAGGTTGTAGCCACTTTAAAAACCCACATCTATTGTAAAAGAGAGTGATAAGTTATAAATTCTCCCATTTGATTTTTCTTTGCTTCCTTTTATTGCACTTTGAGATTATTATAATCATAAATCAATGGCAATGAGAGGAAGCATGAGTTTTGCAAGAAACAATGATGAACCTGCAATTCTCCTTACTCATCCATAGTCTAGTCCAAATCTCTAACCTGTCAGACATATCTATGTGAAGCTCAAATAATGAGACCGATTTCAGCCACATAAGGGCCGAGAAAGAACAGTTCAATATCAAATGTTGATTGTCCTCACCATTATTTTTACGTAGGACACACATACTCGATCCTGCTCATCTCTTTTCATTAGATTAGCTCATGTGAGGCTGGTATCTTTCTTGAGTAGCCACATGATGAAATGTACCTTTAAGGGACACTTGGATCTCCATATTTAGCAGCTACTTTGTAATTAGAGCCCTCCATCTACAAAGGGGCAGTATGTCGATCTCACCGTGAAAATCCTTTTACTATCCCACCTCTAGAGAGCAAGGTCACTGTCCACCTCCTTGGACCTCATGTTTTCTAGGAACATTTTTAGGCTCGACAGCAGTGTTAGTTGGACAAGTCTTCCTCCCTTAATTAGTCCCAGGTTCTAGTTTTCCCGATGCTAATAATCCCCAACTATGTATCTATGGCTTCCTCAAACATGGCCGGAAATAGGGAACACAAGGGGTTCGGTCCACACCATTTATCCCGCCAGAATCCCATTTGAGATTATCTCCCTATCCTGAAGAGCATACTGTGTCAAAACATATCTACGACTCTGGTCATATCTTTCTAGAAGGTATATATGTTGGATGGCGGAACAGTATGAACATATATGAACATATATACCTTCTAGAAAGATATGACCAGAGTCGTAGATATGTTTTGACATATATACCTTCTAGAAAGTATAAACATATATACCTACGGGAACAGTACTTGTCATTGAGTACACATGCCAGCGTACCATTGGATTTAGTAACCATCAACCAGCACCATTTCGCCATCAAAGGTTAGGTTCATAGTTCTTAAGTCCAATACTCCCAATCCTCCCTATTCCTTTGGTCTACAAGCCTATCCCCAAGCGACTAGCTGATATTTGGTGCTTTTAAGTTATTGTGCTTTTATGCGATTGTCCCAACCATAAAAACCTGCTCTGTATTCTATCTATTCTTTGCTGGACCCATCTTGGTAAGATGGCGACTGACATTAGGCATAAGGGCATTGTTGATAAAATTGCATTCATAAGGACGAGGTGACCTCCTAATGATGTAGACTTGGCCTTCAACCCTTCTAGCTTTCTCTCTATTGTGTCTATATGGGGAAACCACTCCTTCTCAATCTTGCCCTTTCCAATTGGAAATCCCAAATAGGAAACAGAAAGCCTCTCCTCCTTACACCCAAATATGGCTCTAATGAATTCCATTGTGAGATTTCGTTTGCACAACAACAATATAGAGCTTTATAATAGTTGATCTACAAACCTGATGATTATGCTTAAAAAGTGCAATTATTTTAATTTATTTTGTGCAAGCGTAATCCAACTTTGTTAATTAATATAAGAAATTAATGAAAATTTATTTTATTAATCAAATTCCTCATGATGATATTTTAATAGTATTTTCTAGTGTTTTTGTAGGATTTTATATGCAAGAAAATTGAAGTATCAAAGTGTATCTCAAATATCAGTCTAGATCTATTTAAGATTTAGTTTTTATACTCGCTCATAGAAACAATAAAAGAATTCTATTTCTCTTTATTCACGACTATGATGACTATGAGAGGCTAAATTCTTGAGTTGAATCAGATGGAATAACAAACACAAGGTGATTTATTGGTACATAATTTTCTATGCTTATTGATTTAAATTATTTTATGTAAAATTGATATCTTTGATTCTCCGTTGTCTTTGAACAGATTTAGATATGATTTTGAGTTTTTGATATTTTATTATTTGATGATATATTCGTTGCTTAGTTTTTGATATATCATGGACTCTTTACGCACAGTGTATGATTAGATATTGAATATTTATTTTTATTATTCATATTGCATGCTTAGGTAAACTCAAAATTCATATAGAATTAGTTGGAGAAGTTATTTAAAGTATCAAGGTTACAACTTAATATATTTTGTGCTTCATTGATTTATTTTCCGCTTGTAGGAAGACCACATGATCTATACAACTAAGATAAAAAATTATAAATATATCCAGTAAATTATCCTATGAAGGAATTGCATCCATCTGGTCAACAATTTTAATTAAAGTAAATTTTCATCTTTAGTTTTAGTTAATAAAAGTTCAATCGTTATTTTTTTAGTTCCATAGTTTATTCTTAGTGTCACACAGTTATAAAACGATCCTCGAGAGAATAATCTTGGATTATTACTCTTGTACTACTTATCGATCTCTTACACTATGGAGTGTATGATTTAGATTGCAGTCAAGTTTTCGACATTGATGCTAGGGATCTTACTATTGTGTAACACTTTAGTGTAGATTATAGTTCCTACATCATTATTTTTTACAATCTGAATTTGCATAACCAATTGGTGAACTTCAAACGATAGATTAATTTGATCATACTCAGATCCACACACACACTTCCAATTCATCAAACACTTCACGACATGAGCACTAAAAATAATAACAACAACATGAATAATAATAATAATAACAAATTTTGAGATGATAATAATAATATTTGCAAATTACAAGGATACATGACTCATGAATATCCAACACTTCCTACTTTTAAAGAAGTATTGAATGAACAAGCTAATATTTTCATCACTACTTTTAAATCATTATTCACAAATATATAATCATGGTTGGAGAAATCATCCAAATCTTCAATGGAATTAGAATTCTAAACAACAATTTAATAATCAAAACAAATCACTCACTAATCCACCTCAATAGTACATCCAACCTACTAATCAATGTTCTATGTACCAACGACAGCCAAAGAGAAATTTTGAGGATAATCACTTGCAGTTACAACAGAGAATGGATCAGATAATCCAACCACAATAGTAGTTATTCAGTCATAGCAAACGATCAAGAGTAAGAATGCCACAGCCTTCAGCAATGCTCGTTCGCAGATAAGCCACCTCATTTCCGCATTACAAATGAAGGAAAAATTAAGCTACTATAACAACCGAAGGCTAGTACTTCAGGTAAAGTCGAAGGTATAAATGCTATTAGTTCTTCCATTAATAATGATATATCTGAGATAACTACTTCAATAAATTTGATAAGCGGTAAGGAATTTGATGAGCCCATTTCAAAAGGAAATGCTGAAGAAAAATAGGGCAATGATTTAGCCCGACAATCTAAAAATGATAATTCTAAAGAACCTACTTATATAGATTATAAACCACCTGTACATTTTCCTCAAAGATTAAAATCCAAAAATATTAATGCATATTATGATGATATTTTTGAGATTTTGAAATAGGTACAAATCAAGATACCTCCGCTGGAAGCAAATAAACAAGTTTCCTTATACGCAAAATTCTTAAAGGACTTGTGCAATATCAAAAGATGTCACAACGTACAAAAGAAAGCATTTCTCATAGAGTAAGTAAGTGCATTATTCCATTCTAAAATATCTCTTAAATACAAGGATCCTGGATGTCCTACTATTTCTAGCATAATAGGTCAACATAATATAGAGGAAATTTTGCTAGATTTGGGGGCTAGTGTAAATCTTTTACCATTTTTGGTTTATTAGCACCTAGGTGTAGGAGAACTTAAACCTATAGCAGTCACACTGCAATTAGCTGATAGGTCAAAAAGGTTTCATAAGGGTATTCTGCAAGATATTCTAGTGCAGATTGAAAACTATTATTTTCCTTTAGATTTTATAGTTATCGATACTACACCTGTAAAGAATTCACGTCTTCGTATTCCAGTTATCCTCGGACATCCATTCTTAGCTATGACTAATAAAATTATAAATTGCAGGAATGGTGGGGTGAAATTTTCGTTCGGAAATATGACTCTTGAACTCAATATTTTTAATATTTGCAAACAACTGAATATAGATAATGATAAATTGAAATATACTAATTATATTGAACAATCCGTGATGGAGGAGATATCATATCATTGTGCATGTCTAATTCTTTGGGGATGGCATTAACAATAAATGATGACTTCCTCAAATATCTCCAATCCGACCATATCACAGAAATTATAAAATATTAACTGATGCTCAATGTTTGAATATCACAGGATGGATCCCAACAAAGAAAGTGTTTGAAGAGTTACTAAATTACAAAGAAATTTATTCCATCTGACATCCAACCACCGATACTTGAGACCTGTTGAAGTGTTAAATTTACTGCAAGTGCACAGTATCGATGTAGTACTGTATAGGTCGTTACCACAGAAATCTATGGTGTTTTTGCATTCTCGCTAATCCAATTATTCTAATGGACTAACAAAGGATTCAAATTTGAATTTGAGTTGTTCTAATCAGCCTAAGATATAGAATCTACTAGTTTCCAACTATGAATTACTTCTATTATCTTCTTCCTATCATAAATATTTTATCTTTTAGTTTTAATCTTTACTTATAGTGTCCTAAGTATGTGTTATCAAGTAGTGTGCAAGCATAACACATCAAAGATACGATTTTTTTTTAATAAAAAAACAAACTTAATCGTTAGATAACTCTATGAAAAAGATGAAAAGTAATAACCCCAAATCCTAACTAAGTATAGGCTATCAAGAAATCTAATTCAAGTATAACCTATCAAAGCATTAATCTACATGTTGTTATATTTTAATATTTTCATTGAAAAATCATGTTTTTATTATTTTATTTAGGAAGAAAATATTAGAGATCAACTATATAGTAGATTCCTAATTTCATCTACATCTTAGAGCTAGACTAAATTAGCTACTCATAGTTCTAGTTAGCAAGATCATATTTTTATTCATGAAAACAAGAAAATCTAATTTAGAAAGCATGATTAATCTAAACTAGAAAGAAATTAGAAGAAAATTATCTAAGAGCAATTGTTGAACAGCAAAAAATACCTCTGCAGTTTGGTATGGCAACCATCACCCCTTCAACAAAATCCTAATTTTATTAATAATTACGAGTACAAAATTATATCTTATATGAAATCCTAGATTATAAGGATACGACCAATATATAGGCTTCGGAAAATCAAACCCTAATTTGAGTACAAGTGAAAAACTACAAAATTATATCGAAGCCCCGTAGAAAATTTACGCAGAGTGGGCCCCACTTTGCCGCCAATTTGCAGCTAATGCCGCCAAATAGTAGCAAAACCTTGGAGTTTTTCTCTGGCTTCTTCTGTATAAGTCTCATGTCTTGTTCTTTTGATTTTGATGATTGTATTAAATTTTGACTCTCTACAGTATCATGGTCTTATAGTTTTGCTCACTTTTAACTCTTTTCTTGATTTGGTTTTCTAATCCAGCAATGAGTTTATGCCATCTCCTTGTAGGAATATATTTACTTGAAAAGCACACTAAAAATACCAGAGTAACATTATTTAAATATAAAAATAGATAATATGGAGGCTATAAATATGCAATATATGGCACTCATCACACCCCACACATATCTTTTGCTAGTCCTCAAGCAAAACCTAAACCTAAAATGAAAAAGAAAAATCCTAACTCACTTTCGCAGGAATCGTGATTGCACTTAGCACGTGCAATAAGCTGTTAAACCCCTAGGTTATCCTAATGAACGATGGTGTCTCATGAGGGTTTGTAGTGAATATACCCACAAAATTCGTGAAGAAGTTAGATTAAGGAATAAACAAAAGAAAAAATAAGGATAACCGAAAATCAATAAAATAAAAAATTTATACAAAAGAAAGAATTTATTTTATGATATTTCCTTCAATTAATCTCACTAATATACAAACTCAAGAATGCATTTAGATTATCAATTTTCAAATCAAGCGTCATATCAGATACACTTATAATTTTAATCAAAAACTCAAATCTTATTTTTCAATATCCACTAACAGATAATCCATTGGCTCCTATACATCTATGTGCACATGTGATAGTCTGCTTCGGTATTGGACTCCAACTCTAACTCATGATTCATCTCCTCTCTCATAACAAATTTTGAAGAATATTTCATTTTTCATGCGAATATTCACACTTGCTTGGTGCAAAGTACTTGATTACTCGGATCATACTTTTTTTACATTCTTGAGACTATTGTCTTAATATTAGGCTCACCCCTTTTTTGTCTCTCTTGAGGCTATTGCCTTAATATCAGACTCACCCTTTTTTTTCTTCTCACTTTTTTTTTCATTTCTAAGGCATTGCCTTAATACCAGGCTCACCCCTTTTTTTCTCTTTTTTCTTTTTTAAAGAGAGAAGATTACTCAATCGATATCATCTTTGTCCTTACCGTAATAAACTATTGTGAAGTAAAAAATAGATGTATACTTAACTCAAAATTACTATTAGTGGTATTTTTTTTGGATTTTAATTTTTTTCATAAAATTCTTATCATCCAATCTACTCTCCTATCAAATTTTAAATCTAGTTTATTCCTTTATTTTTAATTAGGTTGATCTATTGACGAAAATATATAATAAAAAATATATTTTTTCAGTTTTTATATTTATTTTTTTATATTATTTTAATTAGTTACCCTAAAAACTATCCGAAGTGTAAAATAAAGAAATTCCAAAAGAAATCTAAAAATAAAATACAAATCCTAGAATAAAAACTAAAAACCCTAGAAAATAAAAATCTCCTAATCAACTCCCCCACACCTAAATTTGTGTATGCCCTCATACACAAATCATTGGTGTTGTCCTCTTTATCTCCTACTTGACTCTCCGGGTGCACGATGTGCACGTGCAGTAGAAGTCTCTCCACGATCAATTTGTTTCAATCGATACTAAATTTTTCCAAGATCATACCAGACAACATTGATTTACTCAGTGGGATCAGCTAGTAAGTCTTGGTCAAAGAAGCCATCATCCTTCTCCTCTTGTGTTAACTCAGTGGCATATATATTTTCATCATTCGTGTTTCTATTCCAATCGTCTGGAACAGCAGCATGATATGTCACTGAAATGTGCTCTACGACTATAAACACATGTGAGGGTGCATGCATCAAACTCTGCACTAGATATAAATTTGCGATATAATTGTGTAATTAGACACAACAGAGGCAAAGTAGTTCTCGACCGCATCTTAGCATCGATAATAGTGTCGACTAATTGTGTGCACATATAAAAATGATTATCCTGATGCATGATGCAATCAACGATGTGTAGTGTGGGTGTGTAAAATGATGACATGTGTGTAATCCCCATTACATTAGTGTTGATCCAGCGCAAGCTGCGTATACATTGCGATATAGTGTCTTTCTACTAATCTCTCTATCTCGTGTCATTCTGCAATTTGGACCCATCCGTGTAAGATAGTCCTCAATCGCGTCTAGAATTTGATTCTCAGGGTTAAGGAGGATAACCACGGCTGCAGAGATGGCCGCTGTGTGCACGTTGTGGATTTCTCCATGCTAGTGGAGTTTAATGGTTTTACGATTCTTTGAAATATCAGATTTCACAAAACTTGCATAAAACTCTTTACTAACTCTATGATGTAGAATGAATTGGGCGTGTATATCAGATAATTCTATTCCAAAGTTTCAATAGTGGATAAGAAATATATAGTAAATGCAACAAAAATCTCACCAAAATATTTTTTACAAACAAACCGTGCCATTGATTCTATTAGAGACCACAAAAAATGTTCTAATTTAATAGTAAATAGAGGATCCAGTACGCTCACCTCCTTTAAAGTTTCAGGGAGAAAATCCAAACTACTGCAACTATTTGGCTGCAGAAAGGAGACTTCTGGGTCACGACTTCGTGAGGAAGAAGCTCTGGGTGAACCCTGCTCTCTGGTCACCTCTGGTTTGAGCAAAAATTAGAGAGTCTTGACTGATTTGCAAAGAAGAAAATAAAGAAGCAATGGAGGATTTGGGAGAGAATGAGGGTTGCTAGGGTTTGGATTTAGATGAAACTAGGGCTGGTTGGGTCTGGTTGGGATTTTATAGTGATGGCAAATTTCAATTAGCCCCTCACATTTCCTAAGTTTTATTTGCAACCCTGCATCATGTTAGTAATACACAATATATATAATATACATTCTATTATACAAACGAATACATACCTCTATGCATAGATTATGTCGTGAAGTGTCATGACCTCTGCATTATTGCTTGCTCGAGTCTCTAAAAACAGTTTTAATCTCTGACCGTTCACTTTGAATAAATCACCGTTTTTAGGGTTCTCTAGATTGATTGCACCGTGATGGTGCACCGCCTGTACTATGCACGGTCCACTCCATCTCGACCTCAATTTTTTCGGAAATAGATGTAACCTCAAATTATATAAGAGAACTTTTTTGCCCCGGTGTAAATGACTTGAGAATGATCGCTTTGTCATGAAACATATTAGTTTTCTCTTTATAAATCTTAACACTATCATATGCATCTTGTCTAATCTTATTAAGCTAATTAAGTTGTAGCCTCCGCTGCTCGCCAACTTTTTTGAGCTCAAAATTAGGAAATTTAATGGTCCTTAAAGCCTTATGCTTAAGCTCCATCGGTAAATGACACGCTTTTCTAAATATCAACCGATATGGAGACATGCCTAGATTGGCCTTGTAGGCAGTACAGTAGGCCCATAATGCATCCGCTAGTTTACATGGCCAATCCTTTCTGTTGTGATTTATTGTCTTTTCTAAAATCAGTTTGATTTGGCGATTGAAAACTTCCACTTACTGGTTTGTAGATAATACGGTGTAGCTAATTTGTGGGTAATGGAATATTTCTGCATGAGCGTCTCAAATGACTGGTTAGTAAAATGGGTACCGTTATCACTAATGATAGCTCAAGGAATGCCAAATCGAGAAAAAATATTCTCTTTCAAGAACTTGACAACGACTTTGTTGTTATTCAATTTTGCGGCAATTGCCTCTACCCATTTGAAAACATAATCAACAACAACCAATATGTATTGGTTTCCAAATGAGTTAGGTAACGGTCCCATAAAATCTATACCCATACATCGAATATTTCAACCTCAAGGATAGGTTGCAAAGGCATCATATTACGCCATAAAATTTTACCTACGAATTGACATCGTGTGCAAGTTTTGCAATATTCCACAGCGTCTTTGATAAGAGTTAGCCAATTAAAGCCACTCTGCAGCACGTTTTCAGCTGTTTTCCTGGGACCAAAGTGTCCTTCGTAAGCAAAATCATGACAAAAAGAGAGGATACTTTGTATCTCATTGTCATGTATACATTGACATATGATCTAGTCTGGACAATATTTGAACAGATATAGTTCATCCCAGTAAAAGAATTTTACTTGAATAAGAACCTATATTGGTCTTGCGTGGACCAATGGGATAGAATCTTTTTAGTCACAAGATAGTTCACAATATCAGCAAACCATGGTTCACGCATCAATGCAAATAATTGCTCATCATGAAATGATTCATTTATGGGGTAAAAATTAGTTGGAGTGTTGGACAGGCAAGAAAAGTGATCAGCTACTAAATTATTCGCACCTTTCTTGTCTAATATCTCAAGATCAAACCATTGTAACAAGAGGATCTATCGAACGAGCCTTGCTTTTGCATCTTTCTTGGTCAACAAATATTTCAAAGCAACATGATCAGTATAAATTATAATCCGTGATCCAATTAAGTAGGAGCGAAATTTTTCAAGTGCAAAGACGACTAACAAAAGCTTTTTCTCTATGGTGGAGTAGTTCAACTAGGCGTCATTGAGTGTCCTACTTACATAGTAAATCACATGTGGTTGCTTATTAATACATTGTCCAAGAACGACACAGATAGCATAATCAGATGCGTCACACATAAGTTTAAAGGGCAGACTCCATTTTGACGCATGAATGATAGAAGTGGTGGTAAGCGCCTTCTTGAGCTGCTCAAATGCTCTAACACAATCATGTGTGAAATTGAATGGCACATCCTTAGCCAGTAGACGAGTCAAACACCTAGCAATTCTGCTAAAGTTTTTGATAAATCTCCTATAGAACCCAGCATGACCAAGAAAGGAGCATATATCTCTCACTGATCGAGGAGGTAGAAGATTAATGATGAGGTCCACCTTAGCTTTGTTAACCTCGAAACCAATCTTCGAGATGGCATGCCTTAGCACTCTGCCACTTTTGACCATGAAATGACATTTTTCCTAATTGAGTGTCAAATGTTTCTCATGACAACGCGTGAGAACTAATTCTAAATGATGCAAAGACTCTTGGAATGAATCTCCAAAGATAGATAAATCATCCATGAAGATTTTAAAAATCGTTCAACTATTTCAGAGAAAATACTCACCATGCACATTTGGAATGTGGCAGGTGCATTACATAACCCAAAGGGCAGGCGTCTATATGCAAAGGTGCCAAATGGACATGTGAACGTGGTCTTTTCCTGATCCTCCATGGCGATGGGAATTTGGTTGTAACCAGAGTATCCATCTAAGAAATAATAGAACTTATGTCCAGCCAACCGTTCCGGCATCTGATCGATAAAAGGTAAGAGGAAGTGGTTTTTCCAAGTTGCAACATACAACTTTCTATAGTCAATACAGACTCACCATTCCGTCTGCAAACGCATCGGGATAAGCTCATTTGTATCATTTTTTACTACAGTAATTCCGGACTTCTTAGGCACTATTTGAACTGGGCTCACCCATATACTATCAAAGATAGGATAGATGATCATATTGTCAAGGCATTTAAGAATATCCTTCCTCATAGCTTCTTTCATCATCGGATTCAACCTACACTGAGGGTCTCTTGTAGGTCATGCACTATCTAGTAAATGAATTCTATGTTGCACTATAGATGGACTTATCCCTTTTATATAGGCCATACTCCAGCCTATAGCTTCCCTATGTGCTTGCAACACTGATATGAGTGCTTTCTCCAGAGCTTCAGTCAAATCTACAGAGATAATGACCGGTAGTGTATCATATTCACCCAAAAAAGCGTACTTGAGATGACTCAAAGCTCAAGCTCATGTGGACACTCAATAGATGGTCGTAACTGAACTCGTGGTTTAGTCATCAATGGCTCATGTGGAAGTTCCCATCGAGTGGAAGACACATAATTAGATGACTCATTGAGCGTATCCAAGAATACGCTCTCATCAACTGAACCATTCAGCTCATCAAAGAATTCCTCCTCATGGTGCTCACTAGAGAACCCTTGGATCATAATCACTTCTAGGGGTTCGTCATGTGGATCACTTTGTTAGCGCCCTAAATTGAATATATTCAAGTCAAGTATCATGTTTCCAAAGAAAAGTCTTATTGATTCGCTCTGGCAATTAATAACAGTATTAGAAGTGGCCAGGAATGGACGTCCCAAAATAACTAGGATACAATGCTATGGATCTACCACAGGTTGAGTCTCAAGAACTATGAAATTGACTGGATAAAAATAAACTCTCCAATCTTAATCAAGATGTCCTCAATCTCTCTCATAGGCATCTTCATAGATCTATGGGCTAGCTGTAACATAATCTTTGTAGGTCTCAACTCTCTCAATCATTGCTACTGGTACACTGAATAAGGAAGTAAGTTGACACTCGCTCCTAAATCTAGTAGAGCCCTTTCAATCACTGTTGTCCCTATGGTGCAGGAGACAGTAGGACTTCCAGAGTCTTTGTACTTTATAGGTACCAACTGAGAGAGGATGCTAGAGATGTTAGCAGCTAGGAGGACTTTCTTCAAAACATTTGTAGTTCTTTTCTTTGTGCATAAATCCTTTAAGAATTTTGCATAAGCAGGTACTTATTGGATTGCATTAAGAAGAGGAACATTGACCTTAACTTCTTGAATAACTCAAGGATATGCTCAACCTGTGGAGAATTTTTCTTCAATCATAGAGAGCCTTTGGCTTAAAGTATGGTCGATAGGAGGATCAGAATTAGAGGAGTCAGACTCCTCTGTCATGCTAGTGGGTGGATTCTGGGATGATGATGATGAATCATGAGGTGATGATGGATTGTGAAACCATGGAGTGTAGCCTGCCGTGTACTAGGAGTGAAATCTAGTGGCATGGCTACATGATTGTCAACCAGCTTGCCAGAGCGAAGCGTGTGAATGGCATTAATTTGATTGACATGCGACTGATTGGAGTTAGAGAAACTGACATTAGGGTTTGTTAAGGGTTGACTTGGAAAAGTACCCTTGCCATGTTTACTCATTTGACTCGCTAACTGTCCAACCTACTGCTCTAAGTTCTTAATAGCTTGAGAGTTCAGAGCAGGTGCTGATATATTCTTTGAATAAAATTAGTTGATACTTTCATGAGATTTTGCATATGTGTATCAAGATTGGACAAGGACTTTCAATATTCTTCTCAAGTGATTGGAGTCACTTTTCTTGATCATTATTAGACCCCTAATGTGAATGTGATTGGTTTTGTGCAGGTGGTCTGTTCTGGTTGTACCCATGATTTGAAGTGTTTGGATGTTGATAAGCACCCATATTTGGTCTTGGGAACTGACCATTGACTAGAGGTTGCATATTAAGATTTGGGGCTCCCTGATATTGCTCTTGACCCCAAGAGAGATTTGGATAGTTTCTTCAGTCAGGATTGTATGTAGGAGCATATAGATTATTCATGGAGCATATAGATTATTCATGGGTCTTTGATACAAGGCTTTAGCCTCCTCAAGCGTGGGATCTATAGGATTCACTAATAGTGGACACTCCTCCATAATGTGATTTCGAGTTCCGCAATTAAAACATATGGGACCTTGTATTTGATTCACTTGACCCGTTATGGAGCACTAGGGTCTCTAATACCTCAATTCTCCTCATAAGGGCTGAAATTTAGTTTTGGCAGCTATGGAGCTGTCAACGCTATGAATTCCACCCTTATATGCAGAAGTTGATGTATTGGGTTTCTCAGCAGGATTCTCCCACTGTATAGTTTTCCATGATTGGTCCTCCAGGAAGTTTTATTCTTTATCCTCATTCTTTCTCATGAACTCCCCTTGACACATGGATTCAAGAAGAGTTTTTTATGTGTAATCGAGTCGTTTGTACACGATTTAACACAACCGCCAGTTTTCTATCGCATGGTGGGGGCACTGAGCTAATAGATCTTTGAACTGTTCTACATATTTTCAAAAAGGTTCTCCCGGCACTTGACGGAATTGATTAATTTGATTATGAATTTTTGCTGTCTTATGCGTGGGATAATACTTCTTAAGAACTACCGTGATGAATTCATCCTAAGTAGTGATTGAATCATTAGGCATACTATACAACCACTTCTTGGTATTATCTTTTAGAGCGAAGGGGATGAAGCGAAGTTTGATTATGTCCTCCGATAAGTGCTGCAGTTTAATCATCATGCACACTTCCTAAAATTCAGTGATAAAGAGATATGCAAGCTCTGAATCAGAACAAATGAATTTAGGATGCATACTGATGTATTGTGACTTCAATTCATAGTGATTACCTGCTGCGTGTGGAAGTTTTATGCATGATGGTAGTGATGTGTGCAACGAGTAATATTGATCCTTAAGAATCGTGATCGGCTGGTCCATCTTGTCTCCCATGAACAAATCTGATTCACTAGTTGACCAAATTGATCGTGGGTTCAATGTGGCATGAACCAGCGACCATGAGTGAATGCGTGAATTTCCTAAACTAATGCAAGAAGTGAGGTGTGGTGGAGACAAAACGGTGGAAGAGATATGATCAAAGAAAAAATGTGATTCCTACTGTTTCTATATATGTTTTTAATTTTTTTTTACAAAACTAGAGAACTAAAATATAGAACTAGAGAAAATTTGGAGTCAGGACTCACCTGAGCTGCCGCTATTTGGCAGTTCTTGCCACCAATTAGCTGCAAAACCAGAGAGATTGTCTCTCTGGTTTCTGCTACACAACACTGAAGCTCATCTGATCCCTTTTGTCTTCCTATATCTGCACTTTCTAGTCCCTGTATACTCAACACATACTGTTAATCCGTAAAATGTTAGAAAAAATAAGAAAACACCTTCGATCCCTGGCAACGACACCAAAAACTTGATGTGTTAAATTTACTACAAGCACACAGTATTAGTGTAGCACTATACAGGTTGTTTTTACAGGAATCTAAGGTGTTTTTGCGTTCTTGCTAATCCTATTATTCTAACGGACTAACAAAGGATTTTAATTTGAATTTGAGTTGTTCTAATTAGCCTAGAACATAGAATCCACTAGTTTCCAACCATGAATTACTTCTATTATCTTCTTTCTATCATAAAATTTGATCTTTTAGTTGTAATCTTTATTTAAAGTGTTATAAGCATGTATTATCAAGCATTGTGCAAGTATAACGCATCAAAGATACGACTTTTTATAAAAACAAACTAAATTGTTAGATAACTCTATAACAAAAAGGAAAAGTAACAACCCCAAACCCTAACTAAACATAGGCTATTAAGAAATTTAATTCAAGTATAGCATATCAAAGCATTAATCTACGAGTTATTATATTTTAATCTTTTTATTAAAAAATCATGTCTTTATTATTTTATTTAGGAAGAAAACACTAGAGAGAAACTACATGGTGGATTTCTAGTTTCATCTACATCCTAGAGGCAGACTAAATTAGCTAGTCATAGTTCTAGTTAGAAAGATCATATTTTTATTCATAAAAGCAAGAAAAATAATCTAGAAAGTAAAATTAATCTAAACTAGAGAGCACTTAGATGAAAATTATTTAAGAACAATTGGTGAACAACAATGAATATCTCTAGAGTTTGGTATGGCAGTCGTCACCCCTTTGGCAAAACTCTAATTTTATTTATAATTACGAGTACAAAGTTATATCCTATATGAAACCCTAGATTACAGCCCTAGTTACAGCCAATATATAGGCTTCAAAATATCAAATCATAATTTGATTACAAGTGAAAAATTACAAAATTACATCGATGCCCCCGCAGAAAAATTACCAAGAGTAGGCCCCACTTTGCTGCCTATTGGTAGCTAATGCCGCCAAATAGCGGAAAAACCTCGGAGTTTTTCTCTAGTTTTTCTTCTGCATGAGTCTCTTATCTTGTTCTTTTAATTTTGATGACTATATTGAACTTTGACTCTCTGTAGTATCATGGTCTTGTAGCTTTTCTCACTTTTAACTCTTTTCTGGACTTGGTTTTCTAATTTGGCTCTGAATTTATACTATCTCCTTATAGGAATAGGTTTACCTGAAAAACACACTAAAAATATCCGAGTAGCATTATCTAAATACAGAAATAAATAATATGGAGGCAATAAATATGTAACATATGGCACTCATCACCTGTAGATCTCAAGTATGCAATTTTGGAGCATAAGTAAACTTTTCCAGTAGTCATCTCAGTACATCTCGATGAGAATCATAAAGAGGGACTACTATCAACATTGCAAAAGTATAAAGAGCTCTTAGATGGAATACTATGGACATCAAAGGTATGGACCCCTTTGTTTACACACATTGCATTACTTTTGAAGATGGAACCAAGCCTATTAGGCAAATGCAACGGAGGCTTAACCCTACCATGAAAGAAGTGGTTAAAGCCGAAATATTGAAACTACTAGATGTGAGCATCATATATCCAATTGCTAATAGTAGGTGGGTAAGTCCAACCCAAGTTGTTCCGAAAAAGTGCAGGGGTAACAGTAGTTAAAAACAAGGATGGAGAGATGATACCCACTCGTAATACTATGATTTAGTGTATGTGCATTGATCATCGAAAGCTAAATCAAGTAACACGTAAAGATCACTTTCCACTATTATTTCTTGGTCAAGTACTTGAAAGAGTTACTGGATATGAATTTTATTATTTTCTTGATGGTTATTCTGGTTATTATCAAAATAAAATTGCTTTAAAGAATAAGGAAAAGACAATTTTTACTTGTACTTTTGGTACTTTTGCCTTTAGAAGAATGCCATTTGGAGTTTGTAATGTGCCTGCAACATTTCAAAGGTGTATGATAAGTATTTTTAGCGATATAGTTGAAAATTATTTAGAAGTATTTATGATTAATTTCACTGTATTTGGAAATAATTTCAAATCTTGTTTGCCTAATTTAGGATTTGTGCTTGAAAGATGTCAACAAAAAAAAATCTACTCTAAATTGGGAGATATGCCACTTCATGGTTACAAAAGGTATTGTGTTGGGCCACATAGTTTCATTTAAAGAAATGGAAGTAGATAAAGCTAAGTTTTAGTCTATTTCTAAAACACCAATACCTAAAACTGTGAAAGACATAGATTCGTTAATAGAACACGCAAGTTTCTATAGAAGGTTCATAAAGGATTTTAGTACCATCACTAGATTCCTTTCTCATCTTCTTGTGCAAGATGTAGAGTTTGAATGGATGTAGGCATGCCAAACAGTTTTCAAAACCCTCAAGGAGATGCTTATCACCACACCAATAATGCGATCTCCAGATTGGTTACTTCTATTCAAAATTATGTGCGATGCAAGTGATTATGTAATTGGAGCTGTACTAGGGTAATAAAGGGATAAAAAGCCCTATGTGTTCTACTACACTAGTAAGACTCCCAATGACTCTCAGACGAATTATTCCCTAATAGAGAAGGAGTTTCTAGCTATTGTTTTGCTCTTGATGAATTTCATTCATATATTTTAGGTTCACATGTAGTTATTTTTATAGATCATTTGGCGCTCAAATATCTTTTGTCAAAGAACGATGCAAAGCCACAATTAATCCAATGGATATTTCTACTTCAAGAGTTTGATCTTGAAATGAAAGACAAAAAGGGACTAGAGAATGTGGTTGCAGACCAAATCGCTAGTCTAACTTTTAAAAACGATTAGCTACTAATTAGGGGTTCATTCCCTGATAAACAGCCATTTTCAATTATAATAACTTCCGTGTATACTGACATTATTAATTTTCTTATTGTAGGTGAAATGCTAAATCATTGAAGAGCGTAAGATAAACAACGATTCTTATACGAGGTATGCCATTTCTTTTTCGATGATCCTTACTTATGTAAATAGTGCTTAGTTCAAATCATTACGTATTGTGTGCCTGATCATGATATTCAAAGCATAATTATTTCTGTCATACAGAAGCATGTGGGGGCCACTTGTCATCTAAAAATACGATAGCCAAAATACTCCAATGTGGTTTTTATTGGCCTACTATGTTTAGAGATGCATATGAATTTTGGAAAAGATACAAGTTATGTCAGAAACCAGGAGCGTTAGCTAGGAAGAATGATATGTCTCTAACATCCATACTTACAATTGAGATATTTGATTTTAGAGCATTGACTTTATGGGACCATTTCCTAGTTCTAATGAATATGTTTATATCATCGTATAGGTCAATTATGTCTCTAAATAGGTTGAAGCTATAACATGTAGAAACAATGATCAACAGACTATTATTAAATTTTTAATGGAACATATATTATCTAGATTTGGAGTTCTGAAAACCACAATAAGTGATGGAGTTCTCATTTCTGTAACACAACCTTAAAAAATTTAATGAAGAAGTATCGTATCACGCACAAGATTTATACACCTTATCATCCACAGTCAAATGGTCAAGTTGAGCTAGCCAATAGAGAAATCAAGTAAATAGTAGGGAAAACGCTTAATCTGTGTCGTAAAGATTGGTCATTTAGATTAACCGGTTTTATGGGCTTACCATACAACATATAAAATGCCCATAGGCATGTCTCCATATAGAATAATCTATGGAAAAGTTTGTTATTTGCCTATAGAGATAGAACATAATGTATTGAGCAATTAAATCAATAAATCTCGATCTTAATTCACCTGGCCCATTATAAAAGCTACAGAAAAATGAGTTGGGAGAGATAAGACAAGATGCATATGATAATTTACACATTTCAAAGGAAAAAATGAGAATATGACATGATTATCACATCAAATACCGTGTTTTTCACCTTTCTGATTATATGATTCAAGATTTTATCTATTTCCAAAAAAATTAAGTTCAAGGTGGACAGGAACGTTCATAGTCAAAAATGTATATCCACATGGCGCAATCGATATAAAAAATTTAAAGAATGGTCATACGTTCAAAATAAATGGAAAATGATTAAAGCACTAATAAGAATTTCCAAAGCACTCGCAAGAATCTTACAATCTAGTGGATCGTCTGACATCTCACTGATACGAAATAAAATGAAGACACTATGTATATTATTGTATATTATATACTAACAATTGTGTTTTACTGTTGTTACATCATGAGTACTGGACAAAGGTAATTTCTTAGCTCTTCCTTCTTATTTTGTCACTTGTTCTTGATTAATTAACTAGATGTTGTGATTCATTTGACGACACTGTGAATTTTAAGTTGGAGGATGGCTTATAAAGATAACTTAATTTTGATACATATGATAAACAATTTTGTTTTAAATTTTTTAAAAAATTCCTTTTTCTTTCCTTTCTCTTAAAAAATTTTCAAATTCTCAAAATTCTTTTGCAATTAGGAACTAACTTTTAGTTTAGAATTAATTTTAAAACTAGGATTTAATAACTAGATATTAGGAATAATATTAGTTTAGAAACTAATAGTAACTAAAAAAAATTGGCTTGATAGCAGTCTCAACAGAGAGCCATTGTCAAAGCCGTTGTCAAAGCAGTTGTCGATAGTGGGCCCTGTAAAAGCAAAAAAATAATCTGCCTGAGAGCAGCTATCGAAGTCGTTATCGAAGCAGATGCCCATATATAAATAGATATTTGGGTTCTTTTGCTCCACAAACGAAACCCTGGCTTCTTTAAACAGCACCCCATGCCTAAAATATCTCCTTTCGACAGCCAAAACACCTACCATGAATTTTATTGCAAATATTCATCAATCTTCAAGCAAGTAAATTTGCTCCACTTTGATTTCTCTTTGATTTATTTTTTGTAAAAGTAGGTTTTTATCTCAAAACCTAGATCTACAATTTATATGGATAAATTTGAGTAAATCAAAGTTAGAACATTACTTTTTGGTAGATTTGAGAAAATTTAGCAAAGTTACAAGGATATTTGACAAATTTCATGGATTTATAAGTATTATATGATAAAATCAAGGGTAGAAAAGTAAAAACTTCATTTTTTTAGCATCATATTTCATGTGTTACTTGTATAATTGTCATATATCACATTCATGTAGTAATAGTTACATTAAAGTAGAGTTTGATAATTTTTTAAAGAGGAATTGGAAAAATATGGAATTATGTGATTAAATTTAATTGAAAATAAAAGGGGAAAAGAAAAAGAAACAAAATAAATAAAAGAAAATAATAAATAGAAGAATTAGATGTGATAAATTCATACGTAATTTTTTGAAAAGAGAATAATAACTATATTAAGTTGTGTATTTTTCTTGGTTAACTTTTACAGAATGAGACTAAGAAAGCAGACAACTTCTAAAAGGCCAAGCATGCAATCCTCTAGCCCATCTTCTCTACAAAGAACAAGAGCTGCAAAGGCAAACAAGAAAATCTTAGAGAAGTATGATGATTTCAAAGTTTGGCTCGAATGTGCAGTCGATTACTCTGAGATAAACAAAAATTTGGCCTTCAGAGCACATATGCAAACTTTAGAGTTGGAAGCATACACATGGTATATACACATGGGCATGTAATGTGATCGTGCATGAGTTCTATGCTAATTTGCAACCAACAATTGGAAATCAATATGGATACTTCATAGTACGGGGCAAGAAATACAACTCAGTAAGGAAGAAATTTTAGGATAATCCCTGTATCTAATGTGCTTGAAGAGCACCTTTCTTTTGTATGGATTTTGAATGATATACTAAGCGGCTTCTACTGGTTCAAGGAGGTCAACGACAACCTCAATGATGTTGCATTCAATGAAAGTTTCTTGAAGGTGGGCTATGCTAGAAAAGAGTACGTCTTGGTATGCCATTTTATTAAATATAACATCCTACCATCCTCTGCAATAACGGAACTATATTCAAGGAACATAGTTTCGTTGAACATAATTTTGTAGAGGCATGAATTCGATGTCGCATCCATCATGTACTTCGTGATATTTTAATTTTTGGGTCAAGCCCATGAGTGTGTCCAACATTTGAGACTGACAAATCTTCACTTAGTTCTGTCGTCTCTTATTACAAAAACTTGCATGAATTATGGAGTCCATCCATCACAAGATGACACATTTAAACCTCCTATGCAACCATTTACGGATACCACCATGTGAAGAAGCATGAGTGCCCGACACGTCCAGCAGAAACATCAGGTGCAACAAGAGAAACAACATGCTACTGATCCACCTGCAAATCACGGAGAACAAAATCAAGAATGTGTCAAACAAGGGCAAGAAGAATGAGATACAACAGATGCAGTGGCCCGACTAGAAGAAGTAACACTCCATATACTAAATGAGTCAATCATAAGGATGACAGGCGCATTTACTACAAGAATGAGAATCACTGAAGAATGGCAAGCCCGAACCGAGCATCGTAAACAACATCAATATCAGCTTGTCACCAAAATATTCAGACAAGTGGCTAGTGAGGACGCCCACAATGAACTAGGGGACCACAAGGTTCCGCATGTATCAAAGACACAAGTGACAAAAAGGTCTTCATTGTGACAATAAGGTATTCATCAAAGGTGTCATTGGAATTAATTTCAAAAGGGACAGAGTTTGTGGAGAACTAATAAAGCCAGGTGTATTCAAACCTTAACCTTTTATATTATTTCTTAGAGTATTACTTTTATAGCAACATTTTTTATGCACTGAGGACATTGCATAATTTAAGTTGGGGGTGGGATAGATTCACTATACTTTACTGTAATATAGTTAACTAACATATTTATAAAAAACATCATTTCTTTAATGTAAAGGGTAAGATTAGGAGTACTTTACATTGTATATTTATAAAATTGATATCTTAATTTTGAAGGTTATATGATAATAGTTCTTATGTAGTCATAGTTGAGATTTTAATCCGATAATAGAATATATAGATACTTAAGATTAGAAGTGAGTATGTACTCTGAACACTTACATTATTGATTTTGTGAAAACCAGTGATCTTTTCAGTGCCATTGAGAATTAAATTATAGACACCAAGTTGTTGAGTGAGTTTCCGTATAGATGAGACAGAATCTTCTTGTAATCTTGATCAAATATTTGAGTTTCCTCTTGATAAGATTTGCTCTAGAGATTCATTGTATCTGGTCCTTATCCTGCACCATAGGTTAATTGAAATTCGATTAGAATTTGTAGAATTAGAAAACTAGCCCCTTGTGACACGAGGCATGGCCCAAACTTATTATGCACGAGGCCGGTGGCCAGCCTCACTATGTGAGGCTGCAAGCCTCGCCGCGCTACTTCTCTCCTTTTTTCTGAGGCATGGCCCAAATTTTTTCTCGTTCTGTAAGACCTCCTCCAAAGTTATCTCTTTTTTATCTCTTCTGAAAATTTTGAAATACTTTGGACTACTATTCAAGATTGGTGTCCTAATCCTGAACTGTTTACTTCAAACCCCACTATTTAAGGTGCCCAATACCCTTTCTTTTTCTCTTTATCTTTTTCTCAAGAATCCAAGAAACCTATTCCTCTTCTCTCTGGATTCTCGCTGATTCTTCCTAATTTTTTCGACCCAATGGCTTACCAACATTTTTTCTCAAGCCACAGCGATGATCTCTTTGCCCCAGGGTCGTCGTCGACTAGGATTTCACTATCGATTCGAGGTAAAACTAGAAAAAATAAAGATTTTTGGGTGCATGGCCACTACGCATTGCGAGGCTAGGCTGGCCTGTGCGTGTTGCCGGCTCGACCGACCTTGTGCGTGACTCAGCAATTTTCTTCAGCTTCCCTTCTTGGAATTTTTTTTGACCCCCTTTCTTTTCTTTTTTCGATAGCCAATTATTCCAATGACGCTCCTTAAGCACAATTACTTTGGGTATCGAGGTGTGTCTAATAATTTCGTCCGGTTTCGGTTTGAAGAATCGATGCCAATTTTTGCCCTAGGCAGTTCCAAGGGGCGTGTTGAAAGACTCTCTGGAGGTAGTTCGGCAACTCTTAGGGAGTTGGTTATCGATATACAGTTATAAGGGATGAGCCGTTGTTCTTTGGAGTAACCTAGATTTTTGTTTGGAGATGTAGTCGCTGTGCCGGATGAAGTTCTATATGTGCAAGAGCATAGTGGCTTCGGAAAGTGGAAGGAGTTTGGATGCTTCTTCCATATATGGTCATAAATTATTCGCTGGCGTATCTCTATAAATTATCTGTCCCGTGGACCATGCGTTGGCACGTGACCAAAGAGCAGGTTGGGGTAGCCGTTGACAACTTTGGCAATGTAAGTGCTTATTAGGATGGCCCTAGTAGATCCGTTATTAGCCTTCTTTCTGGCATGTTTAATAAGGATTACCTCCTTAATTAGTGAGGTCCCCCGAAGAGCTAACACCTTCTTGAACAAGTTTTTGTCCAAAAGAGGGCAGTACCCATCTCATAATTTTAGGACTTCTGGCTGAATCTATTCAACTGGGAATATGTGGTGGAGTAGGATGGTGGGTTTTATACTCACCACCTTTGGAGATATCTTGTGAGAAATCGACGTCTTTGGCGCCACTCGGAATGTCCAATTTGACCTCCTCATAACGCCTATTACTTGTATAGTACACTTGAGATGTTCAATCCATGTTCGGATTCTTTCTTTACTCCGGTGGAAGAGCTTGGCTTCGCCCTTCATGAGATGTTCGAGATTTCATTGTTGGCCATGGGAGAGCTGTCATATGAAGAATATGTGCCGAGTTCTGCAAAGTTAGATCTATTGAAGAAGCGAAACAGGTTTGCGTACGAGACGTATTGGGAGATGTTATGCCACTTCAGAATTTGTACTGATATTTCTCGAACAAATGGCCGAGGAATTGGGAGAAGACATGTGCCTTCTACTTATTCCATAACTTGGATCAATTGAATGAAAAGTGGCCAGACATGAGAGACTAGGCGATGAAGCCATCCGAGAGAGGATTTCAAATTTGGGAGTTAAGTTTTTATACTATCGAATCTGATGAAGATGAATTCAAGACTGACACGTGATTCGAGAGCTTTCATCACCAGGCCAAGTATCAAATTTCTGATAGAGGACTTCTTACTAGTTTCTTGATGTTGTGGCTTAAGAGGTGCGTTCTCTCGCTTCCGAAAGAGGCCATCACTATTGATGTGGTGTATCCTGCAGTGCTTCTTGCCCATGGCAAGTCTCTTGGACTTCTCCCTGCCATGGTCTGCAACATGCTGAATGGTCTGAAAGAGTTTCACATTGAATTTGCCAAGATAAAGACTATTGTCAATACCGAAAGGGAGATAATATATTAGACTCCGAACCCACGAGTCGAGCTACCATACACGTATCTGATGGCTTGGCTCATACTTCACTGTCCCAGCTTGATAAAAACTCCTACTCCTGAAGATCAACCTTCTCTGTCTTACGTGCAGCGGTTTGAGAATTCTGACTGGACGAGCTATTACATGTATCCTATTCGCAAAGCTCATCAAAGTCATTAGACTTAGCAGATATGCCACAACTTTCCTGCGTTTCCTGGTGGCAATTACGGTGACAGCTTTCAGGACATTCGAAAGTCGAACGGCTTTACCATTACGTCTTTAGGTTGCTTTTGGTGATTGATAAATATCCATCTAGCCCACTAGGTGTACCATCAAGGGATGACTTGCCATATGGAGGCTTATCCTCCTAGTCGGTTTGCCCATCAGTTTGGTTATTTCCAGTTATACGTAGGGAGTCCGAATTCGAAGTTTGGCTTTCAGGAGAATCTCTTCGAAAGATCTCGTGCTTGGTATCATTTTTGTGCTGGCGGCACAGGCGCTCTGTTTGCCTTTCCTCTCAAGGTGCCCAATCTACTCCTTTCTTTGAGCTTCTGCATCTCGTACCATGTCGTAAACACTATCACAGGCTTTCAGATGAGTTGTGACTGCATGATGGAAATTAAGGCCTATTACTCTCAGAAGAAGAGTGATAAGAAGACTCGTCTCAGGGGCATGGACTGGTTTCTTAAACTAAAGGATGATGATGAAGCTGAGGATGAGGAGGGAGCAGCCAGGATTATATCTGAAGTGGCAGCTAGAGAGGGTGATGATACAAGGCAGGGCACAAAGGTCAGGTTTGCGGATCAGGTAGTTGAGGTTCATGATGAAAAAGTTTCCGCTGGTGTCACCACTAGGGATATCACTCATAATAAAACTCCAAGTCGATGAAGCCAATTCTTCGAAAGGGATTAAGATGAAGAAGAAGTCTCGATCTATTGCTGCCCCTTTAGTGGCTATAGATGATGACTCAGTACTAGAGGTAGCGACACCTGTGCAAGAGGCAGTACCTTCAGTAACGGAGTAGGCATATCAGACGCCAATGAGTAATCATCAAGCACTTGGGATGGGCATGTCAAAGCTAGCTACTACGGTCCGTCCTGATCATGATATAGCACCAGCCACTAAATATGCTCCTGCAAGACTTGTACTTATATCATGAGCGGCTGACATCCCCGCTTCTTCATCGGACTTGATGCCACCTTTTTAGCACTGCCTCACAATTTAACTACTGGGATTGCTTCTCCCGGCAAAATTTTTTTGTTTTAGCAATTTTATTATAACTTGGTCTCATTTTCTTCATTTTTTGGTATCTCAGAGGCCAGCTCTTCTTGGATACGTTCGACGTCACGCCCGTTGAGCCTATATAAACTTGATTCAAGTCTAAACAATCCGAATTATAGTGGCTATAGCGACATCAGTTCGTATAACACTAATTACTTTGAACCTTCTACTGGTAAGCATAGTCGTTTTCGTCCTGGAGATACAGACCCAGCAGGACATGGAGGCACCCTTTGTCAAAGTGACGCCATAAGAGGTATCCGTTGAATTACTAAAGTACACCCCTTATTGTTTCACTTCATCAATGTGCTGGTTTTCTTAAATGGTTTTATTGCTTTTGCAAATACGATGGCTGTTAGTTTTCCCTCACCGACATCGGCTACAACCGCTGAAGTAGGAGATTTGTGGGTGACGACTCTCGTTCCTCTGCGAGCCCCTATAGCTACCGTAGTTATTACTCCATCTACAGTCCTAAGTGCTTTTCTAGGAGGAAGGGATGCTGTAGAGCCCTGGGTCACGCCCGCGTATCCTCACACATCCCTCGGATCATTCTTCGAGGGTACTTCGACTGCAGGGAATGTTTTGGAAAAGAGTCCATTATCTGGGACAATGCCCGTTGGAACTGACATTGCTACTGCACCTATTATCGACTGCTCTTCCGTCGGCATCCTTCTTCAGACTTTGGCTTCCCATCTGAAAGGGTTCTTGCCTCCATCGTCTGCTCCTCAGTTACCTCCAGTTGTACCTACAACTGTTGTAGTGGAGGTGCCTTCTCTGCCTTTAGCACGACCGAATGACTTTATGGAGGATTTCTTATAGCACTTCACTAGTGGATTCCACTTGTTGTTTGGTCACTGTGTGTCTTTGATTTTGGCTGGACGGGACTCTTATGATTTGGGTCATTCGATACTGCTGAATTATGTTGAGAATATTGAGAGGATTGGCAGCTCTAATCGGACTTCTTTTTACTAAGCACGACTATAGATGCTGGACCAGCATATGGAGAATTTGAACAACATGCGTTGCGCCAATATGTCTGCTATTGTTGACATCGAAGTTGCCCAAGTTTATGCTAAACTACATCTTCTCCAAGAAGAGTTGAAGAAGAAAGAAGAGGTATGTGCACAAGAGTTTCAGGACTTGGCCAATATTCATAGTGGAATTGGTAATGAGCTTGAGCGAGCCGAGCTTAAGATGGAGGTCATGCAGAGTATCTCTCGTACCCATGAGGCTATTGTCATTACTCAGGCAGTTCTTCAGGTTGAAGAGCCAAAATTTGAGGAGATCATGAGCGCCATGAGGCTCTAATCTACCAGCAAGGACAAATACAGAGGAGGTGGCCATGCGAGGCAAGACTTTAAAAGACATATGCACTGAGGTAGCACAATGTCTTATTGTTGATAAAGATGAGCTACATCGTAAAGCCATTGCCGTTGCTGAAAAAGCTCATTCCAAAAACTTGCGGGAAGCAAAAGAGAGATTGAAAATTCTAACAAACTATTGATATCTCTCCTTAGTATCTCTCTTTTCTTTCTCTTTATTTTTTTATATATGCACTTTGTATTTTTCATATGTAAAGGAATAATATTACTTTTGCCTTTCAATATTATTGTGTTGTTTTCAATCTTTGCAACATACGATACAGGATGATTACATGGATTGATATTTGTGATATTCTGATAACAACATTATGGTGAGAAGATTTGGTGAATGGATTTTTATGTGAATTAATGAATGGATTTTGTTTTGGGATTGGTGGATGAGTTCATGGAAGATGGAACTTGCTAAGGGTGCGGAGATACCTTAGCAAGCTAAATATTTTGAGTATGATGTGATTCATTTTGGTTGACAAACAGAGCTGATGACTCGTTTAAATAATAGATAGAGCCGATGATTGTTTTCGAATTGAGGGTTGAAAGAGTGACTCGCTTTGTTGACAAGCTGAGCCATGATGATTGAATTAAGATCAAAGGACCATGGGCATAAGTGTACTGTTAAATGTACCCATTGGGTTTTGGTAAAGGTGTACTATTAAACATACTGAGATGACTAGGTTAGGGTTGAAGGACCACGAGTAGAGGTGTACTGTTAAACATACCTATAAAGTTTTGGCAAATGTGTACTATTAAACATACCAAGATAATCTGGTGAGGGTCGAAGGACCATGGGCAAAGGTATACTGTTAATCGGGTGAGGGTCGAAGTACCATGGGTGGAGGTGTACCGTTAAACGTACCCATGGGGTTTTGGCAGAAGTGTACTGTTAAACATACCCATAGGGTTTTGGTAGAGGTGTACTGTTAAACATATCCATGGGGTTTCGGCAGAGATGCACTGTTAAACATACCGATGGTCTCAGCAAAGGTGACTGTTAAACATACCTAGAGATGACCTTGTGAGAGTCGAAGGACCACAGATAGAGGTGTATTGTTGAACGTACCCATGGAATTTTGACAGAAGTGTATTTTTAAGCATACTAAGATGACTAGATGAGGGTCGAAGGACCATGGGCAGAGGTGTACTATTAAACATACCATAGGATTTCAGCAAAGGCGTATTGTTAAACATACAGAGATGATCGGGTAAGGGTTGAAGGACCATGAGCAGAGGTGTACTGTTAAACATACCTATGAAGTTTCGACAGAGGTCTACTGTTAACATACCGAGATGAACGATTGAGGATCGAAGGACCATGGGCAGAGGTGTACAGTTGAATGTACCCATGGGATTTTGATAGTGGCATACTGTTAAATAGATTGAGATGACCAGGTGAGGGTTGAAGGATCATGGATAGAGATGTACTGTTAAACGTACCCATGGTGTTTTCGCAGAGGTGTACTGTTAAATATACCAAGATAATTGGATTAATATTATGGAGTGGCTCGCCTGGCTAACAGACAGAGCCAGTGACTGTGGTAGGGTCAAGGGGCATATTGTTTGTGTGATGATTCAAATCTCGCTATCAGAGATAAGAGCTTAACTTGATAGATTTGTTCGTATTTGGGTGAGATGGTTTAAATCTCACTATCAGTGGTAAGAGCTTAACATGACAGATTTGATAGTTTTGAAACGAGATGGTTCGAGTCTCGCTGTCAAAATTAAGGGCTTAAAATGATAGATTTGATAGTTTTAATACGAGAAGGTTCAAATCTCACTGTCAGATTTAAAAAATTAACATGACAGATTTGGTTGTTTTTAGTTGAGATGGTTCGAGTTTCGCTGTTAGAGGTAAGAGTTTATGTAACAATCTAATTTCATTATAACTTACATTCTTGATATTAGATTAATCCCAAAATGAATGTGTTGTGTTTGTCTTATTTTTCTATATTTTTGTGATTTTCTTAAAATTTTTAAGATAGTCACTTAAAATAATATTATTTTAATCACCGGTGGGTCTTACGCATATTTTTACTAGTCTCTCTTTTTTGACTTGTAAAGATGAAGTTTGACTTTATTTGGGTTAGTTTAATTTGAAATTATAGTTTTAAACAACTTTAATAACCTATTATTATTAGTCATTTATCATATTCCTATTTTGTTTTTATTCACCCATACCTTCTTCACCATGCTTGTCCTTTAGCCAAGTATGACAAACCATCATGTTACCCCATATCTCTTCCTTTTATTTATTTTCTCTCCTTTATTTTTCATTCCTCTCTTCTTCTTTTTTTTTTTACTCAAACTCAAGAGAAGAAGAAGAAAAGAGAAGAAGAATAAGAAAAGAGAAGAAAATGAAAAGAAGAAGTTCTCTAGCCTCAAGATAGGCTTACCTTCCCTAACTAATCAAGGCAAGTAAAATCACATCCACTCTCATATTTTTTTTGTAACTCTAATTGTTTATGGTTAACTTAGAATCTTGATTTGTTAAAACTTAAAAAGATAATATCTCTATACAAAAATCTCTATGATTATTCTAGAAAAATAAAAATATGATTTTTACCCTTTACTCTATATTTATATATCAAATTTATCATTTTATTTATAATCTCTCATTCTTAAACTACAAGTTGTAAAGTTAAACTATATGCTAAATTTTTAAATTATAAAAATGCCACCTTTATGAATGTTCATCATATTAGATATAAATTTGAAGTTTTCTACATAAATTCTTTGTGTATAATATAATGATTTAAAAATTATTTTCCACTTGCCATTAGAAAATAGGTATATATATATGTATTCATAATCATGTTTTAAAGAGAAGATTTCAGATAAGTTTATATATTAAATTGTTAAAATATTTCTTTTATATGAGATATTATGTTAGGTCATAATTCTTTTTATGCTAATCCATGTTTACTTGAAAAATATATACATTAGTAAGATTTAATAAATTTGCTAATTTCCATACCATGAAATCATTCTAGAATTTGGAAAATTCATACATTGTTAAACCAATCGTTATAATAGTGTTAAGTCTATTAAATTTCTATTTTTACAATTTAGTACCCACTTACCTAATATATGTTTATATGCATAATTGTATATGTATGATTCATATGCATGATCATCAAAAATATTTTTACACACTAATGCCCACTTACATATATTTTTATATGCATAATTGTATATATATGTGGTTTACATACATGATCATTATTTCCATAATACATTCTAGTATTTTATGACTATCATGCTTGCCTTGACATATACATACTAGTCACTTATACAACATATATGAAAATATGCCGTATTTTCTTATTAGTACATACACATGTCTTGACAATGTCATGGATCTTAACTTGCCTGTTAACTTGATTTTGACACTCCATCATACTTGTCTTGACATATACATACTAGTCACTTGAGCAACATACATGAAATTATACCGAATTTTCCTTATTAGTACATACATACTAATTGATAATTCCATGGATCTTGACTTGCCTATTAACTTGATTTTGACACTCCATCATACTTGCCTTGACACATACATACTAATTACTTGTACAAGATACATGAAAATATGACGGATTTTTCTTGTTAGTACATACACATATCTTGATAGTGCCATGGATCCTGACTTGCCTGTTAACTTGATTTTGATATGGATCACATCTTTCTTGCTACTAGACATGTATATGTATTAATCTTGACATGATTGGCTCATCATATTCCGGATTGATTTTCATGTAGTATAACTTGAAATCTTGGGTTATAAGAGAATTAAAGGGTGGACAAATATTATATCATGAAAGCTTTAGGATAGGTTGCGCAATTGAAATAGAGGCCCATCTGCGGGGGCACCCGGATGGTACTGAGCCATCATCTCTTATTTAGTTCATGTTGATGGGATGACTGATTACTCAGTAATCGGTATCTGCTTGAGTGCTTAGCGGCACGGCTGGTTCAACGCCAGCATCTTGGCCGGGTCCCGGGTATGCACGGGTACTTTCACAATACAGATTTATTTATTCACCAGTTAGTTCAAATATAAAATAAAATATGATACTAAGTTAGACTTGATATGCATCTATATCCCTACTTAATATTTTTACTTAATCATTACTCTTTCCCATACATGTGCATATGATTTTTACATCAATTCATATTTTACTTGTTAGTGCATATTGCACACTCCCTATAATACAGGTTTATTTATTCACCAGTTAGTTCAAATATAAAATAAAAAATGATATTAAGTTTGACTTGATATGCATGTATATCCCTACTTGATATTTTTACTTAATCATTACTCTTTCTCATACATGTGCATATGATTTTTACATCAATTCATATTTTACTTGTTAGTGCATATTGCACACTCCCTATGATACATGTTTATTTCTTACTAGTTAGTTCAAATATAAAATAAAATATGATATTAAGTTAGACTTAATATGCATTCATATCCCTACTTGATATTTTTACTTAATCATTACTCTTTTCCATACATGCGCATATGATTTTTACATCAATTCATATTTTACTTGTTAGTGCATATTGCACTCTCTATGATACATGTTTATTTCTTTACCAGTTAGTTCAAAATATAAAATAAAATATGATATTAAGTTAGACTTAATAGGCATGTATATCCCTACTTGATATTGCTACTTAATCATTACTGTTTTCCATACATATGCATACGCTTTTTACATCAAGTCATATTTTACTTGTTAGTGCATATTGCATGCTCTCTACGATAAGAGTCTATTTTTCACCATTCAGTTCAAAACATTAACTAAAATAAGATATTAATTTAGACTTGATTTGCATGTACATTCTTCCTTGATATTTTTACTTGATCATTTAATGTTTTCCACATATGCGCATACTTTCATATCCACACTCATATCTAACCTATTTGTTTATACACGCTCCGTACTTTTTATTGTTTTACTTGCCGGGTTTGACTCTAAGCTTCCCCACAAGCTCAGGTACTGAAAATGTGAGCGAGGATCTGTCATTGCACGATTCGTACTTTCTAGAGCAGGCCGAGCAGTAGTAGATTTATAGGCCTCCGCTTTTGTATTTTTGGTTTGGTATGTATCACCACTTTGGGACTTTATTTTCAACTTTTGTATAGTATTGTACTTGTTGCCTCTTATTTTAGACATGTATATCTTCTTTTTTATATGACAGTAGACTAACTTCTAAGATCCTGCTTGATGACTAGTATTCAGTTCCATTCATTTCTTCTTTTACATACTTATAGGCCTCGTGCATGTCGACTTACACGTGCCCGCCGGTAACGCACTCCGTTTTCGTATCCCTCCGAAAAATGGGGCGTTACAGTTTGATATGACAGGTTCATAGAATTTTTAGCGAACTCCCAGGTATCAACGGATTTAACATAACTTTACCAATCACTGTTTACGTTGAGCTAACCATTCTATTCCCTTCAGTATGGTGAGTTGTCAAAAGTTTTGTTTGGACTTAGATGCCAAACATTCCTTCTTCCCTTTGCCTTTTTCGGCATTGAGTTATTTCTACCTCCAGTATGATAAGACTGGTCGAGGATTTTAATTTTCTCTTACCCCTTGCCTCGAGGGCACTAGTTTGTTCTCATATTATTCCTTTTCATAATAGGTTGGTGAGGATTTAAATTTCCCCCTCCCTTTGCTTTTGAAGCATCGGGTCATTTATGTTTTTACCTCAGCATGATGGGTTAGTAAGAAACTTGTTCTCTTCTCTTTATTTTTGAAGCATTGGGCAGTTCATACTTTTACCTCAGCATGAGGAGTTATTGAGGATTTGAATTCCTCTCCCCTTTACTTCTGAATCATTGGGTTATGATGTATCCTTATATGATAGGGTTGTGACAGATTTGCCGTGAGACTTTTAGCAAACCTCTAGCTATCAACGGATTTAAGGTGTCTTTACCAATCGCCATTTACAGTGGGCTAGCCATGCTATTCCCCTTAGCACCCTCAGTATGATAGGGTTGGTGAGAAATTTTTGATTTCACTTCCCATTACTTCTAATAGCACAAGGTGATTGACTTATTAGCTTTCCCTTCTATTTTTTTTGAGGTGGCTATATGTAGTATTTCTTTAAGAACTTGCCATTGATAGGCATCATCATCCTATCATCATCTTGATTGATCAGACTATAGACTCCATTTGAGTAGATAGTTTCCACTACAAAGGATCCTTCCTACTTGGGTTCCTGTCAAAAGACCAATGATCATGACCCACAAGACTAAGGGAAAGTTCTTCGTTTAATGCTCTTGAGATGTGCGCTTGATACAACTCAATTTGTTGCTTCGTGTTCAAGCGCTTCTCTTCCAAGGCTTCTAATTCTCGAAGCCATTTTTGATATCTTTCTTTAATCGTCATCTTTGTAGCCATATACCAAAGAAAAGGGTATAGCTTTGGTTGGAGTTCGCATCGTAGTACGGTAAGCCTGCAGACGCTCACTTAACATTTCATCCCAATCGTGCTCACTTAAAGAAATGAATTTTTGGAGGAGCTTTACGATTGTCTTGTTGAAAGTTTTGGCTAATCCGTTGGCTGCTAGATTATAGGGCATCAAAGTCACATCTTGAATTCTAAATTTACTGCAGAATTGCATGAAGCCCTTGCTAATGAATTGAGGTCCCTTATCATGGATGATCGTCGGGGCACACCAAAACGGTAAATTACGTGGTTTTTTAATGAATTTCACCACATCTGTTGTCTTTACTTCCCTCACAAGGACCACTTCTACCCATTTGGAGAAATAGTCGATTATTTCCAATATGAATCGATGTCCTTTGGAGGATGGCAGAGTGATTGGCTCGACAACATCCATGCCCAATGTCTTAAACGACCAACAAGAAGTTGATGTATGCGTGTACTCTGGTGGCTGATGTATGAAATTGGCATGCACCTGACAGGCGTGGCAGTGCTTTGCATATGCTACTGCATCTATGATCATCTTGGGGCAAAAGTATCCCAATCTCCTAATGCGGTCCCAAAGTTTTGGTCCCGGCTGAAGGGCCCCACAGGTCCCGTCATGGGTTTCCTTGACCACCTCTTGGGCTTCGCTCATTGACAAGAAGTAAAGTAAAAGGCCGTCACGAGACCTTCGATGCAGAGTTTCCAGCATGGCATTACAATAAAATTTGGTTGGTTTATTCCTTATAGAGGCAGCTACTTTGGGATTCTCTAGAAGGATACCGTGCAATGCATAGTCCACAATTAGAAAGAGCCAGTCTTGTGGTACAAATTTTATTCCAATTTGGTATGTTTCTTCTACTTCCATGATTGTGTCTGGATGCAGAAGTTCGCGGCATTCAATAGTGACATGTTTGGTTGACCTACCGGGTACGGCTACGGTTGTAGCCAATGATGCAAGGGCATCAGTGTATGTGTTCTCATATCTTAGCACATGGTCAATGTAAAATTCTCCGAACTTGTTTGCTAATTGCATTACTATTTGATGATACGGTATGAGGATTTCATGCTTTACCTCATATTCCCCGGTCATATGATTAATGACTAGTTTTGAATCGCTATATCTTCGAGATATCTTACCTCTCAGTTGCCAAGTTATTTGGAGGCCGATTATAAGGGCGTTGTACTCTGCCACATTATTTGTGCATGGTCTGGTTAGCGAGTATCCTTGAGGCACCACGTGCTTGTGGGGAGATACTAGGACAACCCCTATGCTGACAGCATCTCTTCTTGTTGCCCCGTCGAAGAACAATTGCCACATCTATCCCTCTAAGACTATATTAACTTCCTCAACTTCATCTGTGATGTGAGCTTGATGTTTGGAATTTTCTGGAATAGAGTATTCTGCGAGAGAATCTGCTATGGCCTTGCCTTTTGTCACTTTTTGAGCTAGAAAATGCATGTCATAGGGAGACAACAACATCGTCCAATTAGCAAGCCAGCCATTTAATGATCCTGGCTTAGTCATGAGCACTTTCAGCAGGTTTACACGAGAAATGACATGTATCGTTTGGCCGACTAGGTAGTGTCGCATATTTTGACCACAAACACTAGTACTAGGTACTCTTTTTCAATCAGACTATACAGATACTCTGCATCAATCATCGTTCAGCTAAAATAGTAGATTGCCTTCTCCTGGTCTTGATCATTATCTTGAGCCATAGGGCCCCTAAGGCATGGTTCATTGCTCGCACATAGATCAGGAAAGACTTCCCTGAAACAGGTACCATTAATACATGCGGCTTTGTGAGGTAGTCTTTAATGTCCTCGAAAGCTTGTTGATAATTTTCATCCCAAACGAATGAGACTCCCTTCTTCATTAACTTTGAGAATAGCTGGCATCTCCTTGATAGATTTTCTATGAACCATCGGATATATGCCAGCTTGCCCTGCAACTCCCTAAGTTCCACAGTAGCTGCATTTCTTTTATTGTTTTGACTTTGTCAGGGTCAAAGTGGATTTCTTTTGAAGTAACCACAAATTCCAACAACTTTTCGCTTGATACTCCGAGAAAAAATTGGTAGGGTGTTTTCGTATGATATCGAACATCACCCTCAAATCTTGGAGATGATCTTTCTTTTTTTTTTTTTTTACTCTTAATGGCGAGGTCATCCACATAAGATTCAACGATTTTGTGCAAATGCTCTTGAAAGATGGCACTCATAGCTCGTTGGTAAGTAGCACCGGAATTCTTCAATTCGAAGGGCATTACTGTGTAACAATACACTCCAAGTTATGTTCTAAATGCCATGTGTTTCTTGTCTTCTAGATACATTTTAATTTGATTGTATCCTAAGAAACCATCCATGAAATACATCTGCTCAGACCCGCACGTGTTGTCAATTATGACATCCATGATGGGGAGTGGGAATTCATTTTTTGGACATGCAATGTTGAGATGTCGAAAGTCTATGCATATCTTTATCTTGTCATTTTTTTAGGCACTAGCACGATATTTGCTATCCAGTTAGGATGTTGCTCTTCGTGGATGAATCCTGAGTCTATTAGCTTCTTCATTTCAGACTCTATCGCTTCTATCAATTCGGGCTTGAAACGCCTTTAGCTTCACAGATTTAGCATCTGGTTTAATATTGAGCCGGTGCATGGAAACCTGTGGGTCTAAGCCGGGCATGTCTTCATAGTACCTTACGAAGACATCGATGTATTCTCTTATAAGGGATACGAGAGTTTCTTTCTCCTGAGTTAGACTCTCCCTTATAAATATGGACTTCGGATTTTTCTCAGTCCCCATATTGACCTGAACCACTTTATCTTCAGTCGGCATTTCACGCTGCTCAAATCTGATATCCCATTGATATCCATATGATGTCCCAAGTATCATCTAGTTCTTCATGACTTACTGATACATGTTTGCAACAAAGGTCTTGAATACCACACTTGTGCTGACATTAGAATCCCATTCTACTGCTTCTTTGGGATTTTCCAATTTGGTCGAGTCTGTGTAATCTCTTCCTGAGGATGTGAAAGTAGTGATGTATCCCAACTCCCTGCGGATTTTATGGTAATAGTTAAGATTCTTTTCTCATGGGACGAACGAACATAAGAGGTTTCGTCGTCCTCTTCTGATGATTAGTCCCTGTTCACGACTGAAATCGTAACCCATTTTCTTCATCATTCGATGAAAAACTGCTTCATAGTTGCTAAATTGAGGTGCTGCTTGATCATTACTTTCACTATCTATGCTTGTGTTGGTCTGCGACTCAACTTGGCCAAATATTATACATTGTTAGTCTGGCCATCGATCGGGCACCTCAAAAGTAGTCCCTTCTGCATGTGTATTTTGGTATGTATAGCTAATGATGACCATATTGGCAAATGGAATGCTGCTAGAGCCTCCTATTCAGATATGTTGTCCACGTCTGTGCTTACAAGATGGAGTAGAATCCAAAGCAACAGCAAGAACATAAGAAAAATCTAGACATTCTTTAATAAACCACTCATCCACCTCATTAGCGGCATTGGTTACATCTAAAATATTATTATTCATTACAAGCTGATTTATCTCAAACTCGCAGTCATCTTCATCCACTAGTTCGGGCTTGGCGTCCATTTCGTTGTCGCTGCCATAATTCTCTTTGACATTCTTTGCTGAAACTACAGAAGCCTCTACTATATCTCTATACAATATGGCATATGTGAAGTAATTCTCCACTCCCTTAAAGGACTGCTTGTTAACAATCATTGTGTGGATTGTCCCCTTATCATCACAATATTTCATGCATTGGTAGAAAGTAGAGGGCACCACCATATTGTAGTGAATCCAGGGACGTTCTAGAAGCATGTTGTAGGAAGTGTTGGCGTCAATGACATAACATGTCACCTCGGACTTTAGACTTACATTTGGCAGTGAAGCCGGATCTTCCCTAGGGATGGCTATCACTAGAGTTGAAGTTAAAAATGGAGGTGTTGGTGGGCGTTAGTTGACTAATTGAGATCCCAAACACTTGCATCAATCTCCTAGGAATGATACTTAAGGCGGACCCTAGATCTAAGAGAATTCGGTCTATTTTAAGAGAACCGATGTACCCCGTATAATATAAGGGTCTGTTATGTTTAATATTTTTTACCTACATATCGTTGGGTGAGAATGTAATGCATGAGACTTGCCCCGTCACCTAGTGACAATGAGGGAAAGATTCTTCTGTGTCAGCTGATTGTTCTGTAATTAGAGCCAAAAAGGTCTTGGGTCAGCCAGGGCGTCTCTAATACATCCCTGATCATTTTTGACAATCGCAATAACTCATAAAGAGTTAGGCATGCCGGGATGTTGGCTAACTGGGCAAGCACATCAAACTAAAATGGCGCACTAGCTGCCTCACCATCCTTCTTTGACCCTTTTTGGAAGCAAAGCTCCTTTTGTTTAGAGGATGAATCTTCATTTGCCACGTTGGGCTCGTCAGGCCATGCTTTTGAGTAATCATTAAGATAACTCTTTTCCGACCGGATCCTTGACAGGTCTGCCTCATCATGATGCGTGGCGAAAGCCAATGTCTCGGTTTCTGAGTTGGTTAGCATACTTGCCTCATCATGGTCTTCATTGATGATCGCGAAAATCGCGTGGCAAGTTTTCCCTTTATTTAGCTTCTGTTTACTTGATGAAGACAAATATTCATCGTTCAAGAGATTCGCGTGTACCTACATAATTTCACCCTTCTTCGTGGTGACTGGGAAGAGTCCTTTTTCTCTCATGCTATGCGGGTCGTGGTTAACCAGCTCCATCTTTCTAGCTGGTACAGGGGACACTCTTGCAGGAAATTTGTTCATTCCAACCGTTAGGGTGACCATGTTGGCCATCACCCTTTTCTGTTCAGATTTTAGTTGGATTACCTTTGCCTCCATCAGTGCTTGGATCTTCTTTTTCAGCGTATAGCAGTCCTTTGTAGCATGCCCCAAGTTCTGATGGTACAGACAGTACCTACGGCCATTGGTCTTCACTGCTTCCTCCGGCCTTGGATTGGGAGGAATTGGAGTATTCTTTTTTTATTGAGCAAATTAAACGACATTATTGTTTGCTTGTCTTTGAAATTATATATGGGCATGGGGTACTACTTGGACACGCCCTTCTCTTTTTGGTCTTTGGGCTTCTGTTGCAGAGTCGTTTCTGTCACCATAGCCTCTTTTCCCTTTGGTCGGGGGTTTTGTGAATATTGCCTTCCTTCCGGAGCACCTCTATGGAGTGTTATTCTACCAAATGGCAGATGAGGTCTTTTGCTAGTTCGCCTTACTTAACTAGCTTTTTCCAGCTCTTAGATTCCATAGCTCCTATTTTAACCAATATCTTGGTCTTCAGATTATATTTGCAATTCTCCACTAATATTTCCTGAACATGCCATGCAGGCATCGTACTGACATTTTGCGGAAATGCTCAATGAAACTCTTAACCATCTCCTTTTTCTTTTGCTTGTTTGCTATAAGAGAGTGAGTGGACACTTTGGTATCATTTTTGAAAAGCAGCCTAACAACTCCCTTTCCACTTCAGACCAGATGTTGATAGTTTCCGGCGACAGCTGCATAAATCAAGTGAAGGCAGGCCCTCGCAGGATACTTGCAAAAATCTTTGTCATCATTGGGTCAGTGCCCATTAGATAGCCAGTCTGAGAAAGAAAATAGTACATATGTTGGTTTGGAGATCATTTCCCATCATATGACTCTAATTTTAAAGGTTTATATTTTGTCGAAAATGGTGTGGACTCCCACTATATCAGGTAGGGTCTCATAATGCCAATCTCCTGCAATCCTTTCCAATGCATTAAGTTTCTATTTGACTTTGAAACTTCTCCATTTTCTGGCGTGGGGATCAATGACATATTCTTCCTTACCACCTTTTCCCCCGTATCTTGGTTGAATTCACTCTCATCCTTCTTGCCTTTATTAGAAGAGTAAGAACCTCCTGCTTCGTCTTCTGTGTTCTTTTAAATATTTTCTATGACTTTCACGAGCAGCACTTTGAGCACCTCGATGCTCCTTTGCTGCTCTTAGATGAGCCGTTTTTACGCGTCAATCCTTTGATTCATCTTGGCTGACCGTATGGCCATATGAACCATCTTGGACTAAGAGAAAGCATGCGATTGCGGCGTTACTATGGCCGAATGATCGATAAATTCTTGATATTCATCATCTGAATCCCCTACTAATCTTTCGTAGTCGCAAGGAACCATTACATTTGATTTAAGGCACGTGTGATGATACGCCCCTTCTGCCTCCATGTCAGAGGTATACCCTCCGACGACTGGCTTCTTACCTTTATTCACCATATTTGATGTGAAAGCTAGTAGGTCTTCATCTGAGCTAAACCTCTGTCTTTGCAGTCATCTTCTGTTCGGAATACTAGATTCCAGTGCTAACAGTCAACTGAATATAGATATTCATGGGGCTTCATAGTGACAGTGAGTCAAAACTACTGCGATTAATTCTTCACAGTAGCATGACAGATGGGGCTGTGTGGCTCTCCTTTTGTTTGTGCGATACCTCCGTAAATCCGGAGTTTTTTCTTCGAGTGCTGACATAACCATCTTTTGCGGATGGGGCCCGTTTCTTGTGCGAGGTCTATTTGTCTAGTCAGGTGGCTTTGAGATGTCTCGGAATTCATATTTGTTAGGTCCCAAGTTGGTCTCATGTTTAATGTTAATTCTGGCATGTTTTGCGTGAAATTGCTTCATAGTCTTACGTTCTTCTGTTCTTACGAGAGGCTAAGGCTTAACTCTAGTCTCACGCACTAGACGATCCTTGCGCATTGGACGAGCCTGGCGTACTAATCTAGCCTCACATACTAGTTTAGTTAAACTGGCCTCGCATATTGGCTTAAATTTAGTTTGATTTTTGACTTTACTTATGCTAGACTGGCATCTGGTTTTATTTATGCAAGGTTGCAAATTAGCCTGGCATTCAATTTTGTCTGTGATAGGCTGGGACTTAGCCTAGTGTCCATCTTTGTTTACGCCAAATTGAATTTTAGTTCGCCATCCACCTTTGTCCATACTAGGCTGAGTTTGAGCCTCGCGTTTGACTTGATTTGGGCTAGGCTGATTTGGGCTAGGCTAATTTGTGCTAGGCTAATTTTTACCAGGCTAATTTTTGCCCAGTTGATTTGTGCTAGGCTAATTTTTTCCAAACTAATTTTTGCTAGACTAATTTTGTGCTAGGCTAATTTTTGTTGGGCTAATTTTTGTCATGCTGATTTTTGCTACGCTAATTTTTGCTAAGCTGATTTGTGCTAGGCTGATTTTGCCAAGCTAATTTTTGCTAGGATGATTTTTGTTATGCTGATTGGTGCTAGGCTAATTGGTGCTAGGCTAATTGGTACTAGGCTGAGCTTTAGTCTGCCATCCACCTTACTTCATACTAGGCTAATTTTTAGCCTGGCATCCTTCTTGATTTGTGCTAGGCTGATTTTGAGCCTGGCGTACAAAATAGGCTCTACGTGCCCTACGGCGTGCCCTCCAATTCCAATTGTGAATTCGGGTCCGTCTTTGCGCCGCAATAGGTTCTCCTTTGGCTTTGAACGCAGCAAGCTTCCTGAATATTAAAATGGACACTATTTGTTTTGATGAACTAGAGATTGAAAATCCAAGTGGCTATTGTCGGATCAATGCCTCCTAGTCATCAAAAATCATCTTGTCATCTTTTTGTTCCGGTGACTTTAAACGTTTTGAGTTCATAATTTTTTATGTCCTTACTGCATGGATCTCTTCTAGTGTGGACTTGACGAGTCTGGGTATATGTAATCCTCGTATTTCTTTTGGTCGACTTCAATGCCAACATCTCTACTATTTCTCCAATTTTGTTGACGTCGGATTAGACCACCATCTCCTTTTCAGTGTAAGAGATTTCTCTCACTGTGGTCGCCAATCTATTTTTGGTAAAAACTGGGGATCTTTCCATTGTCATTGAGAATTAAATTATAAAATTTCTCTTGGATCGATTACAATCAATTACAATGAAAAGAATAAAGAGAGAAAATGAAAACAAACGAGAGGACTTATAGATCATCGCTCTTTTTTACAAAATTCATGGGATCGAGGCAGCTATGAGGATTGATTTTGTTCCTCATTGACAATCTTATGTCAAAATTTGAGGATGGTGCATATTTCTTGAATTTGCTCTTCTCTTCTACAACTAGAAGAAGCTTCGGACTCTAGCATGAGAGAGAGATCTGGCCAAAGGTCCTTTTTGAGTCCCTCTGGAGGAGTTTTTGTAGGCTCCAAGTTATTAAGAGAGTTTCCATGTAGATAGTGACAGAATCTTCTCATAATCTTAATCAAATATTTGAGTTTTCATTTGATAAGATTTACTCTAGAAATTCATTGTATTTGGTCCTTATCTTGCACTACATATTAATTGAAATCTGATTAGAATTTATAGAATTAGCAAAAGAGTCCCTCGAGGACACGAGCGCGAGACTGGAGGCTAGCCTCACTGTGCAAGGCGAGCGGCCAGCCTCACTACACTGCATCTCTCTTTTTTTGTGTGGGATTCAGGTCAATGCAGGATCAATTATTTTTTTGTTTTATAATAATGAGTCATGTTGAGTTGAAAACAGAGAGAAAACTTAAAAAGAAAATCTATCATATATATATATATATATATATATATATATATATATATATATATATATATATATATATATATATATATATATATGTATATATATATATATAAACAAAAAAATGAAAAAAAAAAAGTGAGCTTGGTACTTAAGGTAATATACTTCGGATATAAAAAATATATATATATAGTAAATAAATAAGAGAAATTAAGTATTAAGTAGTTGGGTCCATGCACCTCGGTAAGCTTTCATATTAATATGAACGATACTTATAGACTTTTATTATAGTCATGAGCTAAGTAACTGGGTATTCATGCCTTAGTAAGCATGAATGTTCACATGAAGGCAAGTGTCTACTTAAAAAAGAAAAAAAATAATAAATGTGTGTGTGTGTGTGTGTAAAGGGTTCCTATAAGTTTGGAGTTTGAAACTTGACAAGTTTTATATATAAACGCTCACAAGAAAAGAAGTGAAAAGCAAAAAAAAAATAAAGTTATATATATATATATATATATATATATATATATATATATATATAGTTAATTAGATACTAATATTTATCATTTTCTTTATTTCCCTTTATTTATTTCTTAATCTCAAACATTTCTTGATGTTTGTGAGTAACAGTGCTAGAAATCCTCATAAGACAACACTAGTCCATTAGGATAACCTAGGGGTTTAATGGCTTATTGCACGTGTTAAGTGCAACGTAATTCTTACGAAAGTGAGTTAAGATTTATTTTTCTTTTTAGTTTAGATCTTTAGTTTGTTTCTTTTAGTTTATAGTTTGCTAGGGACTAGTAAAAGTCAAGTTGGTGGTATGATTATGCTCGAAAAGTGTAATTATTTTAGTTTATTTTGTGCAAGCATAATCCAAATTTACTGATTAATATAAAAATTAATGAAAATTATTTTTATTAATCAAATTCCTCTTTATGATATTTCTCTAGTGTTTTTCCAAGGTTTTATATGCAAGAAAATCAAAGTATCGAAGTGTATCAAATATCAGTACAAATCTGTGCAAAAACAGGACTGACTGTCGAGAGCTATCAGCTAGCTGTCGATAGTGGTTGACTGTGAAAAGAACCCAAGGGTTGTCGATATCTTATCGAAGAGAGTGGTTGCATCCTCTTTTTCTGGGGATTTTGAGAAGAATTTAAAGTTTCCTTATAAATAAAACTCATATTAGGGTTTTGTAGGCTATAAATAGCCAATGTAACTCAAGTTCTGTAACGATTTATGAATATCTTTTAATTGTTGGTGAAATTTTCATGAAAAGAAATGAGAGTTGACTCATATTTTTCAATAAACAAGAAGGTTAACAAATGGAACCCCTATAGAACTTAACCGCAAACCTCCTAGGGTCGCATTTTGCTTCCACAACCTCATGAAATAAAAGATTTTTCTAAATACAAGTAAATGCAAGCCTTAAAAGCCTTGAAAATGGCTATAGAACTAAAATACGGATCCTTGTCCAGGTATATCCGCATTCTAAGTTAAATACCGACAAAAAATTCATATTTTGAGTAAGTAAAAAATTGAATGCGAGCCCCTTTGGGTCGTGTTTTGCTTTCAGAACTTTAGAAAGATAATATTATTTACATTCACCCCAAAACACGGGTCTAAAAAGGCAAGACTAATTGCTAAGAAGCAAAGTGCAGATTCGCATCCAGAGAGATCCGCGCGAACCCCTACGGTTGCATTTTGACTCAAATGCATATCTAACCTGTGTTTCAAACACAGAGTCACGTTTTAATTCTAAATGCTTATAAAATTAAAACTAACCACATTTTCATATAAATGCGGGTCTAATCAAGTAAAATATATTGTTAAAAGCTAAAATGCAAATGATCAATCATAGAGAGATTCATATTTTAAGTTAAATAAAGCTATCTTATGGACTCTGGCAAAAGTCTATATTTTGATTTAAGTATAGCTAAAACGCAAACTTCGTTGGGTCGCTTTTCATTCCAGAGCCTTAAGGGATAAAATATCCTCATTTGTACCCAAAAATGGGAGAAATCAAGCAAGACATGTTACTGGAAGCTAAAATATAGATAATTAATTATATAGAGATCCGCATTCTGAGCTTATGTTTAGAGCTAAGTATAGCTAAAATATGAACTCCATTGAATTTCGTTTCTACTTTAGAACTTCAAAGGATAAAAACTATCCTTATTTACCCCCAAAAGTAGATCTAAGCATGACACATGAGTTGTAGAAAACTAAAATACAGATCTAAATGCTGAGATATACGTTTCAGTTACAAATCTAAAGTATTAAAAATTTTAGTTATTAATCCAATGGATTAAAAGCAAAAAATTAATTCTCAATTAAGGAGGCTTATAATTGGATAGTTAAGCTAATTCAAAAGTCTTTAAACCTCTATAAATAGTCAAGATTTAGGCTGAGGAAGGGGTTGGATTATCTCCACATTGAGCACTTTTGCTACGAACCAGAGTTCGTTTTGCTTGGAGCTTTTCAAAAGCTACCAACTAAAGAGTTCGTGTTTGTATCGTCAATGGAGAGCAGGATCATCCTCCATGACTACAAAAGAACCTCTGTTTTAAACAAAGAGGAAATTAGATTCCTCATTTTCTATAAATGGAAAACCATTATTATTGTAACTCTTCTTTAAAGTTATAATAAAATTTAATTTTATGGCAAATAGAAGATTGGCGACTCCATTGAAGAGTTTGATCATCTCCGATGATACGGTTGTAGCCCAATCCAACAAGGTCCATGTTGGCACCGTGGTTGAATCACTCATCATCGAATTTGATTCAGAGAAATACAAAGAGTTCCTCTCTTCTGGCTCTATGAGGCCAAGATCTCTGTGGAAATACCAACAAACATAGCCTCTAACGAAACTCAAAAGACTACAGTCCAAGGTAATTTGCCTAAAGACTCTCAAGACCTTTTTGGCCTCAAAGGAGAAACTTTCTCCCATCAAGCACAAGGTTCAGGGTCAGTTTCGCCTAAGACCATACGGATTTCAAGGAGATGGATCAGAATCCTAGTAACAATAAAAGGAAATGACCATTTTCTGATCCGCAAGGAGATTACCCTGAAGAGAAGGTCCCTCTCACCCACACCATGAATAGAAACCTAAGAAGAAGTAAGGCCCACGCCTTCCGCAGAGCCATAAAAAAAGAACCAACTATTGTGAACCACACGAAACTCCAATTCGCATATGCAGACCGAAGAGCGAAGTGATGGTCCCCAACAAGAAGCTGAACCAAGACGTGAATGAGTTCATTTGCATTTCTTACAAGAAACACCACTCTCCCACCAAGAAGTTCATCTTCGATACAAAATGCGGATCTTACATTGAAGTTTCACAAGCCAAGCACAGACCTCAAATTCGCGTTTCTAAGGAAACATGGGTCTCACACCCGCTTTCCTGAACCCAGATACGGATCTCAAATCTGTGTCTCAAAAGACAAATGCAGAACATATACCAACATTTCTGCAGAAAATTTAGGTTCTAAGGCTCATGGACTTCCAGTCCTAGTCACTCCAACTTCATGAGAAGCTCATTCTCTAGCTGTAATGGCTAAAGTTAAGTTTGCTTCAGCAATCTACAAAGAATAGATGCTCATGTCCTGAAAATTTTATTTGGAAGGGATGTTGCCTCTGCCAATAAACTTGCGAGTTCCAATATAGAGGATCTGAGGAACTTTCTCAATCGAAAAGATTTCTCAATGTCACTGTGAACAGCTATTAATGCAGTGTTTTCACATTGTCATTACATGACTCAAGTAAAGTCATCTATCTTTAACAGACTTACATCATCTCCAGCCAAACTTCAAGGTGTAGACAACGCAATAATAAATAAGAATTTTCGGAACTAGAATGCCCTGAAGTATCATCCAATATGATAACTTTGAGAAAGAAGACAAAGAAGTCCTCTTGATCAAACTCTTCGGACTCCAAACATTCCTCTATTTGAAGGGGGTGTTCAGTGAAATTTGTGGCATTTTCTAGAACACCCGAATTCAAAAAATAGTTGCAGTGCCCCTGCATTACCAGAAGCTAGTTGAAATTTCCTCTGATGAATAAGAGGGAACAAACTCAGCTGTAGTAAGTTTTGAACTTCTAACTCATTTCACAAGATACTGCTTCCACATACATGGCAAGGAATGAGGAGAAGTTCATGAACATAATGGATGAGCATGAAAAGATCATCCATAAACAACAAGAAACCATAAATGAGATTAGAGAGATGCTTCAATTCCTAGTAAAAGAACATACGAAGATGAAAGGAGAATTTTCTTCCAGAGGTTCCTACATCCCAAGGATGGATAAGGGGAAAAGAAAAGAAAATGAACCTCACACTCCTCTTGGGAGCACCGGTGACGAAGAACATGAAGAATAGGACAACCATTCTACAATTTTCCATTACCAATTTGAGAATTCAAGATAAGAAGGCAACCTACATGTTGCCCTCATTGAGAGTTTCCAGAACCAGTTGAACACTCTTGTCCACAAGAATGACCTACAAGAACTAGGGTCATAAGGCTTTATCTAATGGAATGGGAGAACATACTGTTCCCAGATAATTATTAGCCTTTGAAGCTCAATTCTTTTGATGCTAAAGGATTGTCAAATCAGCATCTTTACTACTTCAAATCACAGACAGGACATTTAGTTAGGAATGATCTTATTATCATGCGAGTTTTGTTAGCACCTTCACGGGTTTAGCATTTGAATGGTTTCATAAATTGGAACTAGGAACCGTCAACTAGTGGAATCATATGGAGAAGGCCTTTCTGGCTAGGTTTTATGAAGATGATATGGAGATCTCGATGCCAGCACTCCTTGCTACAAAGCAGAAGAAAGGGGAGTCAGATCTTAACTTCATATAGAGATTCCACAAAGTTTCTTTGTGATGTCCACATGGGATGCCAAAAAAAATTCTTAGTGGAAACCTGCAAACATAATATATCTATGAAAAATCTTGCCAGAATGGGGACAGTAAAGTTCACCACTTGGAAGGAATTGGCTACATAGGCCAAAGAAGCCAAAGAAATTGCACAATGGCTTGAGACCAAAGGAAGTAAACCAAGAAAGAACAATCTAGGAACACCTCAATCATCTTGACCCAAAGAAAAAGAGAAGATGATAGTTGATGCTCCAGATCCCACCAAGCCTCCTCCTTTGAGAACTCCATCATCAAGAGTTCCTAAGAAGCAATATTCTTTCAAGGATCAACATACTATCACAATTTCAATTTGCTCATGAAGAGGAATATGCTAAAACCATCAGAAGCCAAGTGCTCTTCAGAAGTAGGAAAGGTTGATGATTTCAACTACTATATATACCATAGGATCATTAACCATCCTACTAAGAACTGCTATATCTTAAAGGATAAGATACAAGCACTGGTGGATGTGAATGTCATTAAGCTACTGTCAGACCAAATGAAGGTGACGACAAATATAGTTTCTTTCAAATTCAGAAAAGCTCAAATTGGATAGAATCTACCATACAAGATGAGGTGAAGTTGATTCCCAAAGGTACTATGAGGATTGTAAATTATAATCCTCACTAGCAATAAAAGAAAGGATTATCTCCCTTCGAAACACCGAAAGAGGAGATAATGTGGGTACATCCAGACCTCCTAGAAGATGAATAATGGACTTCAAGTTCATCAAAAAAGTCTAAGGGAAAGACACGAACTTCCAACACCATCACTGCAATTCCTAAAGATGAAGCAGTAGTTCGTCCTCTTACAGATTCAAAAGAAGATGTAAAAGAATCAATGACGATTGGTGAAGACCAGCAATAGCAATCCACTAAAACTCGTTCAGGAGGAAACTACTTGAAAAATTAAGATCAGGTGGTTGAAGCTCAACTTCCAAAGAAAGAGAGACAAAAAGAGCATAAATTTGACAAAGCTCTTAAAAATAAAGATAAAGAAGTTACGGAAGGCTCCCAAAAGCCTTTCTGATTTGGTGTGTTGGCACAATTGGCTAATATCTCTCTAAGGATCACCTTGTATGAGTTCCTATGGTTATCCAAGCAAAATATATGGAAGCTCTGCAAGATTTAGAAGTGTTTCTTGCTCAGATCCTAGAGATGATAGAAGAAGAAGTTTGTGCAACATGTCATCAAGCTTCTAAGAAAATACCTTACGTAACTTTTCTCCAGAAGATATGCAAGCGCAGAACAACAATCATCATCGGCTTTATATTATAGATTGACCGAATTCAAGTCGATCCTGGATCCGCTTTAAGCATAATGCTAAGAAGAATATTGCAGTATCTTGGAATTCCTACAAATAGACTGGTAGCTACAAATAAAACCATTTTTGACTTCAACGCAAATGGTTGTAAATCTTTGGGAAAGGCAAAACTCAAATGCCAGATTAGCGATAAAAAAATGAAAGTCACATGCTATGTGATAGATACTGACACGTCTTACGACTTGCTTCTTGGGAGACCGTAGATTCACTTCAACCTTATCGTTCCTTCTACACTTCATCAATGCATGAAGTATGTAGATAGAGATGGGAACATGAAGACCTTGATAATAGAGAAGCAACCTTCAAAGAGATTGAAAATTACTTTACAGATGCGTTGCTTTATAAAGTTACTTTTGAAGCAGCTGAACAACAATGTCCCAAATGAGTCAGACAATGGTAATGAAGCTGACACCAAATCATAATACAAAGATTTGAGATTCGAAGACAATGAAGAATGGGGTATAGAACTAATTGTAATAAGCTTTAAAGGCCTTGATGTAAATGACACTGCCAATCTTAATAGCAAGTGATTATTAATGAAAATATAGAGTTTGCTTATTCCTTTGGTATTGATTTGAATCTTCAAGTACTAGTACTAATGCGATTAGTGATCAACTAGATAAAATGTATTCCTTAGTATCATTCCTAGCACCCAGTCGCTCATCCTTTAATATACAAAGTGATAACGATGGAGATGTAAATGAAGCGATATTTGAAGTCCTTCCCAAATATAGAGGTCAAAAACCTATCTTATTTGGAAAAGCAAACATCAATAATAACAAAAATTACAAAGATTCTAAGGAAAAATAGGAAAATCCTGAGTTCTTCCATTACAATAAAAATACCTGTACAATGATGAAAAAAGGGATATGACCTAGCCAAAGGCAGAGGGTTAAACTTTGAAAAAGGGAGAAGAATAATGCTTCAACCTTTTGATCCAAAAGGAAAATTGCTAGATTATTATGATAAAACTGATATGGGGTTGGGATATGTCACAACTCCTGAAATTCTTTCGGAAACAAATTATGATGAAATCTAATATAGTCATTCATCTGAATTATTATGTAGGGATTCAGATGTGAGTGTTGGAACAACTTTTCAAGAAGTTTCCATCAACATGCTCTCTATAGATAAGAAAGAAGAGAATGAGGAATTGCCACCAATCAAAGATGATTCTTGGGCAAAACATCTATACATGAAATGGTAAGTTCAATTTGAACAATGTGAATTCCCAATAGAAAATAAAGTGATTCAAATAAATATGGGTGATGAAACCAATCCTAAACCCATATTTATGAGTGAAAATTTATTTTCTAAAAAAGAAAAGAGTTAATTACTCTTATTCAAGAATACATCTATATCTTTGTCTAGAACTATGAAAATATGATAAGACTAGACCCACAAGTAGCGATGCATAGATTGAACATTCGACCAGACATGAAACCTGTTAAACAGTAATAACAAAGGTTCTGTCCTAAAATAACAGAATCCATTGAAGTCATGATTAAAAAGTTAATTGAATTAGGCTTAATTCGTGAAGAGCAACACCCTGATTGGGTAACAAATATAATCCCTATGATTAAAAAAAGGGAAAATCAGAGATTGCATCGATTTCAGAGATCTGAATGAAACATGCCCGAAGGATGAATTTCTACTACCTATCATAGATGTCATGATTGACAATACTTATGGTTTCGAAAGAATGTCATTCATGGAAGGGTATTCTAGATACAATCAGATTAAAATGCATCCTGATGATGAAAAGCATATATCTTTTCGAACACTATTGGGGGTGTACTATTATACAGTAATGCCCTTCGTTTTAAAGAATGTTGGTGCCACATATCAACGAGCCATAAACACAATATCCTAAGAACACATCCGAAAGACGGTGGAGTGCTATGTGGATGATTTAGCTATCAAGAGTGAGAGCAAAGATAGTCATCTTCAAAATTTGAGAATGATGTTTGATCTCATATAGAAACATCAATTTAAAATGAATCCAGCAAAATCATTTTTGGAGGTCGCCAGTGAAAAGTTCCTTGGATTCATAGTTACATCTTAAGGAATTCATCTTGATCCAGATAAGATTAAAGTGATTCAAGATTTGAAGCAAACTAGGAATCTCAAGGAATTAGAGGACTGCAGGGGAGGTTAGAATATATATACATAGATTTATATCAAATCTATCTAGTAGATGTAAACCATTCACACGATTAATGAAAAAGGAGTATCATTCATTTAGGATGATACTTGTCAACAGGTCTTTGAAGAAATCGAGGAATATCTCACCTAACCACCAGTCGTTATAACTCCATTTTCAAGAATACCCTTCTTGTTATATGTGAGAGCCATAGACTATTTTTTAGAGGCCTTATTAGCCCAAAAGATTAACTAGGATATGAACAGGCCATCTACTATCTGAGCAGAATGATGATCAGAGCTTAACATCGATATAATCCTATAGAAAAAGAATGTCTTGCATTAGTGTTTGACGTATAGAAAATGCGACACTATCTTGTGTGACAAACCATCCATATTATATCAAGAGTAAATCAGTTAAGAATATTAATGATAAAACCAGAATCATTAAACTCGAGACTATCTAATTGGGCTATCATACTATCGCAATACGATATGCACTTCATCCTGCAGAAATCAATCATCGGTCAAGGAATAGCTGACGTTTTACCTGAGCACCTAATTCCAGAGTCTTCAAAATTATAGGAAAGTATTCTAGATGAAACAATGGAAGAAACTGCAGTTTAGAAGATGGTACTCCACATGAAACTGCTGAAGCAAATGCCACCACAGAAGAAGTCTGGTAACTCTTTTTTGATGGTGTCTTTAGAATGGGATAGCAAGGAAAGATGGTAGCGGGAGTGAGGGTTGTCTTTCTCCCCTCAAAACCATATCAACTCTTGAGCTTAATCATTAATGGAATCATGCTCTAACAATGTCACCAAATACAATGCCTTAATGGTTGATTTAAAGATACCCAAACAGCTGGGGGTGAAATATTTAGAGGCATATGGAGATTCGCAACTGATTGTTAACCAAGTTAAGAGAGAATATGAAGTTAAAAATGAAGACCTTTTACCCTGCTTTCAAGCAGTCACAAAGATAACTAACAGTTTTTGTGGCTTCTACATCAAACATGTATCACTCCATAAAAACAGCTATGTAGATTCATTAGCTTCGTTGGTTGCTGCCTTAGCTTTGCCTAAAAATTCTAGCAAATGCATAACAGTGGGTAGTAAAGAATTATTCTGCATGAAGTATGAACTCAAAATTGAGTTAAACTCAGGCAATAAGCAAAAAACAAATGAAATACATGCTATTGAATTTGATTTTGGGCCAAGAGGTTGGTGATTTCCTTATATCGACTATATTCTTTATGGAATATTGCTAGAAGACCCTAAAGAAGCTGCAATGATTCGAATAAGACTGTTTGATTCTATTATAATACAGAAATTTATACATTATTCAGAAAATCTTATGATGGGATCCTGCTTCACTTCTTTCTAAGAAAGAATCCCAAGAAGCACTTGAAGAAGGTTATAGTGGCGTCTGTGGAGCACATCATCCAGAACTGAAACTTTTAGATAGGAATACTATCGGCCTAAAATAATGATAAATGCAGTTATTTACGATAGAAAATGCAGAGTCTATTATATACATGCCGACTTTGTACATTAGCCACCGGAATATCTCTATCCAATGGCTACTTCATGGGCCTTTGAAATGTGGGGAATGGACATTATCGGGATGATTTCGCTATTGTCAACAAGGGGTCACAGGTTTATGTTGGCCATAACAAACTATTTCTCAAAGTGGACCAAAATCATTTCCCTAACTGAACTGAAGATATCGGATGCGATCAAATTTATCAAATATCATGTCATATACCACTTAGGAATACCTAGGAGAATCATTCATGACAACTGACCTCAATTTGTGAGTCAATCATTCTCCAAATTTTGCTATAAGTATCGGATCGAAAGCGTATCATCATCTTTATACCATTCTGTAGCCAATGGTTTAGCAGAGGCTTTCAACAAATTGTGAAGCTGCTTAAAAATTTTGTTTCATCCAACCAACATAATTAGAATGAAAAGCTTGGGGAATGCCTTTGGGCATACCAAATGACAATTAGAAAGTCTACAAATGCTACACCCTTCTCTTTGTTATATGGATCTAAAGTAGTACTTCTTTGGAAATCCAAATTCCATTATTTCGAGTTGCATTGGCAACTAAAATGACACAAGAAGATAAACATCGATAAAGACTTCTAGAGTTAGAAGCCCTTGATGATAAGCATCTTGAAGCACAACAAAGCATTGAACTTTATCAGGCTCGAATTTCCAAAGTTTTTAATAAAAAAGTCAAGTAGAAAACTTTTAAGACAGGTGATTTGGTCATTTCAGTAAGGAGACCAATTATAACCACTCAGAAAGCAGAGGAAAGTTCCAGCCAAACTAGAAGGGCTTTCTGTCATTGATATGATTTATTCGAATGGGGCATATCGGTTGGTGAAACCGAATGGCAACAAAATTATGATATCGATTAATGGAAAATTCCTAAAAAAATATTACTCTTAAGATACCCTAAGAGTAGTATTGGTATGATATTTGATCTCGTGGATCAAAATAATGATAGGCGTGAGTTGCTTCAATTATCAAATTCTATAAATATCTTAAACCGCCAAAAGGGAGAGTCAGTACAAATGTATAAGTAGCTTATATAATAGTATGGAGCAATCAAGCTACATGTTAAGCTGTTTGAGATACATATCCTCTTCAATAATTTTTTGTGTGTCTTCGCCCGAATCGGTGAATCCTTAACTGCTAGAAGATTTCATAGAGGAACTTCTTGTAGTACTCTTTCTGGGAACATGGTAAAGAATGACACAATTTTTTGAGTTGTCTATAAGATTACCTGGTGAATCCCTAACCGCTACTAGAAATATGATAGTGAGAAGATTTCGTAGAGAAACTTCTTGTTGAACTCTTTCCAAAGAACATTGTAAAGAACGAAGTATTTTCTTGAGTTATCTACAAATCACTAGTGTATCTTCAATGGTACCTCGGAAACGTGATGATAAGATTATCAAATCAAATCATTTGATATACATACCTGAATTCTTCCTCCAAGAAAATAATTCAACACTATGTCTTGATTCTCAGTGCTAAAAGTCAGCCTCAATGTATAAGTGTATCAAGAAATACATAATCACTGGTGTATCTCTGACCATTACCCCAAAAAAGTGATAATAAGATTATCAAAATATTTGATATACATACTTTAATTCTTCCTCCAATAAAAAATTCAACACTATGTCTTGATCATCAGCGCCAAAGATCTGCTTCGGTGATAGAGAGTATATAGACTTTGGTGAACTGTTTACACTTCAAATAAAAAATATCATACAAATAAGAAGGAGAAAACATAAATAAGAAATACAATAATTCTTATGTTACTTCTAATGTGAATAATGGATGTGTCTATTTATTGACATTATTATCTCTAAAACATGACCAATTTATTCACCAATCAAATGAAGCTCATCTACAATAAAGAAGTTCATCTATTATGAATACTTCTGACTGGCCCTATCAAAGCCTTATAAAAACATGTCCATTCTGGAGATTCTGTTTAGTCTTTCCAACACTAATTGGTGTTGCAGTCAATATATTGTCATCCGTTGTTTTATAGCAATAATTTTCCTAGTTAAGCAAATAAAGAGAGAACTCAACTCTCACAAAATCCATTTCGTTGTCAAGTTAAAAATTATCTCTGATAAAATAAATTATTCCTCCAAGTTTGTCAAGTTAAAAATTAACTCTGACAAAATCAAAATACATTTCCTCCAAATTTGTCAAGTTAAACATTATCGTGACAAAATCAAAATTCATTTCCTCCAAATTTATCAAGTTAAAAAATTACCTCTGACAAAATCAAAATTCATCTCCTCCAATATTGCCAAGTTAAAAATTACCTCTAGCAATTCAAAAGCTATTATATTACAAGTCAATGAATAACTAAAACCACAATACATTTAGAAAAGTTAACAATTATTTCTATCCTACACAAGAAAAATATTCATTCGTTGCAAACATACTTGGACATTTGAATATAGACTCTATATTGTCAAGTTAATAATTAGCTCTGAACAATACACATAAGAGTTAATGATGCATCAAGTTAACAAATACCTCTAATCATCAACATTAATGCATTCATCAAGTTAACAAACACCTCTGAATGAATGACAATAAGATTTTTTTTTTTTCCCAAAATACATCATAGTTTGGTTTATTGATTTATCATTAAAAAAAGCTCCACCAGGATTTACAAGTTCATACAATTCAAAGAAATACAACCTATTGAGTCAAAAAAGACAATCTTTTCCTCGATATCTCTTATCTCCAATTGAATAACTTCATATGCTTAGACGGTGGCCTGCCTGCACAACTCTTCCTCGCTAATGACAATGTTATTAGATGGATCAGATTCAAGAGCTTCCAATTCTGTTTGTTTAGCCAAAAGAGTCTTATTAAGACCATCTCACTGTCTTGACTACTCAGCAATAGTCTTCATAGTCGATTCGCGTGTCTTGAGAGTCATTTCAAGATAAGACTGAGCCTTGGCAATAGTTTCTTGAGTATGAGCAATGGCTTGATTTTGACCCTTGGTTGAGGCAACAGTGCTCTCTATCTCAACAAATAAAGAATGGTTAGCAACCAGATCTCATGGATGTGAGCTCGCTGAGCATCTTTTCTTCTGTGAGCCTCTTCCCTGAATCTGAATTGCTCCTCCAACAATCTCCTAAAAGTAGCTTAAACCATTTTAGACTTATCAATCCCACGAGTCTTCAGTAGAGCTTTAACATAATTTTGTAGTTGAACCACTATAGCTTTATAAGAGGCTGCCTTTCTTTATCCACCAACACTTTCTATACCAGAAATATAATGGTTCAAAACAATAGCAATTGAAGCGAAGGATCTCCCTTTCAGGATTGAGGTCATGCAATGCTCCAAGAGAAGAAATCCTTAATAGCATATTGGAGCTGCTTCTTATCAAATATATCAACTTCTGTGTCCCCTTTCAATGGCATTGAAGAAGTTGCTAGCACTGGTGGACGAACAACAAAGGTAGACACAACCGTAGAAGTTTCAGCAATGGGAGGCAACTGAAGAAGTAGACTTGACAGAAGTGTAGAAATCTATAATGCATCCCATGTTGAAGAAGGAGCAGCTTCAGTATGAAGAACTTCAGTTGTCATCACTGGAAGTGGTACTAGTGCAGAAGAGGATAAGATCTTAAAATGCTAGAGTAGGAGATGGCAATCCTACTGATGTGATATTTACTGCAAGCGTACAGTGTCAGTTGTAGCGCTATACAGGTCGTCCCACAGAGATCTCAGGTGTTTTTGCATTTTCACTAGTTCTATAATCCAACGGACTAACAAAGGATTCTAAGTTGTATTTGGGAGTTATTCTAATTAGCCTAGGATTTAGAATCTACTAGTTTCCAATCATATATTTACTTCTATTATCTTCTTTTATCATAAAAATTTGATCTTTTAGTTTAATATTTATTTAAAGCATCCTAAGAATGAGCTATCAAGTAGTGTGTAAGTATAACTCATCAAAAATACTACTTTTCATAAAAATAAACTAAATCATTAGATAATTCTTTGAATAAGATGAAAACCAACAACTTCAAACCCTAACTAAGCATAGACTATTAAGAAATTTAATTCAAGTATAACCTATCAAAATATTAATCTTCAAGTTCTTGTGTTTTAATCTTTTCATAGAAAATCATGTCTTTATATATTTTATTTAAGAAGAAAATACTAGAGAGTAATTACATGGTGAATCCTACATTCATCTACATCCTAAAGCTAAGTGAAGTTAGCTGGTCATATTTCTAACAAGCAAAATCAAATTTTTATTCATAGAAAGCAATTAAATCTAATTTAGAAAGCAAATAAATCTAAACTAGAAAGCAATTAAAATAAATTAATTAAGGAAAATTTGAAGAACAAAGAGAATACCTCTGGAGTCCGGTATTGTAGTCGTCACCCCTTCAGCAAAATACTAGTTTTATTAAATTAAAAATGAGTATAAACTATATTCTAATTCTATATTAACTACTGCATCCCCCTTCAAAAAATCCTAAAATACAATGATACGGCCAATATATAGGTTTCGAAAATCAAATCCTAATTCTAACAGAACTGAAAAATCATAAAATTACAACGAAACCACCAAAGAAAATTCAGCCCGTTGGCCCACTTCTTTGCCACTATTTGGCGTTAATGCCGCCATTGAGCGGCTATAATATGGCCAATAGTCCTGCTTTTTCTCCTGCGCGAGTATCTTGTCTTGTACACTTGATTCTCTTGGCTGTATTTGACTTTGACTCACTGCAGTATTCTAATGTTGTAGCTTTACTTTCTTTGAACTCTTTTATAAGATTTGATTTCTAATCCGGCTCTTATTTCATGTCATCTCCTTATATAAATCGGATTATCTGAAAAAAAATACTAAAAATACCCAAGTAGCATTTATTTATATACAAAAATAGATAAAATATGGGAGAAAAATACAATATATGATACTAATCACACCCCACACCTATTTTTTGCTAGCTCTAGAGCAAAATCTAAACCTAAAAAAAGAAAAAGAAAAATCTTAACTCCCTTTCGCAGAAATCGCGAATGCACTTAGCATGTGAACAAGCCTTTAAACCCCTGGATTATCCTAGTGGACGAGTGTGGTCACGTGAGGGTTTGCAGTGAATATATGCATAAAATTCATGAAGAAAATAGATTAAGAAACAAAGAAAAGAAAAATAAGGATAATCAAAAATCAAGAAAGATAAAAGTTTTATACAAAAGAAAGAAAAAAAATTTATGATATTTTCATCAATTAATCTCACTAATATACAAACTCAATAATGCATTTAGATTATCAATTTTAAAATCGAGTGTCATATCGGATAAACTTATCATTTTAATCAAAAATTTAAATCCTATCTTTCAATACTTACTAACAGATAATCCATTGGCTCCATACATCTACGTGCACGTGTGATAGTCTATTTCGGTTTTAGACTCCAACTCTAACTCATGATTCATTTCCTCTCTCATAACAATTTTTTTCTATTTTTTCTATTTTTCTTTTTTTGAAGAATATTTCACCTTTCATGCAAATATTCACGCTTACTTAGGCGCAAAGTATCTGATTATTCGGATCATACTCTCTCTCTCTTTTCTTTTTTTAAGAATATTTCACCTTTCATGCAAATATTCACGCTTTCTTAGGCGCAAAGTACCCGATTACTCATATCATACTCTTTTTTTTATTCTTGAGGCTATTGCCTTAATACTAGGCACACCCCATTATTTTATCAATCTCGAGGCTATTGTCTTAATACCAAGCGCACCCCATTTTTTTTATTGTCACTTTTTTCTTTTTTTTTATTTTTTTAATTTTTGTTTAGAGAGAAAAGACTTACTCAATCATTATTATCTTTGTCCTTAACCTAATAAACTATTGTGAAGTAAAAAATAGATGTATATTTGCCTCAAAACTATTATTAGCGGTATTTATTTTTTTGATTTTAATCTTTTTTCATCAAAATTCAAAGTGTATCGTCCAATCTACTCTCATATCCAATTTCAAATTTAAATTTGTCTATTTATCTATAATTTGGTTGATCTACTGATGAAAATATATAAAATCAAAAGTTTTTTTATTTCAATTTGTTTTAGTTAGTTAAGTGCAATATAAAGAAACTCAAAAATCTAAAAATAAAATAAAAATTATAAAAAAAATAAAAACCCTAGGAAAAGAAAAAAAATATGAAGAAAATATCCTAACCCACTTCCCATACCTAAACTCGTGTATGCCCGCATACATGAACCCAAGGTGGTAAATAAATAAGAAAACTATGATCTACATATTATACATTTACTAGAAAATTTAAACCGATTATGACATCTTGATCGCTTTCTACTCTCATAGTGTGTCCTTTTATGTTTTGATATGGATGAACTTAGCCTTTTTATCAATTTTACATTTAATCACTCCATTTTGTTTCTTATTTTTCTCAATTTATTTCTACCTTTCTTTTTTATTCAATTAGAAAATTTTGAAGTTGGAAATCGTACCTTTATCGTCGATATTTGACCCACGAGCATCTTTCATAGTAGTAAGTATTTTGGTTTTATCAACTTGTGAAATAACATACTCATTTTGATGTAGCGAAATTATGAGCTCGATTTTGGATCGCCCTTTCAAATCATTAGGTATCATAATCTCTTCGTTTTATAGTTCCTTCCAATCTTCAAGTATTATAGGCTTGTCATGCAAACTTTTTTCAATCCTATTATCAAAATTCTTAAAAGAAAATCTATACTAGTGGACTTATCATTAGTTAAGTTATTATAAAGGGATAAAAAAAATTTCACAAATTTCTTCACAATTTTCATCAAAAGAATCAAATGATAATATGTCACTAGCAAGCTCATCTTGAGACAAATCACCATGCAAAATTTTTTCTTTATCACCAATTTTTTCATAATTATTTTCACAATGGTTTAAAATAGGTTGATCACAATATTGAATTATAGACTCACATGTACAAAACTATTTAACTCATTTAGAAATATATCTACTTCAAAAGATGACTGAAGTGGTTACTTATTGGAGTCAGATATATTCAAACTATTAGATGGTTGGTCTCCAAAAATTTAGTTTGAGAAATCGTTTTGAGAAGATCTTCCATACAAGCTACAGTTTGAGAAGATGAATTTTGAGAGGATGAGTTTAGCAAACCTTCTATACCTTCCTCAATTGTACGTTTTCGTTCCTCAGACTCACGATTGTAATTTTTCTTATTTTCCTCAAATGATTGCATCTCGAGATCATGAGTGAAATATGAAGAATGATATGATGGATCCACGTACATATTTGATGATAGATATGAAGTGGTTGAAGGTAGATTCTCATGACATGCATACCTTGCTTCTAATCTTTCTAATCTTTCATCTAACATGTTCAATTGAATATCTTGTTCATGATTGAATTTAGAACAAGAAAATGAATATCCCATAAAGAAAGGAGCAAATGGTGAGAACTCTCTTGGTACGGCTCTTGATTATATGCAAAATTAGATTGATTCATTTATTCACAATTGTAATTTTGTGTATAAGAAGCGCTCGTAGGTTCACTATATGTGGTGTGAAATTGATTATGACATAGTCCTAACGAGTTTCCTATCCATGAACACTGATAATAATTATGATATGGATCACGACAATGATAGCAACCAGTTGGATTTCGATATATTTTTTAATTTTTTTATTTTTTTTGAAGAAGGTGGAGAGGGAAAGAGATGGAAAAGAAATAATAAAAATTGAAATTTTATTTTTATATTTTTTGATATTTTTTTACAGAACCAGGAACCCTAAATATAGAATTAGACAAAATCTGAGGTAGAAAATATCTAAAATTGCCGCTAATTACGTTAATTACCACTATTTAGCAGCAAAATCAAGGAATTTACCTTTCTGGTTTTTGCAGTGTGCTTTCGAGACTATTTTCTTCCCTTTTTGCTTCCTATATCTGAAGTTCCAGATCTATATACACTCAACACACACTATTAACCCATAAAACGTTAGAAAAAGCAAGAAAAATATCGTCGATCCCCGGCAACAGCACCAAAAACTTGATGTGATATTTACTGCAAGCGTACAGTATCGGTTGTAGCGCTATGCGGATTATCCCATAGAGATCTCAGGTGTTTTTGCGTTCTCACTAATTCTATAGTCCAACGGACTAACAAAAGATTCTAAATTATATTTAGGAGTTATTCAAATTAGCCTTGGATCTAGAATCTACTAGTTTCTAACCATATATTTACTTCTATTATCTTCTTCTATCATAAAAATTTGATTTTTTAGTTTAATATTTATTTAAAGCGCCCTAAGCATGAGCTATCAAGTGGTGTGCAAGTATAACTCATCAAAAATACAACTTTTCATAAAAATAAACTAAATCATTAGATAGTTCTTTGAAAAAGATTAAAACCAACAACTCCAAACCCTAACTAAGTATAGACTATCAAGAAACTTAATTCAAGTATAACCTATCAAAGTATTAATCTTCATGTTCTTGTATTTTAATCTTTTCATAAAAATCATGACTTTATTTATTTTATTTAAGAAGAAAATACTAGAGAGTAATTACATGGTGAATCCTAACTTCATCTACATTCTAGAGCTAAGCAAAATTAGTTACTCATATTTCTAACAAGCAAACCCAAATTTTTATTCATAGAAAGCAATTAAATCTAATTTAGAAACCAAATAAATCTAAACTAGAAAGCAATTAAAATAAATTAACTAAGAAAAATTGAAGAATAAAGAGAATTACCTCTGGAGTCTGGCATTGTAGTCGTCACCTCTTCAGCAAAATCCTAATTTTATTAAATTAAAAACGAGTACAAACTATATCCTAATTCTATATTAACTACTGCATCCCCCCTTCAAAAAATCCTAAAATATAATAATACGGCCAATATATAGGCTTCGAAAATCAAATCATAATTCTAACAGAACTGAAAAATCATAAAATTACAACGAAACCACCAAAGAAAACTCAACCCGTTGGCCCACTTCTTTGCCGCTATTTGGCAGCTAATGCCGCCATTTGGCGACTATAATATGGCCAATAGTCCTGATTTTTCTTCTGCACGAGTCTCTTGCCCTGTACACTTGATTCTCTTGACTGTATTTGACTTTGACTCTCTGTAGTATTCTAATCTTGTACCTTTGCTTTCTTTGAACTCTTTTATAGGATTTGTTTCCTAATCCGGCTCTAATTTCATACCATCTCCTTGTATGAATTAATTATCTGAAAAAAAATACTAAAAATACCTGAGTAGCATTTATTTATATACAAAAATAGATAAAATATGGGAGAAAAAATACAATATATGATACTAGTCACATATTGTAATAAAGAAGCAATAAAGTAATTAGAAACAATGAAGAAAATTGAAATAAAGAAGCAATTAATATTATGCATTACCTGGTGAAGAACTCGAGGGTTGGGCGCTCAGTTCTCTAAGGCCATACACCTCAACTTTTTCTTCTACCGTCAAATAGAAGTTCTTACTGTAATCTGGTGGGGGCGTTAACAAAATTTATGGTCATAATCATCATACATCGTCGTTTCCACCAGAATAATCAAGTTTTCTCAGATGAATCAGAAAAAGTGACCATATACAAGTTCATCAAAGTAAATTCATTAATCTAAAAATATAATAAAATTAAGACGAATCAAAAAGGGCCTTACGGTTCTAAAGAGGCCCCATAATAGGACTAGCATGAGGAACCATGGCAGGTGGCATCATCGCTAACGGAGAACTTGGTCTTTAAGTTTCTCCAACGATTTGCACTTCATCATCTTCATCACCAGCTTGTGTTGTCTGTTGAGTTGTAGTCTCAACTTTAGTTGTAACATGAGCAAGGGCAACATCACCCTATGAAGAAGTTCCAGTAGAAACATCAACCGCCACTTTAGTTTCCTCAATGACTCCCTAAATAGTGCTTGAACTTGGCCCAACTTCAATTATAGTAGGTGCAGGAGTTGCTCCAACAGTTTAATCTCCACTAGGAACCTCGATTCTGATAGCAGGCCCGGCGCTCTTACCAGGCTTGATAGTGTGAGGACGTAGCCGAGAAAACTATTCCTTAAAATCATCATCTTCAGCTACACTTACTCCCCCATCTCGGGTGGTAGTAGTTTCAGGGATTACTTCAGAAGAAGATCCCTTGAAACTTCTTTTCTTGCGCTTCTCACCCGCAGCTAGTGAAGTTCTAGTGCACTTTGATGTTCTGCTCCTCGGTGAAGAAATGCTAATACTAGGAGTTGGCTCTTGAGCAGGAGCATCTGTTGTTTCTATCTCAGGGCCTCCAACCTCAGTGTCAGGAAGATCATCATGTTCCAACTCAATAATTTGAAGTTCGTCCAAGCCTGGTATTTTGCTAGACCCTGCCTACCTCTTCTGGGAGTACCAAGATTTGATGTGTTTAAGATATGTACTATTCACATTATAATTCTAAGGCTTCAAGTTTGCTATAAAATACTAGCCACAGAAACCAAAAGAAATATAAAGATTCTGATACTTCTTGGGTAGACTGAAGTGAGCCAAAGTACATCCCCAACAAAATGATACCATGCTCGTACTCCTTCAAAAAAATTAACCACAGCCTTGATGTTGGGATTTGGATTCCCTAGATACAGTTGATCATATCGAAATTGTCTAGCAAAATGAATTTGGTAATATGGCTCTAAGTAGCAAGTACTGTCTTGACGAAATACAAGATGTCCTAGCGTGATATTGATTAACTAATAAAACTACTAGCAGATAGAGAAGTAAACTGATCAGAGCCCAGCAGATCTATAAATTCTTCGCCATAATATGGTTTTGGAAAATAAGAAAAATATTTGTACAAGTAGTAATTTCCATGATATTGAAAATGTTTCCGAGTCATTGCCATATAATGTCCTTGCCACTGTGACTTTTGATAATGTTGAACTTTAGGGGCAGACAGATCAACAGAGTGATGGACATGTGTTAACAAAGAGGGGCAATGAAAGACAAACCAACGCATAAGATATGTGTATGGGAGTTGAACTCTTGCGTTTGGAGTCTTATGTCTTATGTTACCCTCTTTTTCTTGTGACTATTCTACCTTGAGAAATCTGGTCATTAGAGCTCTAAGGCCACTTAGAATATCGCATGCCATAGATGGTAGAAGGCCTAATGGATGGCCATATGTTAGGAGAATTACTAGGTAGACAACATTGACAGATAAAGCTTCCTCCATAGTAGAAAGAACTATACAATACTTCAACCATAACATTAAGAATCCTGCAAATAAAACCATTTTAGACAAAGGATACTTAGCATGGTGATGGAAGAATGAAGTACCAACTTTAAATATGTCTTCATTCGATTTCGTGACGTAAGCTTAGGTCCCAAAATGAGTTATTCTCTCTTCTACCTCAGCATCAATACTAACTGAAGGAGTTGAGATATCTTCACCATCTGTATACAAATTAGGAAACAAGTATTCGCCCTCTGCTTAATGCCTTGATTCCTCAGTTTAGTCATTGTCTATAAATATGAAAATGACACATTAACTCCCAGTAAGTCATAAACTACCGCATTCTGAGACTTCAGCAAATGCAACTCCTCCACAGTCAAAACATATTCTTCATAGGGGACATTCCCCATGAGTAATCCAGATATTTCATGTCACTTTTGGAGAGTTAGACCCATATCACCAACATAAGTAAAACAATATTCTCATCTCTAGATTGTAAAGTTCTAGGATGTTGAAGAAGTGGAAGTGACTGAATGGTAGCCCATGATGTACAGCTCGAACAACTCGATAAAGCTCTATTTCTATCAATTGGTTTTCAAATCTCTTGAGTATGAAAGCAATTAAAATAGACCACCATCCCTTTGTCGAAAAATAGACCCATCCTAATGGTCAAAGTCCTGACAAGGAAAGTTAACATGAACAACAGCAAAACAATTCAAAAAGGTACTTGAAGTTTTGGGAGTCTAGTCAATAGGGTATTCCTTCTTCAATGAGCCAAGTAATAGACTAGTCACGTGTTTGTGTTTGTCGGTATTTGTGGAAACTATTGAGATTGTTCCAAAACCTCTAATAAGCACTCCATCTTGAGGCTTCGTCAAATGCCAATCTTTCTTCCTAGGGATGGAAGTTTCTTAAGATGTGAAAAAGGATATGACTGTTCCATATTTGAAAAAAACATATACCATCTTCAAACCTAAACATATACCATCTTCAAACCTGCCTTAGCCTCTTATAATACCATCAAAAAGGTAGTCCTCTAGCAATTCCATTTTCTCTCCAAATAGAAAGTTGGGTTTCTTTATTTTCTCCCTATCCTTCCCTTAAAAAGTTACATCTATCACGAATTCCCTCATTGTATTAGAACTTGGGCTAAGTATTTTCTCACGGTCCTCCTTGCTAGTAACCTTGCTAGTAACTTGACGACACAAGGAGATTCTTCCCTAAGTCTAAACTGGATTATACCATCATATCCACCCACACATCCGAAATATTAGAGCTTAGAAGTGGGATTAAGATAATAGTTCACTACAAAAAAAAAAAGTGAATAGTTCAATAAAAAAGGGAATGGAAAGGAAAATAAATTTAAAATTTTAGATTACAAGGTGATTTATTGACTAAGTGTCAAATGCGGATTACTTAGTGGAGATCTGCACTTCAAGCTAATATTAAAGATCACAAAGTGATCTATTGACTAAGTATCAAATGCAGATCACACAAGTGGAGACCCACGTTTCAAGCTAACATTAAAGATCATAAAGTGATATGTCAACTAAATATCAAATACGGATCACATAGTGGAGTTCCGCATTTCAAGCAAAAATCAAAGATCACAAAGTGATCTATTGACAAGTGTCAAACGCGGATCACATAGTGGAGATCTGAGTTTCAAGCTAATATTAAATATCACAAAGTGATCTATTAAGTGTCAAACGTGGATCACATAGTGGAGATCTGCATTCCAAGCAAAAATCAAAGTCACAAGGTGATCTATTAACTAAGTGTCAAATGTGAATCACATAATAGAGATCCACATTTCAAGCTAAAATCGAAGATCACAAGATGATCTATTGACTAAGTGTCAAACGCAAATCACATAGTGAAGATCCACGTTTCAAGCAAAAGTGTTAAATCACAAAGTGATTTATTGACTATGTATAAAACACGAATCACATAGTGGAGATTTGTGTTCGAAAGTTTGAATGAAAGAACTGCACTTTGTGACAGCTAAAATTTCTTAAAGAAATTGAATCCTTCCTAATTAATTAATTAGTTAATTAAAATTTAAAATGTTCATTGCAATGAATCACTTGTCAAACGAGTTGGACTCATTGAACATAGCTAAGATGGGAGGTTCTTCTCTGGTTGGCACGGAGAAGAAGCCAACGATACAGAGTACTCTACTGGAGCCGCCAGTGGCTTGGGTTGAGGAAGACGTTTTCTTCGACATCTTTCGTGAAAGATTTAAAAGTAAAAAACTCAAACGCTAAGAAATTTAGAAATCTTAAAAGCTTTGAAAAAGAGCTTGAGAGCTAGAAGATTCAAAAAACTGGAAAGCTTTGAAAAATTCAGAGTTGCAAAAGATGCAACTCTTGAAAAGACATCAGGTCTTATATAGAGAAATCAACAGCCAAGATTTATGGCCCAAATCTCGAAGAGATTTCTCACCATTACAAGTGTAGTAGAACTTCGATTTTTGTGACGAAAGGCAACAAACAGTAGTGACGCTTCATTTGAACCATTGAAAATGTAGATTTGATCCGTTTTTTGAAATTTCAAGCGCAGGGTTGCATTGACACAAAATTTGTGAATCAAATGTAGAGTCGCGTTCATGCTATTTCAAACTTAAATCCTTGAATCAAATGCAGGGTTGTGTTCATCCGTAATTAAACGCACTGTCACGTTCAAATTTAAAATCTAAGTTGATCGTATATTGTATCCAAAGCATTCCAAAACACCTTCAAAATTATAAAATTTTAAAAACTTTGGAGGGGGCTTTATTGGCAAAATTTTTATGAAAGGAAAAGAGAGTTGACTCGCGTTTTTGAATGAACAAGAAGATTAACAAAGGGAACCCCTTATAGAACTTAAATGCGGACCTCCTAAGGTTGCATTTTAGTTCCACAACCACTAGAAATAAAAGATTTCTCTAAATACAAGCAAACACGAGTCTCAAAAGCCTTAAGAATGGTTAAGGAACTAAAACACAGATCCTCATCTAGAGAGATTGGCATTCTAAGTTAAATGTTGACTAAAAGCCCATACTTTGAGCTAAGTAAAAAATAAATAAATAAATACAAGCCCCTTTGGGTCGCGTTTTGCTTTCAAAACTTTAGAAAGATATGATTATTCACATTCACCCTAAAACGCGAGTCTAAACAAGTAAGACTAATTGTTAAGATGTAAAGTACGGATCCTCATCCATAGAGATCTGCACGAACCCCTAGGGTCATATATTGGCTCAAACACAGATCTAGCCTGCGTTTCAAATGCAAGGTCGCATTTTGATTCTAAAGACTTATAAAATTAAAACTAACCCTGTTTTAATATAAATGTTGGTCCAATCAAGTAAAATATATTGCTAAAAGTTGAGACATAGATCATCAATCATAAAGAGATCCACGTTCTAAGTTAAATAAATTTATCTTATGGACTCTGGCAAATGTCTATATGTTGAGCTAAGTATAGCAAAAATGTAAACTCCATTGGATCGTATTTTCATTCCAGAGCCTTAAGGGATAAAAACTATCCTCATCTATACACAAATGCGAGTCAAATCAAGCAAGACAGGTTACTAAAAGCTAAAATGTGGATCATCAATTACACAGAGATCTGCATTCTGAGCTCATGTTTAGTTAAAATCCAAACTCCAATAGATCTTGTTTCTACTTCAGAACTTCAAAGGATAAAAACTATCCTCATTTACATCCAAATGCGGGTTTGAGCATGACACATGAGATGTAAAAAGCTAAAATATGGATCTAAAGACTGAGATCCATATTTTAATTACAAATCCAGAGGATTAAAAATTTTAGTTACAAATCTAATGGATTAAAAGCAGAAAATTAATTCTCAATTAAAGAGACTATTAATTGGATATTTAGACCAATTTAAAAGTCACTAAAACTCTATAAATAGTTAAAATTTGGGCTAAAGAAGGAGTTGAATTTTCTCCACTTTGAGCACTGTGCTAAGGACCAGAGTTCTTTTTGTTTAGAGCTTTTCAATGGCTGCCAACTAAAGACTTCATATACGAATCATCAATGGAGAGCAGAATCGTCCTCCATGGTTACAAGAGAACCCCAACTTTAAAAAAGAGGAAATTAGATTCTTCATTTTCTATAAACGGGAAACCATTATTATTGTAAATCTTCTTTAAAGTTTCAATAAAATTCAATTTTATGGCAAACATTAATTATTACAGTGTTTTCATATTCACGATTTAGTTTTTGTACTCATTCATAAGAATCAATAATAGAATTCTTTTTCTCTTTATTCGTGGTTATGATAAGTATGAGTGGCTAAATTCTTAACTTGGATCAGATGGAATAACAAAGCCTAGGTGATTTATTAGTACGTATTATTCCATGCTTATCGGTTTTAATTCTTTTACGTGAAATTGATATCTTTATTTCTCCATTATATTTGAGAGAATTTAGATATGATGTTGAGTCTTTGATATTTTATTTTTTGATGATATATTCATTGCCTAGCGTTTGATATACTGCAGACTCTTTAGGCACGGTATATACTTAGACTTTGAATGATTATTTTATTATTCATATTGCATGTTTAGATAAACTCAAAAATTATATAGGATTAATTGGAAGAAGTTATTCAAGGTATCATGTTTGCAACTTTATATTTTTTTTTGCTTCATTGATTTATTTTTTGGTTGTAGGAAAATCATGTGATTTATGCAACTAAGATTAAAAAAATGTATAAATATATCCAATAAATTATCTTATATGGGAGTTAATCCATCTGACCAACAATTTTAATTAAAGTAATTTCTATCTTTAGTTTTAGTTTTTAGTTAATACAATTGCAAAACAATCCTCAAGAGAACGATTTTGGGTTACTATTCTTGTATTACTTGTCAATCGCTTACACTTGGGAGTATACGATTTAGATCGCAGTTACCTGACCACAGTTCGAAGCATGATAGAATACCCTTCAACCAAATGGCCTGACTTATATTGCAATACCCAAATAATAGTGTGTCATCTGCATATTGCAGATTAACAACCATTGAGGAGGGTCCTCCCAGAAGACCTCTTAACACTCCCCAATCAACTGCATTGGATAATATCTTATTTAGTCCATCAACCACAAGTACGAAAAGTAATGGAGATAATGGGTTCCCTTGTCTCAGTCATCTTCTACAAACAATTTCTTTCCCAATCATACCATTCTCCATTATTCGTACCTTAGCTGATCAACTGCATTGGATAACATCTTATTCAGTCCATTGACCATAAGTACGAAAAGTAATGGAGATAATGGGTCCCCTTGTCTCAGTCCTCTTCTACAAATAATTTATTTCCCAATCGTACCATTCACCATTATTCGTACCTTAGCCGTTCTCAACCATATTTCGATCCAAGATCGCCATCTCTGTCCAAAACCTTGCAAGGCGAGCACCTCCAGCAAACATTCTCAACTGAGATTATCGTATGCCCTCTCAAAGTCCAGATTCTGAAGATAACCATATGTCTTGACCTAGAACAATGATGGATGACTTCCTTACTGGTGATAATCCCTTCTAGGATACTCCTTTTTTATGAATCCAGACTGGTAGTCCCTGACCATGTCCCCTATAATAGGTGCTAGATGATTGGGCAACACCTTTGATATGTTCATTTTTTTTTCTTTTTCAACTAATTGTAGTTTATAGTTCCCTCTTTTTCCCTTTTAATCCTACATTTTGAAGCTACAAGTACAATCCTGCATATAGAAGAATATAAAATCATGAAGATGCCTGACATTATGTTGTTGGTATGCCAAGGTTTAAACTTGGATCTGAAAGCAATCTACAAAGGAGAATGAACATGGGAATGGTTCTATTGAAACTGACCAGCAATATGCCAAAACTTGTTAAGGAACCTAATCATCGGTGAAGCTTGATGCAAATTAACTAGCAACTGACTAAAAAGTTGCCTCAATCTTGCAAGGAATGCAAAGGCCTTTTCGGGAAATGATGAGACCCCATCCGATAAGCTTTCTATTGGTATTATAGTTTTTGGCTATTAATATGCAAATTATAATTACTGCAAATTATATACAGTTTTTAATTGTAATACTATGCAAGTTGATCCACATGAAAGATGACTTTATCTAACTTTAATTCTATCTAGGCAAATTGTTAAGAGAAAGAGAGTTGATTGATGATATATTTAAACTATATAATAGAGAAATAGATACTTAGGATAGAATCCTCTAGGTTAATTTATAAATAGATTACTAGTTTTCTGTTTTTGTATAGTTTTCTTATTTAGATGATGACTGAAATTATAGATTTTAATGTAATTTAATTTATAAGGATAAATAAGAGAATTACTGTAAAACTTGTTAGAAATTTCGAATTATACTGGGATATAATTTTTTATATTTTCTTTTAGAATTTTTAATTCAATTTTCAATTTATAAAATTTATTTCATATAGTTTATATTTATTTTTAACTAAATAAATTGAAAATCACGTAACCTACGTTACGCGTTATGCTATATGCTACATAATCTAACAGAGACAAAATGTTGCGTTACTGTTATCATTTTTCTAAATATCGATATATATATATATATATATATATATATATATATATATATATATATATATATATATATATATATATATATATATATATATATATATATATATATATATATCATATGTCTAAATCTATTTACCATAACTTCACAGACATGGACATAGTAATATTACAAAATAGATATATAAAAATCACAAACAATATGTACATTAAAAATGTTAATCATATAGAGTCAAGTACAGTATCAAGACAGATTAACATAAGTGTTGAATATATACAAAAGTGTCCGAATACCACAGACAAAACTAGGATGCATGATACAATGTAGATACAAGCCAAAATGATATATACAACAACAACAATTAAGCCTTTTATCCCAAGTATTTGGGGTAGGCTACATGAACCAAAAAAAAATAATGCCGGATCGATCACTTTGATAGTCCTTCTCCATTCATTTCTATCAAGTAATATCTCCTGATTTAAACCTCTAGAATCCATATTTTTTCGTATCACCTCCATCCATATGTTCTTCAGTATTCCCTTTATTCTTTTAATTTGTCCTACTTGATAAATTTCCATTGTCGAACTGGTGCATTTGTAGGCCTATGTTGCACATGACCAAACCATCGTAAGCGATTTTCTCGCATCTTTTCATCGATAGGAGCCACACCTATTTTAGCACGAATATCTTCATTTCTCATTTTATCTTTCCTAGTGTTGTCGCATATCCAGCGGAGCATGCGCATCTCTACTACACTTATCTTATGTGAATGACTTTTTTTATATCCCAAAATTCCATACCATATAATAAAGTTGGACTAATAGCAGTCCTATAAAATTTTTCCTTCAATCTTAACGGAATATTACGGTTGCATAAAACTCTCGTTACTCTCCTCCATTTCGACCAACCATCTTGTATCATATAGTTAACATCATTATCGATATCATTCTGAATAATAGAACCCAAATACCTAAACTGATTTCTCATTTGTATCTCTTACCCATCCAGTTTTATAGCATTATAGTCTATGGTCTATCGTTTACTAAATTTATACTGCATATACTCTATTTTAGACCTACTCAGTTTAAAACCTCTCGATTCTAATGTGTACCTCTATAACACTAACTTGCTATTTACCCCTGCTCTTGTCTCATCAACTAAGACAATATCATCAGCAAATAGCATACACCAAGGTATCTCATCCTGAATAGCTCTAGTAAACTCATCCATCACTATAGCAAATAAGAATGGGCTCAATGCAGATCATTGATGTAATCCAATTGTGATAGAAAAATTATTTGTTAAACCACCACATGTTCTGACATTGGCCACTACTCCATCATATATGTTCTTAATTATATTGATATATCTGATGGGAACTCTTTTCTGCATCAATATCCACCAAAGTATCTCTCTTGGTACCTTATCATAGGTTTTTTCTAAGTCAATGAATATCATATGCAAATCTCTATTTCTCTCTCGGAATCGCTCTATAAGTTGACGAAGTAAATGAATAGCTTCTGTCATCGATCGCCCTAGCATAAATCCAAACTGCTTCTCTGATATTTTAATAGTTTGTCGCAATCTATATTCAATTACTCTTTCCCAAAACTTCATAGTGTGATACATGAGTTTTTTTACCCGATAGTTAGAACAAGTCTGAATATCACCATTATTCTAATACAGAGATATTATGGTACTCTTCCTCCATTCATTTGGCATTTTGTTAGTTTGCCCAATCTTGTTAAAAAGATCTGTTAGTCACCTCACACCAATTCCTCCTAAGTATCTCCATACCTCTATAAGAATCTCATTTGGACCAATAGTTTTTCTTGATTTCATCATCTTCAAAACCTCTTTTACTTCAGACTCTTTGATTCTCACATAAAGTTATGATTCATATCCTCATATTAAATAGTAAGATCTCCCAAATCTTGAGTAAAACTACCATTATATAATCTATCAAAATAATATTTCCATCTTTCTTTAATCTCTTCGTCTCGAAATAGAACCGTCTTATCATCATTTTTAATACACTTTACAGTACATAAGTCTCTAGACTCTCTCTTATTCGGGCGATTCTATATATCATTTACTGCCTCTTTATTATCCAACTTCTTGTACACTTGTTTATATAATTTAGTTTTTGCATCCCGAACAGTTTTCTTAGCCTCCTTCTTCACTAGTTTATACTTATTAAAATTTATTCCATTATTATTATTCTTCTTCAAATCTCTATAAAGAATTTTAATATCATTTTTTACTCTTCATTCCACCATGATGTATTCTTACATGGTGAAGCATCACCCCTTGACTCACCAAATATATTTTTAACTATTCTTTTAATGTAGCTAACCATTTTATTCCATGTTACATTATGATCATCATGGTCCCTCCAATCTACTTTTTGTACTACTCTATCTACAAAAATAATTTTATTACCTTCTAATCGCCACTACTTAATCTTATAATTTAACTTATAATTAATCTTTCTAAGTCTATTTCTAATCTAAATATCTAAAACTAAGAGTTTATATTGGGTAACTATACTCTCACCTAGCACTACTTTACAATCGATACAACTAGCTCTATTTACTCTCCTACTTAAAAAGAAATCTATTTGGTTTGCATTCGATCCACTTTTAAAAGTAATCAAGTGAGAAACTTTCTTTTTAAACCAAGTATTCACTAAAATTAAATCATAAGACAAAGTAAAATATAGAATTGAATTAGGGATCACCACCAATAAATAGTTTTTTCATAGCCGGTATTCCTTATACTATCTCATCTAGATCCTCCCAAAATTGATATCTATTGGATTCATCAAGTCCTACTTGTGGTGCATAGGCACTAATGACATTAAAAATCTCCCTATCTAAAATAAATTTAATTAATAAAATTATATCACCCTTCCTCCTAAGCTCCACTACATTCCCAAGTAATTACTTATCTATGATCTCAACTACCCCATTACGATTTTTATCTTTACCCGTATACCAAAGTTTATAACCCCAAGGCTCTATAATTTTAGCTTTCTCACCTACCAACTTAGTCTCATACACGCACAAAATATTAACCCTCTTTCTAATCATAGCATCAACTAACTCTACTAATTTATCTATAAGAGAACCTATATTCCACGATACCAACCGAAATCTATATTTATATTTGTGAGCTAATTTCTTTAGCCCCACCTTCTCATTAAGATGTGAGAATTCTCTTACATTTGACACCATATCCGGACGCCGACATGGCGTGTCGCTTCTGGACGATGACCTAGCAACCCTCACACATTTTTCACTACATCCCGACTCCGATGTAGTACGTGGCTCAGTAGGGAATGCCCCAATGAAATTCATATTTTAGCTCATATCATAATATGTAACAATATTTTATGCTGGCTGTCACCGGCCTACCACAACCCTCCTCCTTTATCCTTGCTTGGAACAGGCAGTAAAAAGATAAATCTTTAAGCACAACACTGGTAGAGTTCCAAAATGATATATACATAAAAGGAATAAAAATTTTAAGAGTGGCGATCTACTAGCGCTTGGCCTGCTTCTAAATGTAGGGATCCTCAAGAGGCAGTTCCTACTCCTTGGGTAAAGCTGTCTCGGCTATTGGACTTGAGGTGGGATAATCTCAGGGCTCATGCAATGCTATAGAAAACCATATAAAATTATAGCATGCTAGTAAGGACAATGTAAAAGATATATGCATGTGAATAATGAAATACATGGTATGCTTAACATGATATGAATCATGGAATATATAAAATATATAATATAATATGATCATGCTTATGAATAATGACCTATCAAAAAGATGCAAATTCTATCTTATTAGTTTGGAACTAAATGGTGTGAGTATTCATATATTTTAGAAGTGTAGCATATCAGGTATCACTGCCCCCAAGACTGATCACATACAAATCAGATTCCGCACTGCTAGGCACACTGGATACCCCGTGCATGCCGGAGATCATGACATCTAATACTGATCTCTAGACGAGCCGGATGGCTGCTGCTAAAGAAACTTAGAACATATAGTATCAGTACGCAGATCGGCGGATGCATCCCAGATAGAATAAAATAGAACTAAAAACTCTCATAATATTTATTTTATTCCACCATTTATTTCTCCCATATCCACAATGTAGTAACTATATCTCTTTCTCACTTTCTTGTGTGAGATGTGCGCAGTCTAAATGGAAACAGTCATGCTATACAACATTCTCACATTCAAAAAGATGCGTATTGTAGCACCAATAATACAACCTCTAAATTGGTCGCTACCATTCAAGATTATGCGTGATGCAAGTGATTATTGGAGCAATGTTAGAACAGCAAAAAGACAAGAAGCCCTACATTTTATACTAAGCTAGAAGACTCTGAATGACGTATGGATAAACTATATAACCATAGAGAATAAGTTTTTAGCTATAGTTTTTGCTCTTGATAAATTTCATTTGCATATTTTAGGCTCACATGGTTTTTTTTTTTTTTTTCTTTTTATAGATCATTTGGCTCTCAAATATCTTTTATAAAATCTATTGTCTATAATAAAATCTGCCCAAACTCAACTACATTGTGTTGATGCACCGATCTCAAATCAACAAGTTAAGAAGTAAAGAGCTAATAGTTATTTCTTGTTTGTGAACTTTGACATAGTTTATACAAACTCTAATTTAGTCAAATTCCTTATTATTTACTTCATTTATGCTAACTAAACATCTATTCATTAAGAACTTAATATAAAATGAGATTTCAAGCCGTTCGGATACTATAGCCCAAACTATTAATACCCCATTCGGGTGTTACTATCCCGATAATTATGGTCGGGTTTCAATACCTGACCGTGCCCCTAACACCCTTGCCCTAAAAAACTTAACATAAGAAATTTAGTCATTTGGGTCTATTATCTGAAACAATTAAACCCCATTCAGGTATTAATTGGTTTAATCCATACGGGTTTAATCCAGTTCCAGTAATAATACCTGACAGATCCTCGAACAATGCTTCCAATAAACGCTGCAGAAAATTTTCTTTAAAAAAAAAAAAAAAACTCTCTAAACCTAAGACTAAAATGCCTTTAGTGAGTTTAGCACATGCCTCTAAATAAGGAAAATCCTCCATTAATACCAATTGCATGTTCCTATTGCCCATCTACTTCAAAATCTTCTCCAATTCCAACACTTAGTTTGATATTGCAATGTAATCAATTAGGGGTTGAGAGTAGCTAACGCTTTGAAACTACCGAAAGCAAGGAATTAGGAGGAGTCAAACTAGAAGGAGAATGGGAGTTGGGGCTTAGGCTTTTTGGGCTACAAACTAGAAGAACCTGACGGTTTTTGACAGTAAAGAGAGGGAGAGGGTTGTGTTGGGTTGATCCTTTAGATGATTTCTGTCATTACATTTCCATAATGTTTCCTTTAACTGATTACTGTGAAAATATTTCCTAATATGCACCGACACTAATCTCACATAATGCTTGAAGCTAAAGAACATCCAGCATTTGGAATTTATCTTGTCTTATCCTGCTAAAGCAAGCATGTTCTTGATATCAGAAAGTAATTAAATCCAAATTTCAATCGTTGATCAAAAGAAATTACTTGTGTGATAGGACGGGGAAAAAGTTTCCGATATGGTGCTTTGTCCAACAACATCAACTGAAGATCCTTTAGATTCAATACCTTTCAAGATTTTCCTAAAGATTTTGATCAAGACATCAACACAGAAGGAACATCCTTCAGTGGTATTGAAACATTATTTCCTTTGATGTTTGGACTATACATAACCAGAAAGAAATACATCCACTCTGTCATGTTCTTGCAAGCAAATTGTTGGTGTCAGAAACAATGTAACCGGGACCAGTTACTGTAAACATTACTTGTCCTGCTGATCATCCTCCGTTTCCTCCTCCTCGATGACTTCCTTAACATCTGACAGAAATGGCCTGTACGGTTTTTTCAGAATCTTCTTCCCTTTAGATTTTCTGGGGTCCTCCCTGATGAATTCCAGTACCCTTCTCGCTGTCTCACGAAATTCCTGTCCCCATTCTTGATTCGCAGCAGCTAACACCTCCTCTGCACCTGCCGCCACCGCCAACCCCTTAAATCTCAACGAAGAATACATAGAAATTTTGTACATCACGCTCAAGCAGTACTGGTGGAGTCCTTCTCCCTCCCTCAACAGTCTAACCAATGCTTCCACGACGCCCATATCCATCAAGTCTTCCCTCCCTTTACGTGCCCCTGCGAAAGAGTCCAGCAGCATAATCGCATATTTCCGCAGCTCAGTTGTTTCCTCACTTCTTTTGTCAGTTGCGGCCACTAGGAGCTGTGGAACGGCCCCCATGTTCGCAAGAATCTTGAGGTTTGTAGGACAAAGGGACAGGTAGTACAGAGCCAGCGCTGCTTCTTTCCGTCCAGCGTGGCTCGTGAAATACTCGCAGAATTTTTCAAGAAGCGGAGGAATTGCACCCAGGTCTCCGATTACCATCCGATTGCGTTCCTCCATGGCCAGTCTCCAGATGGCGCAAGCAGCATTGGCGCGGGCTCTGCAGGTACCATTGGAGAGGACGTGCACTAAAGATGGCACCGCACCCCAGCTGACAATCTTGATTCGGTTGGCTTCAATGATTGCGAAACCGAGCATTGCAACAGAGGCATTGATCTCGGCGGTGCTATCAGTAGACTGCAGCATGTCGATGATGGCAGCTACAATTCTTTGAGTGCAGAGCGAGATCCCTCTGTCTCTGCTTTTTCCTATGACTGGGAGGAGGATTCTGAGAGCTGACTCCTGCTCTGAAATTATGGCGCTCTTCAAATTCGTCAAGATATATTTCTCCAAGGGATCAGCAGCAGAAGGGGAGGAAGAAGAGGAAGTGGTTGCCCTGTCTTCAGTTTCTCTTCCTGGTAATCCAGATTGCAAGGACCCGGAAGCTGTAGCATCTGAAAGAGGTTCTTGATCGCTATCTTCTCTTCTTTCATCATTCTTGGTGCCCTTAAGCCTTCTGATGAGTTGGCGAGCTGCTTCTTGAGACACAGGGAGGGGGTGGGGATGTCCATTGTCATTGCACCAGTCGAGGATTGCATCTTTGACGGCAAGGTTGGGGTTCAAAGCAAACGAAGCGAAGGAATCTGCGGAGGAGGAAATGGTAGGGGGGATGTAGTTGAGTTCCATGGAGGCTTCCATGACGGCCCGCTCGAATGTTTGGCCGGTAGGGACGACGACAGGGTCTGCCATTAGGCAGCCAGAGATTGGGCATAGGAATTTGACGGGAGGTGTTTCTTGGCTTGGATTTCGTGATGGGCTTGAAGGAGCGGAGAAACAAGAGATGCATTTCGAAAATGGGTTCCAGCTTCTCTCCATCGTTGCTAGCTAGTTTCTCTTAGAGATGCAGAGAGCAACGATGATAATAGAACTGAAATTGGACAATATAAAGGAAGAACTCTGACGGTTGGTTCTGGATTCAACTTCACAGAAGCAGGCAGGCCAACTGCCAAATATTCCTCAACTGTACATATACATTTTTAGACATAGCCATACGCAGACAATTAAGGAAATGCTTTTGTAGAGAAATCGGATCATCGTTTTTCTCTTTTAATTGGCATAAAATTTGAACATGGGAAAGTTTATATCCGAATATTGGTTCATTAATTAGAGTTCTGAGTTAGGATTTAATAGGATGGAGGGACTTGATTATAAAGGATAAAAATATATATGGTGCAATAATCAGGGTCAGAGTGAGGCTTTCCGTTTTAGATTTTAATGAGGAAGAAAAGAAGAGGAAGAAGAGGGTTTAGGGTTTACAGTTCTCAGTTTAAAGGTCAATCTTAGATATTCTACTCTGAACATTTTTTTTTTATAAGAAATAGTGAGCTGCTGAGGATTTTAATAGAACTACATAAAAAGAAATTAAAAAAAGAAGAAAAAAATTAAAACGAGTACATATGCCCATCCGTAAGAAAAATAAGTTATATCATAGTCTATTACAAGTTTTATAGAGAGGGAAGACAAGTAGGTCATGCCATTGGAATGAAGACCACAAAACGGTTAGCATTTGCAGTCCCTAATCTTCATCATGCGAGTTTCTTTCGGCGGCCAAGGCTGTATTAATGCCTGCAGCTGCTGTCCCCTGTGCAGATCTCGGGATGTCCACAGCAGAAATCCTGGGGATAGAGGCATAAGGGGTCGTCTTTACGTCTTCAAATGTTGTTGTCCACAATAACACATCATTAATAATATTATAAATGCAGTGATCCAAACTATAGGCCGAATTACAACATGGTCTTCTATTTCTCTCTAACCATAGATTCTAAACTATCACAACTATGAGTGTTCTGGCCATGTCTATTTCACTCTCCATATAGAAAAGTTTCAACCAGATTGTCAGTGATATGTCCAACCTAAGTCGGGTGATATGTCCTACCTAAGTTGGATGCTGTGCCGGTGAGCGACTTTGAGCCAAATCGTCATGGTGAAGGGGCATTCCAGTAACATATGTGTCACTGTTTTGATAGCGGACCCGCACAAAGTACATCTGCTTGGGCTCTATCATTCTCTCTGTTGTAGGTTATCTCATGTAAGGATTGCATTTTTATTTAGGAACCAAAAAAACATCTTAACCAAAGAAACATTTTGTCTTCCAAATATGAGCTGTGTGTTTGGATCTGATCTCTCCATCATTTAGCAAGCTATACATTGTCTTAATTGAGAATCGTCTTGACTTCTCCCAGTTCCAGACCGATAAATCATCGTTGTTAATGATCCGAAATTATTGTAAAATTTTGCACAGCGTAGACCAGCCTGCTCTTAGGTCAATCCCTAACCTACATCTTCCTCTGCTTTAAAACTCTGCAATCGTCCCCTTTTTTGCGCATGCATTTATCATAGGTCTGTGGGAATGATACTTTAAAGGGTAAGATATCACACCAGATATCTTCCCAAAATGCAACGATATCCCCTGCCAGCGTTAAATGTGACTCCTCTCAAAACATATCTTTCGTATTCATTTTATGATATTATACGCTGGAAAATTTGAATGCTAAAAACAATGAAGCAGATTGAAAGTGATCTACGAGTTGAATGCAGAGGGAAACATGTAGACAATTTATCTGACTTTCAGGACTATCCAACCTATGATGTATGTAGGTGTTCAGTCTGGCTCAATATCTGTGTTGGAGGTGTATTGGACACAATTCGTGCGCAACACATGAAACGTCCAAGTCCATCTAGCTAAATATTCATGCCTGGCTAGTGATGAATGCGAAATATCCTTCTGCAATTCGAGATTAATGCGAAACGTGCAATGACCCAAACAATTTACTTTCTATTATTTCATACAAAATCTTTTAGGTATAATTTATTTTGGTTAATATTTAAATATAATTAATCTCTTATTTTTTAAGTATTTGGTTGAGCAACATAAATTATGTGAATGAGTCTTAGTTACGTTGGTTTATTTTTTTAGTGATATAATTGTCTTTGATTTAAATTCATCGTGGTTTATGGTGATGAAATAGTTGTTATTGGTATAATTATAGTGTTCACAGTTAAACCAATAGATTATGTTGAGCTATTCCAGTATGATTATAAATACCTACAAGTAAAAGAAGAAAAATAAAAAGAAATAAATGTTAACTGAACAATCTTTGTTATTTGTATTGAAGAAATTCTACTAATTAAATAGTTTGCTTTTACTTTATTAAACATTTTTACATTAAAACTAAGTAATAAACATGATTGTATTTATTATAAATGAATATCTTTTTTTTTTTGTTATTTTATATTTGTACTTCATTTATAAATTTTTCTATATATACATTTAAAAAAGGGGTTTTTACATATCAATCCCTTAATGTTTTAAAAATTCAATATCGATCCTGCAAATTTAATATTTTAATTTTAGTCTCCAAAACATTTAAATTATACAGTTTTAATTCTTTACTGTTAGCCAAATTAACTTTTTGATACTTATACCTATTATATCCTTGAAAATAGACTTAAAATGGAGCGAAAAGTCAGTCAACTCCCTACCTTCTCCTCTCTTTCTCTCCTCTTTTCTCTCTTTTCTTCTCTTTTCTTGATTGGATTTTCCTCTCCATCCTCAACCTCTCTTTCTCCTCTAATATTCTCTTTAATTAATGGCTGACTAATTTTTATATACTCATAATCTCTCCTTTATAGAACCCTAATTTCTCTCCTTATGTCATAGATATAAATTATTTGATAGAATTTTCACAACCTAAGAGATGGTAACTCAACTTTTGTACATATACAGAGAACTGCAAGTAACAATAAAACAAGCTCGAGCTCCAAGCCATCACAACTGAGCTTAATTTTATCCCAACCTAAATTCTTTGCTATTTGATAATCTTTTTTAAGAGTTATGACACTCAATATTCTTGGTGGTTTAATTCTTATCCCAGCCAAAGCTTGAGCTCCACGAAGAACAGCTTCCATTTGAAAAAGCTTCTATTCATCTTCAGGATCGCGATCAGGATCCCCAATTGTTCTTAAATAAATTCTTCTCCAGCTCTATGATAATAGTATCTTTAGCTGAAATTAAGACCAATTGTTCTTGAATAAGTATAAACATGACATTAAGACCAAAAATAACTAAACATGTAGAATTCCTGACCTTGATTTAGTCGATGAAGACAGCGAATCTTGATCTTGGCCACTTTGTCCATAAAAAGCAGTTCCCCATCGTCATTGTCATTATGACTATAATAATAATCATCATCATCATCGCTATTGTCATCATCATCTTCAAGTCCACTGAACTGATAATCAATGTGCTCTTGGTCAGAAACTACTCTGATCGTGTGGTTCAACGGCTTCGAGATACTTGAGTCCTTTCCTGAAAATATATAACTGAAATCCAAACAGGAAAAGAATGAAAGGTACTACATTAGTTTGTGAATTTGTTGTGGAAAATGTATTCTTTGCATTTAAAAATTAGCAGAAATAACCTGTGCAGCATGGTGCCTTGCAGCCTATGTAAGAAGACTTCTAGATTGACCTTGCTTCAACGATTTCAAGCGACAGACAAACAAGTTTGCTTCCCCTTCTAAAGCCTCTTGTGCATCTTGTTAGAGTTAATTCAAACCCAAAAAATGGATTAGGTGAAAAGAAATGGATTAGGTGAGAGTAATTAGGTGGAATAGTGCCGGTAGGTGGAATAGTGCCGGTTGGTGGAATAGTACCGGTAGGTGGAATAGTGCCGGTTGGTGGAATAGTGCCACAATGAAGCCTATAAATAGATGCTCTCATTTGCCTTCATTCGACACACCAAGATCACCAAGTATCCATTCAAGAGAAGAGTGAAGAGAAGATAGAGAAAGGAAGAGAGGAGAGAAGAAGCTCGGTGTGCTCTTCGGGTGATATCCATCACGGTGTTAGTCTGGTGCTTCTACTGCAGACTACAGTTCTCTAACAAGGTTGGAGGTTTCTTTCGTGTTGGAGGTAACATTGTATCACCTCTATTTTCTGTATATTCCCGAGTTCTCTGGACAAGACTCGGAAGGTTGTACTATTTATCTGGTATAGTGGAATTCGCTCTCTGATTGTCCCGTGGTTTTTTCCCGTAAGGGTTTCCACGTAAATATTGTGTGTCATCTGTGGCTTGTTGATTTGGTTATAGCTTACTTATTGTTTACATACAAGTAAGGATTTTTACTATTTTTCCCAACAGTGGTATCAGAGCTAAGGTTATTAGCTATTGTGTGTAAACAATGGAAAGTATAACAAGTCGCATGATTACTCTTAATGGATCTAATTGGATGATCTGGAAGCCAAGAATGGAAGATCTTTTATATTGTAAAGATCTTCATGCACCTTTAGAAGGTGATGTGTCTAAACCAAAAGACATGAGTGATGATGATTGGAAAAAGCTTGATAGAAAAGCTATTGGTTTCATTCGACAATGGTTGGATGATACCGTGTTTCATCATGTCTCCACTGAGAGTACATCTCACTCTCTTTGGAAGAAACTGGAGAGTCTGTATGAGAGAAAAACTGCAGGCAACAAAGCTTTCTTGATTAGAAAGTTAGTTAGCTCAAAGTATAAAGATGGTTCTTCAATTGCTGAACATTTGAATGAAATTCAAAGTATTATTAATCAGCTTTCTTCTATGAAAATGGTGCTTGACGATGAGTTGCAGGCTTTATTGTTGCTCAGTTCACTACCGGAGAGTTGGGAGACATTGGTGGTGTCTCTAAGTAACTCTGCACCAGAAGGCGTAGTTTCTATGAGTTTGGTTACAAGCAGTTTGCTTAATGAAGAACTCAGACGAAAGAACCTGGGCACATCACAGTCTGAAGCACTTGTGTTGGAGAATCGAGGAAGACCAGCATCAAAAGATAGAAGCAACTACTCCAGATCCAGAAGTAAATCCAGATCGAAGAAGGATATTACTTGCTACTTTTGCCACAAGAAAGGACACATAAAAAAGGACTGCAGAATTCGGATAAGAGAAGAAAAAACAAAGCGTGAAGGAAAGTCTGAAGCCCATGAAAATACTACAGCTACAGTTGAAGGTGATTTAGTTGTATCTGAAAGTAATGATTTATGTCTTTGTATTACATGTCAAGATGCAGATTGGGTAATCGATACGGGAGCCTCGTATCATGCTACTCCACATAGCAATTTCTTCACAACTTATGAAAGTGGAGACTTTGGTGTTGTAAAGATGGGTAATAAAGACACTGCTCAAATTAAAGGCATGGGAGATATACATCTTGAGACCAGTCTCGGTTGTAAATTGGTGCTCAAAGATGTAAGGTACGTTCCAGATCTTCGCTTGAATCTAATATCTGCAGGAAAGCTAGATGAAGATGGCTTTGGCAGCACCTTTTGCAATGGGCATTGGAAGCTTACAAAAGGTTCTCTTATCGTGGCAAGAGGAAAGAAATGCTGCACTCTTTATAAGATGCAGGCAAAACTATGCAAATGTGAGGTGAACACAGTTGAGCAAGATTCTTCTCTAGAGTTGTGGCACAAGAGGCTTGGCCACATGAGTGAGAAGGGAATGCAGATTCTTTCTAATGAAAAACACCTGCCAAACATGAAAGGTACACATCTTGATACTTGTGTGCATTGCATAGCTGGTAAACAACATCGAGTTTCATTTGCTAGAAGTGGATCAAATAGAAAGACTCACATATTAGATTTGATACACTCAGATATTTGTGGTCCTATGAAAGTCAAAACATTTGGTGGTGCTCTCTATTTTGTAACTTTCATAGATGATTATTCCAGAAAAGTTTGGGCATATGCTTTAAAAACTAAAGACCAAGTTGCAGATGTCTTTAGAGAATTTCATGCCAAAGTGGAGAGAGAAACAGGAAGGTCTCTTAAATGTATCCGATCAGACAATGGTGGCGAGTATATCGGGTCATTCGACGAATATTGCAAGAGCAAGGGAATTCGACATGAGAGGATCATTCCAAAGACTCCTGAACAAAATGGTGTGGCAGAAAGAATGAATCGCACTATCGTCGAAAGGATTAGGTGTATGCTATCACATTCCAAATTGTCCAAACCCTTTTGGGGGGAGGCATTAAGGACTGCGATAGACCTAATCAATTTATCACCCTCAGCTCCTTTAAAGGGTGATGTACCAGAGAAAGTGTGGACAGGAAAGAAAGTCTCCTACAAACACTTGAGAGTATTCGGCTGCCGTGCATTCGTTCACATTCCTAAAGATGAAAGATCAAAACTTGATGGTAAGACAAAACAATGTATTTTTCTTGGCTATGCAGATGAAAAGTTTGGCTACAGGTTATGGGATCCAGAAGACAAGAAGGTAATAAGAAGTAGAGATGTGATTTTCCTTGAAGATCAGACCATTGAAGATTTCAAGAAGGAAGAAGCAGTGCAGTCTTCTACAAGTGAAGTTGTAGATCTGGATCCAGTTCCTTCTCCAGTCACAAACGATGAAGGAGAAGAAGTGCGAGAACATCAAGCAGATGTTGATACTCCTATTCAAGAAGAAGAGGGAGAGCAGTCCACTACAACACAACCATCAATAGCGCCTCAGTTAAGGCGGTCTGACAGAGACCGTTATCCTTCTAGCAGGTATCCAACTAATGAGTATGTCCTGGTTACTGATGCAGGTGAACCAGAAAATTACCAAGAAATGCAAGAAGGCAATCAGAAAACTGAGTGGTTAAAAGCTATGAAAGAGGAAATGGATTCTTTGCACAAGAACCATACCTATGATTTGGTAAAATTACCAAATGGAAGGAAGGCATTAAAGAACAAGTGGGTGTTCAAGATAAAGACCGAAGAGAAGAGCTCACAACCAAGATACAAGGCAAGGTTAGTTGTGAAGGGTTTTGGCCAAAAACAAGGCATTGATTTTGAAGAAATTTTCTCTCCGGTGGTAAAAATGTCATCAATTCGTCTCGTTCTCGGAATGGCTGCAAGTATGGACTTGGAGATCGAACAAATGGACGTGAAGACAGCTTTTCTTCATGGCGATCTAGAGGAAGAGATCTACATGGAGCAGCCTGAAGGTTTCACAGTTAAAGGTAAAGAAGATATGGTCTGCAAGTTGAGAAAGAGCTTGTATGGATTAAAACAAGCACCTCGACAATGGTACAAGAAATTTGATTCTTTTATGGTGGATCATGGCTATAAGAGAACAGTTTCAGATCATTGTGTTTATGTCAAAAGGTATGATGGTGATTTCATTATACTGTTGCTCTATGTTGATGATATGTTGATTGTAGGTCAAGACATGTCCAAGATTGACAAGCTTAAGAAGGATTTAAGCAAATCATTTGCCATGAAGGACTTGGGAGCATCACAACAAATTTTGGGGATGCACATATCTCGTGACAGGAATGCCAAAAGGTTATGGTTGTCGCAGGAGACCTACATCAATAAAATACTAAAAAGGTTCAACATGGACAGAGCAAATCCAGTTGGTACTCCACTTGCAGGACACTTCAAATTAAGCTCCGAGCAATGTCCCAAAAACGAGCTGGAAAAAGAAGAAATGAGAAGAATTCCATATGCTTCAACAGTCGGTAGTTTAATGTATGCAATGGTATGTACTAGACCAGATATAGCATATGCAGTTGGTGTTGTTAGTAGGTTCCTTGCAAATCCAGGTAAACAGCATTGGGCTGCAGTTAAGTGGATATTAAGGTATCTACGTGGAACTTCCAAAATAAGTATTTGCTTTACAGGAAGTAAGTCGGTACTAACAGGTTACACTGATGCAGATATGGCAGGAGATATTAACTCAAGAAAGTCTACATCTGGTTATTTGATTACTTTTGCAGGGGGAGCTGTGTCTTGGCAATCCAGGTTGCAAAAGTGTGTTGCCTTGTCAACTACAGAGGCTGAGTACATTGCTATTACAGAAGCTTGCAAAGAGATGTTGTGGATGAAACGTTTTTTGCAAGAAATAGGTATGTCACAAAATACCTATACAGTCTATTGTGATAGTCAGAGTGCTATTCATCTCAGCAAAAATCCAAGTTTTCATTCTAAATCCAAGCACATCGATGTGAGGTATCACTGGATTAGAAATATACTTGATGAAAAGTTATTGCAGCTTGAGAAAATTCACACCGACAAAAATGGAGCAGATATGATGACGAAAGGGTTACCTAGAGAGAAGCAGAATTTCTGTCGGAAGGTAGCCGGTATGGACTCTAAGTAAGAGTTCTAACTCATTCCCTTTCTTTTTTGGGTTGGAGGGGGAGATTGTTAGAGTTAATTCAAACCCAAAAAATGGATTAGGTGAAAAGAAATGGATTAGGTGAGAGTAATTAGGTGGAATAGTGCCGGTAGGTGGAATAGTGCCGGTTGGTGGAATAGTACCGGTAGGTGGAATAGTGCCGGTTGGTGGAATAGTGCCACAATGAAGCCTATAAATAGATGCTCTCATTTGCCTTCATTCGACACACCAAGATCACCAAGTATCCATTCAAGAGAAGAGTGAAGAGAAGATAGAGAAAGGAAGAGAGGAGAGAAGAAGCTCGGTGTGCTCTTCGGGTGATATCCATCACGGTGTTAGTCTGGTGCTTCTACTGCAGACTACAGTTCTCTAACAAGGTTGGAGGTTTCTTTCGTGTTGGAGGTAACATTGTATCACCTCTATTTTCTGTATATTCCCGAGTTCTCTGGACAAGACTCGGAAGGTTGTACTATTTATCTGGTATAGTGGAATTCGCTCTCTGATTGTCCCGTGGTTTTTTCCCGTAAGGGTTTCCACGTAAATATTGTGTGTCATCTGTGGCTTGTTGATTTGGTTATAGCTTACTTATTGTTTACATACAAGTAAGGATTTTTACTATTTTTCCCAACACATCTTTCAACTGCTGTGATGAGAATGATTCACCTTTGGTATGTTTTGACCTCCCCTTTTCTTTTTGTGCCGTTAACATGATTTCGTATGATTCGCTAAAGAACAGGGCACAAACTTGAGAACGAACTACTACAAAGACCAGACCTAAAAATAATAGCAGCTACATGCCTTTTCTCATCCCACTGCTGTTTCATCTCCAGTACAAAATAATAGTAGCTTTCTTGAATAAGTATAAACATGACATTAAGACCAATTGGCCAAGATCACGATGGCCAATTTTCCTTGAATTCTTCTGCACCAGGTCTCACCACCAGACGAAGCGGCTTGGGCCAACAGAGACCTCCAACAAAGATGCCACAACCTCACACAAGAGAACCCAATACTAAATTATCTCCAGCTAACAATGAGTTCAATCAAGAGAACCCAATACTTATTTGTACTCTTTATCTACTTTTTCCTACCTAGTTTTTATGTTTTCTTTTATGTATTTTTGCCTTAAGTTATTGTAGTTCTATTATCAGCTTGTTAATTGAATGCAGAGGGCCTCTACCCACCGTTTTTGCTCAAAAAAAAACAATGAGTTCAGGCCACAACTCAAAACACCAGCATTCAGAATCTCCCTCTAGATCTCCTATTACCAAGAAACCAGTCGAAAAGGCTGCATTGCCATCGTCTCAATTCAAGAATAAGGTCAGAAGCCACAAGTCTCCGTTGCCAAAGCCATCCCATTCTCCAAACTATACTTCAAAAAACATCTTCCTTCAAGACTGTCAAAACTGCAAAGGCTTCAACAATAACATCTGCAAGCAGCAAGAGTGACATATCAAGGCAGTGCAGGCACAACAAAGAGAAAATAGGACAAGCCATCTCCACAACAAGCAGCAAAAGTCCTCTCTAACGAAAGCCAATCACAGGATGAAGAACTTAAGGCTGAGAGTAGCTCAATTCATACAGACAAGAACAAAGAAGTGAGCAATGACAATGAGGAGAAGAAGAAATGACTTTAGGGTTGAGGTGAGAAGAGACAACAGTCTTGAGCAGCGAGAAGTGGCCGAGGTGGGGCTTGATGGCGATGGAGAAGTTAGGGTTCGTGGGGTTTGGGAAGAGGACGAAAGAGATTTGGGGAGGGGGGGTGGCCGGAGAGCCGAGGCAGCCGGCACCTGACTTGAGGGTAAAGGTGAAGGGATTGAGATTTCTGGGGTTGCGAATGGGTTTAGTGTGGTAGAGATGATAGAAGAGCTTAAGAGACGAGAGGGAGGGGAAGGCGGTGAGAAGGTGGAAGGAGAGGTTAGAGGGGTTGCCAGCAATGACGGTGGTGTCGGAGGTATAAAAGCTATTCTCTAATCTCTTTATCCAAGTCAAAAATATTTAGTTCATTTTATTAATATATAAAAATAAAAATTAAAAATAAAGTTTTCAGCTATCAATATTTAATTTTAAAAAAATTAAGGGATTGATATGTAAAAACTTGTTGTGTTTCTGTACTCTGTTTTTTAGGATTTTTTTCTGTCCTAACTACGTCCATATCCTTGTTGTATCAATGTCTCTGTCAAAAGTACAAATATGATGTCAGGCATTGTAAATTGCATTGATGTGCAGGTCAGTCTAGGTTATGATCATTAACATAATTATTCCGAATACCACAGTAAAAGTTACATCAAAATCTTTTCTTCTTTCTAAGTTAGATCACCCTGATTAATGCACTTTGTTTGCCGCATCTCGAAGAAAAGAAAGTAGAAACCAAAGCAGAAATATAATGCCCTGTATTCCAAGGCAAGGATGACATTTGACAACGAATTCAAACAAAATTACCAAGCTGAAAACACGATTAAAGGCATAAAATATATTGTCATATTCACTTACTCTAATACATATGAAGTTTTTTCTACATGAATCAATAAGAATAATTTAACAAAGAAATATCAAAACTGATGTCGGTAATAAGATCCGAACGGAAATGAATTATGGTGAGACGTAAGTCTGAATAAATAAACTGAAAATAGATCCTACAGTTCTAAACTCCCAAATCAAAGGAAAGATAAACTGTTGCTCCTAAGTGAACTTCGAACTAAATAGCACTGTCTCTATGTGTTTCTTGATGTAAGCATCCATCGGTGGTTTGATCGGTGTCCTTATCAATTTGAAAGTAAATAAAGTTTGGATGTGTCAAACCAGGTTCACAAGAAGCAATCAAACAAGTGCATCAAAATGAGAAAAAAGACATAAATGCACAGCATGTATGTGATTCTACAAAGAGACTTAGAGATGGATACATCCAGTTTCAAGAGTAAGAACATGTCATATATATATATATATATATATATATATATATATATATATATATATATATATATATATATATATATATATATATATATATATATATATATATAGGGATTACTGTAGGTGAGCCGCCAGTTTAGGAAAAGCTACGTGAGCTAGCGGTAAAACTATAATGACTCAATGATTTTTCTTTATTTTTTTAACAATTACTATCTCTATCTCCTTAATTTCTTTCTGATTAAATTTCATAAATTTTGGAGTTCATTTAACCTTTCATCAAGTGCATACAAAATGTTCTATTCATTAAAAACCGTTAATTTTGTATTAACTTGCTGGAGGACCAAATCAAAATTAAAACCCAAGAAATTGGGTATGAGTGAACCCTAGGGGGTTTAGATCATAATTCAAAAGAAAATTTTTAAAAAAGATTATTGGAGATAGTGAAAATGAACTGCAGCTCAGATAACTTGCGTGAGCTGTCAGCTCATTTCAATTTTTCTCATATATATATATATATATATATATATATATATATATATATATATATATATATATATATATATATATATATATATATATATATATATATATATATATATATATATTTTGCATGCATGCAGCAAAAAATTATCAAACCCATTATTTTTTTTTTCAAAATATCTTTTTAGATATTGATCTAAACCTCCTTAAATTTGTTAGTTCCTTCATCCAGTTGATACAAAATATTGTATTCACTAAAATCGTTAATTTTGTTTTATTTGATAGAATAGTAAATCAAAACTAAAACCCAATAAATTGTATGAGTGAATCATAGGGAGTTGAGATCATAATCCAAATTTTTTTTTTTAAAGATATTTATTAGAAATAATGGAAATAGACCAAGCTAAGGGTAACTTAAATGAATCAGCAACTTATTTCTTTTTTTCTCATACACACACGGTAAATAAGTCCCAGTAATTTATTTATATTATTTTTTTGAAATAAAATTTTTATTAATTAACCAAATATATAACTAAGTATAAATTCAATTTAGAATCATATATATAACTTGTAGCAATGTTTATGCGAAGTTTTGCTAGTAGGTATAAATTTAGCATTGCATAAAGCCTACCATCTTGCTAACAATATTTAACTCAATTATATATAGTGTTTTGGATATATAAGGTCTATGAGTTTAAAAGTACTTTGACATATCAGTTCTATTTAAAATTTTATTAAAGGCTCATGGAACTTCTAAAAATTATTATATATGTATGTGTGTGTATCATATGTTTGGCATAATATGTAGTTTTTCTTCTTTTTTATCTATTATTTCATAGTGTAGGGTATTATAGTTTATCCAAAAAATATTATCTTTAACATGATATTTGAAAGGGGTATTTACTGGTTTATCCCTCAAATCTTTATATATTATGATTTAGTCCCTCAAATCTTCATATTTAGGATTTAGTCCCCCAAATCTTCTAAATTACTACAATTTAGTTCCCCTCCCTAACTTCCCTTAATTTTTGACCTGATATTACCATTTTACCCTTACTTATTCATTCTTTCTCTTCCTCCTCTCTTCTCCTCCTCTTTTCCCCATCTCTTCTCATTTTCTTCATTATTCCTCCATTCTTCTCCTTCTCTCTTCTCTCTTCCTCCTCTCTTTTTCCAATGAAGAAAAGAAGAGGAAGAGAGAAGGAAGAGAAAAGAGGAATAATGAAGAAAAGGAAAAGAGGGGAGGAAGAGAGGAGGAGAAGAGAGAAGGAGAAGAGAGGAGAAGAGAAAGAATAAATAAGGAAGGGTAAAATGGTAACATCAGATCAAAAATTAAAGAAAATTAGGGAGATGACTAAATTGTAATAACTTAGAAGATTTGGGGACTAAATCCTAAATATGAAGATTTGGAAACTAAATTATAATATATAAAGATTTGAGGGACAAACCAGTAAATACCCCTATTTGAAATGAAAGCTAGCATATTAGGCATGCAGAATGTTGGGGTATGGATGAAGTCAGTCTACATTAAGAATTTCTGTTTTTTATTACTTACATATACTACCAAAACTAATTTTGCCAATCTCTTAAACATATTTGTATAAGTGACTCATATTGTAATTATCATTGATCTACAAGAAGAGTTTAAATTTCTGCAAAAATGTGTAATTTTCAAAATTCTAACAATTTGTTCAAACAACGCAAATTATGATGCAGATATCGCAAAAATTTCGTTTCAAGCCAATAAGGACATTATAGTTTCAATTTTATTTATCTTAACAAATTCTTATCTACAATTTTGCGAGCGAGGCACCTGCTTAACTATATAAGAAATCATAGTATCTTATGCTTAACTATTATTCTTGTGTTTCGTTCGATCTTAAAAGAGAAGAATTGAGAAATTGTATTATGTAATTTATCGAGAGTATAAATATATATGTTTTCATATGTATAATATTTAATATTCTCACCACATCCTCTCCCACCCACGCTCTACAACTCTTGAAACTCGGACACGCATGCATCCTCACTCTGCCGCATGCACCTTCAACTCTTGCCCTCTCCCCTTATGCGAACAAAACACCAACCCCTAAACCTTCCCCAGCCCCTCTTTTCCTCTACACCTACCATCCCCCTATGCAAATGGGACCCCCCCTCGTTTCCTTTCCACCTTCGTGACCCTCTCGCACTCTATGGACGAAACCCTCGCCCTACCCTCCCCGCTCTCATTTTCTCTCCACCTCCGTGATCCTATCCCAATGCAAATGACGACCCTGTCCCCCTCTTCAAATGGAACCCGCCCACTCTACAGATGATGATAACCCTCTCCCGTCTTTCTCTCTACTTCCATGACCCTCTGACCCTCTTCCCCTCTATGAACGGAACTACCCCACCCTTATTTCCTCTTAGCTTTGCGACCCTCTCCACCTTTGCACAATCCAACACAATCACCCTTTTCACCATTCAACCTCTGCTACAAACACGCACTATACAACTTCTACAAAGATCATTGCAAAGCTTATGACCCTCTTCAGTGCAATGAAGAACCCCACTCGCTTGTCTTGCAAAATCTAGGATATGTGTAAAAAAATTTATCTCTCTTAGTTTTGTAGAATTTTATTTCTGTAGCATGCATATTCTAGTTTTCTTCATTTTTGGCTTATTTTGTTCATTCTTTTAGTTTTTCCCATCTATGTGAAGGACGATTATTTTTTGCAAGTTATTTATCATAATTAATGTAAATGAATTGATTTGCTAGTTATTTTATACTATATGTTGACACAAATAACTTATCCTACTTTTGTTCAACCCCTCTTGTTTCATATTAATAGCAATTATAGATATAAAGATATCCTAGCATATATACTGGGTGTAGGGATGGTAAGGGATGCAACTATGGGCCAAATTTTGGCATATTCTATACAAAATTTTGAATTAGAAAAATAAAATTTTTATTTTTAATTCAAAAATTTGTATTTGGCGATAAAAATTAACCATGGATATATCCATTATCATCCCTAGGTGCAAGGTAGTGCAAATTATTTCTCTATAAAACACTTTAGAAATTTCCTTGCTTAATGCCTCTGTATTGAGGGCTTCGGGATTCTCTCTTTTTTGCTTTTATTGTTTTCTTATTTTTAAATTCCAATTTTGTAAAAAGGTTCATTGAGTAATATAGGAGATTCTTATATAAATAAATAACAACCTGCTAATTATATATTCACTGAAATAGTTTTTCAAGATCTTCAATTCTTCTTTAAATTTATTTTTCCGTAATTGTAGGATCATGTCTTGAATATATATATATATATATATATATATATATATATATAGAAAAATGGAAATGAGCTGACAGCTCACGCAATTTACCTGAGCTGCAGTTCATTTCCACTATCTCCAATAATCTTTTTTAAAAATTTTATTTTGGATTATGATCTAGACCCCCTAGGGTTCACTCATACCCAATTTCTTGGGTTTTAGTTTTGATTTGGTCCTTCATCAAATTAATACAAAATTAATGGTTTTCAATGAATAGAACATTTTGTATGTACTTGATGAAAAGTTTAATGAACTCCAACATTTATGAAATTTAATCCGAAAGAAGTTAAGGAGATAGAGATAGCAATTGTTAAAAAAAATTGAAGAAAAATCATTGAGTCATTAAAGTTTTGTCGCTAACTCACGTAACTTTTCCTGAGCTGACAGCTCACCTACAGTAACCCCATATATATATATATATATATATATATATATATATATATATATATATATATATTCTAATGATTATGAGAGGATAAATACATATTTATTTCACACATATTTAATTTTTATGGCATTTTCATAATATATTTATTAAGGAGTAAGTAATATATTATTGGGAGTTTGAATATTTTAAGTAGGTATTATTAGAATTTTCATAAGCCATCTTAAACATAAGAAAACTTTCTCTAGCAATATATCTTATATAGTGTTGTCCAGGATCTTGACTATCAAACATTTGTACATGTTCATATTATATCCACACTGTTGAATGTAAATCAATTTATAAAAGTTAACATTTTCAATTCTCATGTCCATTATATAAATAAATGAATTTTAAATTCTCTCTCTACTTGTGAATCCTCAAAGTAGTTCAATTAGATCCCCAATGAATTACGATTACTTTATCTCAACATGACTACTATTGGAACATTTCAGCATTTAACAATATAATTTCAATAAAAACACCTAAAAAACTAACAAACTTAGAAATTAGTGTTGCTAATGGAGCAATATCATGCATAAGCAAACATGTATGCATATATATCATATGTTAAATTAAGTGGTATATACACAATCATGATATGTATGCCCAGACATGAGCAATGATAGGTATGAAATCACCATATACAAGTAATAACAAGAGAGATTAAATATGTGTATATGAGTATCATATCATAAATCAAGAGATATATGTACGGACATAGTACATATGCCTATGCTGCTATGATTTAGTGGGCAGTCAGACTTTCAAGTCTTGTTTGATTAGCTCAAAATAGAATTAGAGATTAAAATTTGGTATGGCTATAGAGAATTCAATCAGTTTTTCAATAAATCTTGAATGAACTTAATTGGAGTTCTAAAACAAAAATTATGGTTGGTTTACTGTGGACCTACCGTTACGGAAATGCAGCAGTAACAAGTAAATTTCCAGATATGATTTGACCAGAATAAAATTTAAACTAGGGCTTAAAATTTGGATAATTGTCGATAATTCAATTATCTTTCGAATGATACTTGAATGATCTCAATTGGAATTCTAGAGTAAAAGTTATAGCCAATTTACCCTGGACATGGTACTATTGATTTGCAGACCTGGTACAGCAACATTGAATGAATATACATGACATTTTTTTGCTAGGAAAATGACTAAATTAGATCCACTATAGTGGGAAGAATTATAGTTTAATGAATTATTTTTCTAATGGAACTAGAATAAGATCAATCGAAGTTAAAATGCAAAACTTATGATAGTTTTAAGGTGGACTATAGTGTATCTTTGCATAACGACACATTTTGTGCACACCTAACTTGCACGGTGTAATATGTGTAATGAAACTCAACATAATTACTAGTTGGAGAATGTATAATTTGAAAATTGGGTTAATATTATATTTGATATTTCAAGAGATTTAATCATAAATCACAAGTTTAAAAGATATGAGAGTGTATTCTTATCTCTAATTGAATCCAAATCGGAAATGAATTGATATTAATGTGATTGCTCCTCAAAATGGAGAAATTTTCTAAGAACCACACTAGAAAAGAAGGTCAAGCGCTAAAGAATATTTTGCTATATTGGTCAAGAATTTTAGAGTTGATTTGAAGAGGTTAAACCCAAAAATAAGGTTCATTAGCAATTTAATGGATTTTCAACTCACTCTCAAGCTGAACATTGATGATTTATTTGAGGGAATTGGAGAGGAAACTAGGATTAGAGATCTAAAGAGAAAATGGAGAGAAGTACAAGAAGGAGAAACTTTGATTTTTTAATATTTTTCTAAATTTACTTTGGGGGTCAAACCGCTAATGGAAGGTGAGTGTGATGTTATGTTAAAATTATTTAAACTTCATCTTAATTACAAGTTTGTCATTGGGTCTATTCCAATTCAAATTTGGTCAATGATCGCTACTTTACTTTTGGAAATAAATTTGAAGTTAGTAGGAGGTTAAAATTGAAAATCATAATTTAATTTGATTTTTTTAATTGGGTATTTGCCTGAAAATTAGTTGATCCAGAATAATTCAAGAAAATATAAAAAATTTAGAATAATAAGATAAAATGTCCCCATTCTTCAAAATTTGAAATTCAAAATTGGTTTGAAAGATATAATTCAATTTACTCAGTATCTGCCAGTATCAATATCCGGGCTCCCAAACTAATACAAATAATACGGATTAAACCAATACATGGGCTTAAGGATTAGGAGCGTTACAACGGGTTTGGAGATTGATTGATGTTTTGCTTAACTATCAGTAAGACCATCTCACATTATATAGCTCCAATTGAGATTCTATTTTAGAGATCATTAGTATTCTAATTTATATAATTTGTTGTGATTTTTGAAATTCTTTTGAGAAAGTCAAATTTATGGTGAAAATAGTGGATATCAATTAGTAATAGTTTTCTAATAGTTATTCTCTATCTTGTAATCTTGACTTCGAAAATTATTTTGTAGATTTTGTCATATTCCCTCTTATCCACCTCGGAATTAAATGGGATTTTTCTGAGAACATCAGTAATTAGCCAAACATCAAAAAATAATTTAATTTTAATAAAATATTTTATTTAGCCAACACCGTCATTATGCTTCATTGTCCCTTCTTATTGCCACTTAAACACTTGGGCTTGGGAAATGGGTAAATAGTATTTGATGTGTCTTAGGGTTAGCATTTGAAATGGGTGATAGAATATTTATAATATTTATTATTATAAATCCTTCTTTGCTACTTCTCATTTATTTTTTTATTTCATGTCTTCTTCCTAATCTTCTTAAATTTCTTTCATCAACAAAGCTAACAGAGGAGGAGCATGATGCAAGAGCTAGGGGAGTCTTTGCAGCAAAAAGATTTAAATAGATTAGTAGATATACCTTTATATTGGTTTCTCTTATACATGTTGTTTAATACACCTTTCTATGCTTTCAATAAGCTTAAAAATAGTATACTAACTCAAATAATTTTGAAACTTTTATACGGATAGATAATATAGTAATCTACAATTTTTATAGATGCCTTTTTTACAATTCTTGTCAAAATATATAAGTTTTGAACTAATTACTTATTTTTTGTTGTCTTGTTGAATCCTGCATAGTAGTTTCAATTAATAATATGTTAAAAATATTATACGACATGAACTAATTTTGGAAAAAGTTTTATAAAAGGAAACTCTATTATCTACAATTTTTGTATAAAGAATTTTTCCTAGTTCTTGTCTACAATATAGGTTTTATTTTGATTACTACATTATTAATATCATACTATAATTATGTAGTGGTAATCATCAGTCTAAATTATGTTAGAAATAGCAAATCAACTGAACTAATTCCAAAAGTTTTATGATAGCTGGATAATTCAATTTTTAAACTTCTTTTCATAATTCCAACTATGCCTATGAGGTTTGGCTTGCTCAAGTTACTGAATCTATTAGTCTAGAGAAGTTATACAATAGAGAAGTTGGATTTTGCATTAAAGGATACTAAGTTTGATAATTTTGTACTAAAAAAATGAGAGATAGTTGAATTTGGAATCTTTATACCCAATTTTATGGTTTATGGAATTAAATTATAACTTGAAATAATTCATTGCTTTGACTTTGTTCTTATTGACCAATAATAGCTGTCATGTTAGTTTTATATGTTACAATCATGTTATATACATGAATACTTGACGAATGAGTATACATGATATATGATGTATGACTTGACACTTGAAGTACTTGGTATAGGATATATGACATGGTGATACATGAGTATTTTTTAATAGTCGAAATGGTAACTTGAGGTCTTCTAAACTTGTTGTTATGCACCTAAGTATCAGTAAATTGAAAGACCAGTAAAAGGGACCGCAAGATACTTAAGGCATAGGCTTAAATACCATAGCTTATTAGAAATTCAGAGCTATAGTGGTACCCTGCTAAGTAATAAAAGGTTAACAATGATTAATACTAGAACATTTACAATTGAGTAAGTAATCATAAATATTAATACACGTTAAGTCATACATGGGAAAGCTATATGATGCACGCACTTGATCACATGGTGATTCCTTAGCAAAATTAATTATGTTAGGTAAAGATGGGTACTTTGGCTCATATATACAGTACATGACACTTATAGTTGAATATACACTTGGGTATCAGTTAAACATGATGTTTGATGCATGACTATAACATATGTTACATGACATTCATGATTAAATAGTGACATGGATACCTAATCTGTGACGAACTGCTTTTGGGACATGGTGACATAATGTGGATAAGGAATCTCCTAGTACTTTACATTTACATAGTTCTTGACATAAATTATTCCTGGTTTCTTATTTCTTGAAACAGACATGTACACGAACAAAACTTGATTATGCCATGATGTTCCTGAAAAGATCATGGGTATTTGTATCATTGATACAAGGTTGAAGGGAAATCAAATGATAGATATTAAGTGTACTGCATAAGGTTTTAGGGATTAATTACAATCATTCGGTGTCAGGACTACATATTACAATTGGCACTATCTATATAATATTTTAATACCCTTTAGAGGTACAACTATTATTATCTTTATAATGTATAATGGCCAATTTTAATATCCTCGCTTTGAGTAATGCTCTGTTTCTTACATACTTTCAAAAATGAGTGTCTATTAGTGGGTGTGCTCTAAAACTAACTAGCATTCATGAGGCCTTAATTTGTTTACACAATTTTGATAAAGAGTAGAGTTGGCAATAAAAAAGAAATAATAAGGATCATCTCATAAGCACATAACATACATAGAAAAGTTGTATTATTTATTAATATGAAATAGGTCCAATAATATATACATATACAAGTCCACTAATAAGAAACAAAATGCGATCTAAGGAAGAGAGAGATAATGAGTACGATGATACATTATAACATAACAAAATAAACATACTAACGATTTGGATATGGTAGCGGATCATAGGAGTCTTGCTCTTGATATTTAGGTTCAAACTATCCTCCTTGGTCTTCTATAAGCCAATCTTAGTCTTTGTCCATAGATGACATAACACCTGGGCTTACCAAGGGTTAAGGCTCCATAGTAGTGGTAGAAGAAACTAAATAGAATGATGACTCTGAATGCTTAGATTAACTCTAGGATATCTTTGTCGATTTGATCGTGCTCAACCCTCTTTGTTCAGCTGGTCGATTCTAAAATACTTACACTACTCTTTCATATGCCCAACTATGTGCATATTATGCATCATACTCTATTATTCGTTATCAGATCTTACGCTGAATGCTAGAGATATTATTATGCCTACAATATAAAATTTGGAATATATTTAATTTGACAAATAGAATATTGAGGGAAGATAGATGTACTATCATAGTACAAAAATAATAGAATGAATGCATATCAAATATCCAGTGTAGGTATATAGTTATATAATTCTAGTGTCTCAATTTTGTAAGAATATATAGCACCAACTAAATCGTGTGTGTCAAATTCATGTAATAGGCGAGATCTTGTATAGTAAATGTATTCTATAGTCATGTGCTTACAATTGTTTAGTTGGGATATTTGAACTTTATGGATAATCGGGTATACACTTATAAACACATAATAGTGAGATATGTATAAGTAATTGTGGATTTATAAAATCGGAGTTAACATTGTCAAAATGCATTCCTTAATCACTTACTTATAAATGTTTGGTTGTGATATCGTATGCCATGAACATTATCGATAATCAAGTATACAACTTATAAACACATAATGGTGAGATATGTATTAAGTAATTATAGATTTATCAAGTGTGAGTTAATATCCAAGTCAAATTATTGAAACTACAATAATGGATAAGATGCATGTCCATGCATATCCAAGTCCCAGCCCCTATCCCATGGCTTTAAACCAAGACATATCAATAGGCATTACATGGTAGAGTCGTTAATAATAGTTACCGAAGTATCTCTTTAAGAAATTGAAATACAACTCATAGTTTCAACCATGCATGTGTTGTTGTAGTAAATGTTCTCTAGCCTCTAACTTTTATGACCATCTTCTAACCCTATATTATACTATTATTATCCTTTATATAGTTTTTTCATACCTCATGTTATTTATACAATGCTCTCAGTCATGCAACGAGTATATTTCACAATAATTTCTATGTCATTATATTCAATGTAAGGTTATGCTAACTATATCATGTGTCTTGGTAGCATGTATTATTTACCGTGCAGGTGTCATGTCAAATATCATATAAAGTATCATTTGAACATGTTTTGTTTAATATATATCTCGAATTATGCAAGAAACATATATCATTCAACATATACTAGTGTCATGTGTCAAGCTAATGTTGTGTGACTTACGCCACACTTAGTAGCAAGAGTGTACCAGAACTTAGCACCATATATCATATTGAGTTTTTAGATTCCAACAATAATTCGTGTCAACATAAGCATATTGCTTCATAAGTTTCCGTAGTTTAGTTTAAATTTGTTTTTCATTATCTTATTGGTATTTTATTATGTTTTATTCCTCTAGATATACCTAGTATTATTATTAACTTAATCCATGAAACTCCAGCTTGCCAGAGACTTGTGGTTGGTAGTTATTGCAACCAGTTGCGGTAATCTTGTCCTTGGTGGGTACTAATTTTTTTTTTTTTTTTTTTGAGTGACATAAACTAATTGCATAAATAAGATTTATTACTTACAATCCAAAATATCAATTAAGTTCAAGATATATATATATATATATATATATATATATATATATATATATATATATATATATATATATATATATATATATATATATATATATATATATATATATATATATATATATATATATATATATATATATATATATATATATATATATATATATATATATATATATATATATATATATATATATATATATATATATATATATATATATATATATATATATATATATATATATATATATATATATATATATATATATATGTGTGTGTGTGTGTGTGTGTGTGTGTGTGTGTGTGTGTGTGTGTGTTTAAAATATGAGGATTGATACTTGATGAACTATTGATGAGGCTATACTCCAGCTAAGAAGCGCCCCTCAAAGATCAAGATCTAAGATGTAATGCATTTTTAAAATTTTTAACATTGTTTAGATGATGAAGATGAGCCAAAACTTTTTTCTTTCTTGTTCAAGTTCTTCTAAAATTCTCAAGAGCTTTCTTCGCCTCAAAATTCTATATTTTCTAATTAATCCAATCCATTTGTTTAATAGTAAATAAATCATAGTCTTTAATTCCAAAGTACTATGGCATGATTTTGATTGTTTAGAAACAAATCCAATCAAATTCGGAGTTACCTTTCCAAAGAAATGCACAACTCCTGCAAATTGGTGTCCTAAGCTATAAGTAGGGCCATCGTTGGGGTTACCGGTAGTTTTATTGATGGCTAGCCTTATGTTGGTTCAATCATGTAAGCCACTAGTAGATATATCGGTGGTTATTCTCAGATTGGCTTAGTTTATTGAGTCACTAATGGGGTCTCCGATGGGCTCAACGGTGGGGCCACCTGCCAGCGTGGAATTTCCCAACTTCCGGCAGAGCTTCTATTGAATAACATAGCGATGTGTTCTCCATCTGAATTCTATTTTTGTTACACTTGGTGTCGTTACAAAAATCATTCTGATTTCTACAACTTTGTAATTAGTTTCATTAGGCGATCAAAATTGTAGGTTTGTCAAATCAATGATATCAGACATTTTGACCGTATCTGTTGTATTAATTATTGTATTTCTTTATTCCATTATACATTCATCAATTTGTACGTACTCCATCGCACAAGTCATTTTACAAATAAAGTTTGTTATTTATCAAACCAAGAGCCATTTGTGGTCATACACCAAACATTAGTGATGATACAACAACTGGCTGGCAGTCCATGCCACAAGCTGATGGTTTTCTTTCCATAGTTCTTACGGGAACATCTTTTTGTTGTCGCAGCTAAAATTAAAGATCTCAATTTACCATCCTCAATTAAATTATTACAAATAGAACTAAATATAGTAATTATGATTTAAAGTTTACCTTCAATCAGTCTCGAATTATAGGCACTATAATTCTAGTTTTAGGTCTCGACAACATTTGACTTGATTATGTAAATTCAATTGAGATCAAAATACTCTAATCAATTAGATAAGTAAGTGAGGGAAATTCCAGATTGTCCTTACTTGGTCAAAGCACTGCTAATAGCATTGACCACTATCCAGCCATTTGACTAGGTGAGATTCCTCTGAATTTCCACCCAGAACACAAGCATATTATATAGTGTTTTCCCATACTCTAAATATACGGAATAGTAACATGCTAAAGCTAATATCATGATTAGCAAGTTAATTCTAGAAAAGCTAATATTGAGCAACAGTAAGTATAACCCGTATAGTTATCTTCTATCTGATATTACAAATTTGGCTTGGTTGAACCCTTCGTTGTCAGTTTTTGCCACTACCTGGTGATTTAATCAAACCTGATACCCTTAAAATTTCTACTAGACAACCAGCATCATATATATGTCCTTTAGGCATAACCAGATTATCGCAATTTTTCATATACATGAACAATATCAGGATGAACAATATCAGGAAATAGCAAAGAGATTTAAGGAAAACTAGTTTTAGAATATAAATTTCTACTTGTTTCTGCTATTATACTCATATGCTGATTCAACTACTATTTCTTCTCCCTTCTGCTGCTTTTGCTAAAGTTCTAAGAGGAAAAGAGAGACATTTGAGAGTTTGTGTGAATTTAGGAGAGGAAATGAGAGAGAAGGAGCGGTTTTTGTTTCTCTTTATTTTTTTTTTATTACCATAAGCGGGGAAAGGGAACGAGACCAAGCCGACTAGATGTGGAGTGGCGAACGCGGCCTGCTATACGTATAAGTGATTAATAACCAGTGAAAGACATCGAACGAAAAAGAAAAGGTGAACTATTAAAGAGTATAATTGATCAGACAAGTAGTGAAGAAAATGTGAACTATTGAAGAGTGTAATTGATTAGACAAGTAGTAGTGGTTTTGTTAGTCTTCTTTTATTCCGACTTTGCTTGTGAAATTCCATGCATTTTACAATATGTAAGCCTAGCATGGAGTGCAGAAGGTTTTGATCCTTTTATTAAGGAAGAAGCAACTTTAGTAAACCCCAACATGATCAATACCTTAAATGGATAAGTTTTCTTTACCGAAATTGTTTTCGGTCTAACTTGATTAGTTAAGACAGTGAGGACAAAAGAGTTCGAGTGTAAAATAGTGGAGATAAAGGAATTATTTTATTTGAATCGGTTCTCAGTTTCGAAAAAATTTCAAATACATATTAATAATAGAATGGGATGTGTTGTAATTCATGGAATAATATTTTTATGTATAAAAATTTTTTAAGGCAATATCGGTAAATCTGAAACCAGATATTTTTACCAATTATTGGATTTTCTTAGAAAAATTCAAGAAAATTGCAATAAATCTAGAAAAATGGCAAAGTGATGACTCAAAGTTGAAATTTTATTTGGAATTATAAATTTAGATTAGCTTGAATAGAAATCAACTAGTTACTTATAAGACCGAATTAATATTTTAAGCCGAATACATAGAAATAGATATTGACAATAAAAAACAGTTGTGGTATAACATACAGTCCACCTAATAGGAATTTTGTACTAAAATTCTATAATGATGAATGGATGTTAGACACAAATTAACAAATTAAGATTTTAACCAGAATAGTTACAACCAAATCGGCTCACATTGCTGTTGCAATTACCAAAATATAATAGAATAAAAGTTTTTCAATAATAGAATAAAATCTAGCCATAAAGGTCTTAGAACATGACCTCAATAATCACTAACAAAATTGTTACCATGCCGATGTCAAAATAGTAAAAATACAAGATCAAAAATTGAATCATAGTGAAGACGAATTCCTAGTGAGTGACTGCAGCTACTAGCACCAGAGAAATAATTACTTCTTCAACTCAACAAGACTCATGATGAACATAAAAGTTCAAGATAAGGATCGAATTCAGTAAAGAGATAGATAAAGATAAGGAGAAATTATCATGAATAGAAAAGAACGGTGAAGTGGTAGAACTAAAATGGTAATTAGAAATTTATGAGTTTTATATTTTGCATATTTTACTTTGTATTTTATCTATTTTTTTATATATAAATAATGCTACTCGAATGTATTTTACTAAATTTTAGGTTATAGGTGACTATATGAGAGATACACCAAAATCGACAAAAAGAAGCTGCAAATCGAGATCCTTAAAGCTTAATATGCGAAGATTAAGCAATTAGCTTGGAGCATCAAATGAGGTTGAGACTATATCAAAGGGTAGGTAGAGGACCATAGGCAATTGCCAAAGAGCTCCATATTCAACTGTAGTCTTACTGTTACCTTATGATAGATGTCGCTAGGTAGTGGGAGTAACAAAGGCAATCAGATTTGACTTTTATGGGTCAATTTCTATACGGATTTGGATCCTTTTTAGTACCTTGATCACTACTATCTAGCAGTCAATGCTGCAACATGCAGCACAATAGTAGCTAATTTTTTTCCAGAAAACATCAATTATTTTTGAATTCTTCTACGATTGTTGGATACGGATTAGCATCTATGTATTATAAAAAGGGGTTGTATTCTTTATAACAAAACTGATAACTTGATTAACAAAATAAAATTTGCGAGTGTTGACAGCCACCTTGCCTAATCTCTTCTTTCTATTCTTCTTCCTCCTCAGCTGTTCTCTCTTTCATAGAAAATTTTATTTGCTTTTTATATTAGCTTTTTAATTTCTTCCATGATTACTATACTGGTAAAAAAATTCCTAGAGATCTAAGATTTAGATGAAGCTAAATTTCTAGATTTTAACTTGTGAATCTTATTTTCTCTCTATGCTTAATTTTGATAATTATCTGATAAGTTAAATTGAAGAAATCAGTATGGAATTCCCAAAAAATGATAGGCTATACTTGATAATCTATACTTGGCATAGACAATTTAGTTTAACAAATTAGTAATCTATATGAATTGATTTGAGTTAATGATTCTTGTTGTCTATGATAGTTAATGCTTGAGGTTGCTCTCTTTATATTTCATCGTTAGGAATAAAAATGAATTGATTTTAAATCAAAAAGATCATCTATTTATTTGTTTTGCCTATTGATTACAAGTAAAGAATATATTATCTTTTATTTATTCCACACACTTATAATCCTATTTTGAGATATAATATGAAAATTAATAAATTTTTATGCATATTAATTTAATTCTCCTTTATCAAGTTATACTAGTATTTTATTATTTTCTTGTAGGGTTTTGGATGTAAGGAAAAGAATATAAGAAATATGCACATGCACTAAAGCTTGAAGAAGTTGATATGTCAGTTAACTGTCGATAGCCTTTCCAAGAATTGCATTGTAATCTCTAATAAAGTGCCACTGTCAAAGTGGCTATCAAAGCCCTTGTCGATAGGAGAATGGTTGATATGTAGATATGGTTGAATTTCAAAAAAAAAAAAAAAAAAGTTTCCAAGTAGGTAGAACTCTAGTCTAAAGTAGTCAATTCTATGGATGGGCTATAAGTACCCATTATATCTTGAAAAAGCATATTGAAGAATAAAGAGAAAATTTTAGAGAGAGTTTTTTTATTGTTTTAGAGAGATTTTGAAGACTATTAGTAGTTGAGTTTTATTCAGATTTCTTTTTTTTATATTTGATATCTATGATTAGCATGAGTAACTAATTCTAATTTGGTATTAGATGAGAAGTCAAACCCTTGATCATTGATCTGATATGAATTTATAATTTTATATTTAATTGATTTATATAATATTTATGTTAGTTCCCCAATTTATTTTTTTGGGTTTGGTATATGATTTTGGGATGCTAATGATTTATTTCATGATCATAGTTATTACTTAGTTTTTGAAATATTAGTCATGGTATATCTGTAGATTTTAAATAATTATTTCTATCACCCATAAATCATGTTTAGATTACTCCTAGAATTCAGGTAAGTACTAATTGGTAGATTTGACTAATAACAGTATTACTATAATTTTATGTTTCTAAAGAAAAATATTTGGATTGTAAAAGATTACGTGATCTACGCGACTGAGATAATTATAATGAAATTATTTTGGGGATGTTAACTCATATGAGCCAATTTGTCTCTCAGAGCTCATTTAATTTAATTAATACCCAATTAAACAACTATTCTCCCCCTTTTGAATTCTTTCATAGCACATAATAGAAGTTTCTAAACATAAGAAACAATATAGTATCCTCTAGTGAACTATTTTGGATTGACTCCCGGGTATTACTTGTCGATCTCCTGTGCTTGAGAGACCACAAATCAAGTTACATTAAATTTTTGGCACCGTTACCATAGATCTGTACTATTGTATTATACACTCCAGTATAGGTTATGATAAAAGTGTCAATTACTTTGTGCTTTTGATTTTGTATGATCGGTTGATATTAAGTGTGAACAGTAGACTCGTTTGGTCATATTCAAAGACAGTACAACTTCCACTTACTCCACCACCTGTTAACATAGATAACAACAATCAGAACATGACCAATAATGACAATAACAATGGATTTGGGGGTCAAAATACAGATGATGATAAAATCTATTATGGATACAGTGGGAGGTCCCTACGTAATTAACTATAACCTGATAGGACAACCAAACCCTCTTATTATTTTTCCTCTTAACATAGAGCACTTTGTAATCAAATCAGGAATTATATAACTTTTACCAATATTCCACGCTATGGACAAGGTGAGCTGATATCTACACCATCGTGAATTCGAAGAAGTTTACACCAATGTCAACATAAAATCTCAACACATAATAATTGAAGTTAAGGCTCTTCACGTTCTCCTTGAAAGACAAGGAAAAACTTGGCTACACTCATGGAGGCCAAACTTAATAGGAATATGGGATGAGATGCAAAAGAGTCCCTTAAGAAATTCTTCCCTTTGCATCGAACTAATTATTTGCATCAGTAAATTGTTACCTTTCATTAAAAGGATAACAAAAAAATTTCAATTGTTGGAATAGAGTTAAAGATTTGTTACTCCCATGCCCCACATCATGGTTTCAAGATATGGAGATTGGTAAGTTCCTTATATTAAAGTTTAAATATTGTAATCAAGCATTTCATAAAAACCATTTCAAATGGAAAGGTCTCAAACAAGGATTATAATGAACCATGAACATTCCTTGACTTCCTTACTGACAACTTGCAATATTGAGATACTGAGGACACTTTTTAAAAAATCAATTTATTCTAATGCCTCTGAATAGAGAGGGCTTATCAAATTGGTTGAGATCAAGGACATAGTCGCAAGATTAATTATGCTTACTAACAATATTGACAACTTCTTACGAAGAGACCAGAAATGGTAAAGGTGATAGAGGAAGTATAAAAGATTTACAATATTTGTGAGTTACAAGCACATGAGCCCTTCTTGCCTTTAAAGAAGTACTTAATAAATAAGCTAACACCTTCAATACAATTCCTCATTGACAAGTAATACATATTCCTCAACATATGCCTCGGTTAGAATAATCATCTGACTTTTCAGTGCAAGCAGAATCCTGAAGAGCAACTTACTCATAGTAAAAAGTCAGCTATGAATCAAGCACCATATAGTACGTTCCACCATCATATACAAAATTTCTGAAAGACATGTACATTATAAAGAGGCACCATAATATACAAAAAGGTATTTTTAACGAAACAAATTAGTACATTATTCTACTTGGAAGTGCCTCTTAAATACAAATATATATGATGCATGATGATTTTGTGTGTGGTTTGGTAATAGAACATCCTCGACTTAGGTTCCATCATTAGTATCTTACTATACACTGTTTATAAGCAAGTAGGCTTAGGAGAATTAAAACCAAGTTCAGTCACATTACACTTAGCAGATAAATTCATACGATATCCAAAGTGAGTAATTGAGACATGCTTGTGCAAATCGATATTTTTTCTTTCCAACAGACTTTTTTGTTATCGATACTGCACTAGTTAATAACACAGTGAGCAATTTCAGTTCTATGATGGTTAAGTTATAATTTGGCAGTATGACCCTAAAACACATATTTTTTTAATGTCTACAACAACCAAGTTTTGATAGAAGAAAATTGCAATATGTTAATCTGATTGAAGAAACTTACGAAGAAGATGATCTCATATCCTTATGCATTGTTGATCCCTTGGAGATGGCATTAATGGCTAATACTAAATTCCTTGATAAATTCAATTTAGATTATGCCATTCAATTCTTACACCTTATGAACGATGCTCATTGTATGTACATTGTATAGTAGATACCAAGGAAGGAAGTTTTTGATTAGTTGACTCCGCATACAAAGAAATTAATTCTCTTTATAGTAGAAGCTCCATCACTTGAACTCAAATCTCTACCAGAGAATCTCAAGTTTGCATTTCTTGGTCATAAGATACCTTTTTGGTAGTCATCTCAGTGCATTTTGAGAAAAATTAGAAAGAATGTTTGTAATCTGTGCTTCCTACACATATAGGATCTCTGGGCTAGAATATGGCGAATATCAATGGTATGAACCCCTCATTTGTACACTTCTATAGCTTTGGATGATGATGCCAAATCCATAAGACACATGCAGTGCAAGCTTAACCTTGCAATGAAAGAAATGGTCAAAACCAAGATTTTAGAATTCCTCAACATAGGCATTATCCATCCAATTGCAGATAGTAAGTGGATGAGTCTGATCCAAGTTATTCCCAAAAAGAGTTGGATAACCATAATTCGAATTGAGGACAGAGAAATGGTGTTTACTCCTATTGTTACAAGTTGGCATATGTGTATTGATTATAGGAAGTTAAACTAGGTAACAAGGAAGAACCATTTCCCTTTATTGTTTTTTAACTAGGTTCTTGGAATAGTTGCAGGTCTTGAATTTTATTGCTTCCAAGATAGTTATTTGAGCTACTAAAAAATCAAAATTGCTTTAGAGGACTAGGATAAAGCCACTATCTCCTATCCTTTTGCACTTTTGCTTTTCAAAAAATGTCGTTTGGACTTTCATATGCACATGTAACCTTTCAAAGATGTATGATAAGTATTTTTACTAACATGGTAAAAGACTACCTTGAAGTTTTCATAGATGACTTATCTGCATTTGGAAGCTTTTAATCATGTTTGACCCATTTAGGAGCTGTACTTGAATGTTTTGAATATAAGAACTTTCTTCTTAATTGAGAAAAGTCATATTTTATGGTGAAAGAGTGTATTATCCAGGGGCATAAAGTTTTGCTAAAGTAATGGAAATAGATAAGTCAAAAGTCGAGTCTATTTTTAAAATACCAATACCCAAGACGATAAAAGATATATGTTCATTCGTAGGACATGCTAACTTCTATAGAAGGTTTATTAGAGATTTTATAATATTGTTTGATCTCTTTCTCATCTTCTTATGCAAGATGTGTAATTCAAGTGAACACAAGCATGCTCGACAGTGTCAAGGAGGCTTACCTCGGCACCTATAATGCAACCTCTAGATTGATCACTTCCCTTTAAGATCATGTATGATGCAAGTTTTTATGCAATTAGAGTCAGCAACAAATGGATAAGAAGCTCTACGTAGTGCACTATGCTATCAAGGCCCTAAACAACATAGAAATGAAATATACAACCACAGAGAAGGAGCTTCTAGTTGTAATATTTGCTCTTGCAAATTTCATTCATACTCACATTTTGTTATTTTAATTGATTATTTAGTTCTCAAATATTTATTAGAAAAGAACGATGCCAAGTCATGACTCATCAAATAGATGTTATTGCTCCAACAATTTGATCTCGAAGCCCACGATAAAAAGGGAGTAGAGAATGTGGTATTTAGACATATTTCTTGCTTAACTTTTGAAATCGATAAGCAACCTATATGGGATTCCTTCTCTAATGAGCAGCTATTATCTATTTAATCAACTCCTTGATTTGTTGATATAGTAAAAATTTTAAGTTGCAGGAGAGATACAACAATAATGGAGTTTGCAGAATAAATGCAACTTTCTATATGAGATACCCCGATTCTTCTTTGATGTTACCTACCTACTAAAATACTGCTCGAATCAAATCATTAGGTGTTGTGTGCCTGATGACAAGATTCAAAGCATCATAGCTTTCTGTGGCATAGAAGCATGTGGGGGACATTTTTCGTCTAAATAGAAGGTTGGCAAGGTACACTAATGTGGACTCTACTAGCTCACTATGTTTAGAGACACACATAATTATTGTAGATGATGTGCAGCATGTCAAAAATCGGGAGTGCTAATCCGGAGGAATGACATACCCTTTACACCGATACTCACTCTTGAGACATTCAATTATTGGGGCATCAACTTCATTGGTCTGTTCCCTTCTTTAAATGGTAATCTATATATTCTCGTAGCCATCTGTTATGTCTGTAAATAGCTGGAAGCTTCGAATTGTAGAAATAACAATTAGCAAAGGGTAATCAAGTTTCTTAAAGAACATATATTATCAAAAGTTTGGTTCCTAGAACCATCATAAGCGAAGGGGTTCCCATTCCCATATTCAAGCCTTTGAGAACTTGATTAAAAAATATCACATCATGCACAAGATCTCTACACCTTATCACCCACAATCAAATAGAAAAATGGGAATTGCTAAGAGGGAGATTAAACAAATTTTAGAGAAAATGGTAAATCCCACAAAGATTGGTCTTTGCGGCTAGTTGATATTTTATGGGCTTATTGTCCTACTTTTAAAACACCCTTAAGTATGTCTCCGTATAAGGTTGGTCTATGGTAAGGATTTTCACCTCCCGGTTAAACTTGAACATAAAGTATTGGGTATTAAAAACTATTAATTACTATTTAAATGCAGCAAGCTCTTTAGGAAAACTTCAACTCAACCTGTTGGATGAATTAAGATGTGATATGTATGAAAGTGTATGCATGTTTAAGAAGGAGATAAAAGTAGTGCACAACTAGTAAATTTTATATCATGTGTTTAATTCATCCAGTAAAGTTCTAGATATGATTCATGACTTTATTTATTCCTTAGGAACTTGCTTTCGCGAAGGATGTGGCCATTTTTAGTGAGAGTTGTATATCCTTACAACGCAATTGAAATCAAAATCCAAAAACTAGTCATGTATTTAAATTTACAAAAAAGTACCTCAAACATTTCTTGAAACTTGCTATGCTTCCAAGAAATCTCACAATTTAATGGATTCTCCACCGTCAACATATCAAGTTACAAACCTTATGTGTATATATTTATAATATTTGCTAAAAAAATTTTGTTTAGATATATTGGATCATGAGCCAACAATAAGGTATTCTCTCTAGTTTCCTCATAAATATTTTTCATTGTGATATTAAGTCGACGGAAACAATGTGTGTTTTAAGTTGGGGGAGAGTACTTACGACCATGATCTTATAGTTTTGTACACATGAATTTTTAAAATTTTTCATATATATAAATCACTAATTTCCAGTTTAATTACTAACTCAGTTGAGCTTAGCACTAATTTTTTTGAAATTACTGACTTAGTTTATTTTAGCACTTACTTTTTCTTGAAATTACTAACTTGGTTTCAATTCACTAAATTGTTAACTTTTAATAAAGTCGCAAAAAATAATTTAGTTAGTAATTTAACTTAGTGAAATAATAATTTAATTTACTTTAAATTAGCACTAAAAAAATTAAATTTATTTTAGATACTAACAACTATTTTAGGTTACGCATTAACATCTT